>WNGS01162613.1:16294-39176 GCA_020271785.1 Procambarus virginalis | reverse complement strand
ACATGACCTTTTAACACTTGAACTTGTAGCGCATGACCTTGTAGTGCATGACCTTGTAGTGCATGACCTTGTAGTGCATGACCTTGTAGTGCATGATCTGTATAGAATGATCTTCTAGCACAGAACCTTGTAACACAGGACCTTGTTTTGAGTGACTTTTTATAGTATGGTCTCAAAGATCATACATATTATGATCACTTCCTGTACTACAGAACACAGTTATTATGATCACTTCCTGTACTACAGAACACAGTTATTATGATCACCTCCTGTACTACAGAACACAGTTATTATGATCACTTCCTGTACTACAGAAGACGGTTATTATGATCACTTCCTGTACTACAGAACACAGTTATTATGATCACTTCCTGTACTACAGAAGACGGTTATTATGATCACTTCCTGTACTACAGAAGACGGTTATTATGATCACTTCCTGTACTACAGAACACAGTTATTATGATCACTTCCTGTACTACAGAACACGGTTATTATGATCACTTCCTGTACTACAGAACACAGTTATTATGATCACTTCCTGTACTACAGAACACAGTTATTATGATCACTTCCTGTACTACAGAACACGGTTATTATGATCACTTCCTGTACTACAGAACACAGTTATTATGATCACTACCTGTACTACAGAACACGGTTATTATGATCACCTCCTGTACTACAGAACACAGTTATTATGATCGCTTCCTGTACTACAGAACACAGTTATTATGATCACTTCCTGTACTACAGAACACAGTAATTATGATCACCTCCTGTACTACAGAACACGGTTATTATGATCACTTCCTGTACAATGGATCAATCAAAAGTAAGAGATAAGTGATTGCTCAAGATATTAATGTCAGTCTTGGGCCAGAATGTGTTAACACAGTTGACAGTGAGTGAGATGTATGGCCACTACAGTCTATAGTGGTGCTCCTGTGTGAGATGTATGGTCACTACAGTCTATAGTGGTGCTCCTGTGTGAGATGTATGGTCACTACAGTCTATAGTGGTGCTCCTGTGTGAGATGTATGGTCACTACAGTCTATAGTGGTGCTCCTGTGTGAGATGTATGGTCACTACAGCCTATAGTGGTGCTCCTGTGTGAGATGTATGGCCACTACAGTCTATAGTGGTGCTCCACTATACTCGGCTGGCAATAAGATCACATATTGACCAGTGATCAATGCAACACAAAATCTTACACAGGAGCACCACTATAGACTGTAGTGGTGCTCCTGTGTGAGATGTATGGTCACTACAGTCTATAGTGGTGCTCCTGTGTGAGATGTATGGTCACTACAGTCTATAGTGGTGCTCCTGTGTGAGATGTATGGTCACTACAGTCTATAGTGGTGTTCCAGTGTGAGATGTATGGCCACTACAGTCTATAGTGGTGCTCCTGTGTGAGATGTATGGCCACTACAGTCTATAGTGGTGCTCCTGTGTGAGATGTATGGCCACTACAGTCTATAGTGGTGCTCCTGTGTGAGATGTATGGTCACTACAGTCTATAGTGGTGTTCCAGTGTGAGATGTATGGCCACTACAGTCTATAGTGGTGCTCCTGTGTGAGATGTATGGTCACTACAGTCTATAGTGGTGTTCCAGTGTGAGATGTATGGTCACTACACTCTATAGTGGTGCTCCTGTGTGAGATGTATGGCCACTACAGTCTATAGTGGTGCTCCTGTGTGAGATGTATGGCCACTACAGTCTATAGTGGTGCTCCTGTGTGAGATGTATGGCCACTACAGTCTAGAGTGGTGCTCCTGTGTAAGATTTTGTGTTGCATTGATCACTGGTCAATATGTGATCTTATTGCCAGCCGAGTGTTGCACCTGTCACAGCCTCCGGTTATTGACAGGTGAGTGACGCGCCAACCATTGGTAGTCGTTATTACAAGCCAGGTGATGCACTTCGCTCCGGCACCGGTATTGACAGATGTAAGTGTTGACAGGTGTAAGTGTTGCACTTGTCACTGCTTCATTTATTGTCAGGTGAGTGGGATGGCGGTTCCTCTGGCGCTGTCACCTAGGAGTTACTCCTGACACGCGTGTGTCTCCAGGTGCTGAAGGACAGGTAGTACGAGGCGGCCAGAGGGTGACGCTGAGACAGATGAGTCAGGCGTGAATGACACGATCCAGAGTATAGCTTCAATGGCTTCACTGATATAACACATCTAAGTAAATATCGATTGATGAGTCAAACGAAGATTTGGGAAGTATATGGAAATTCTTAAACCAAAATTCAATGGTGGTAGATTTGTAAACATCATATGTATAACTGAAGCTTCACCAACAGTTTGTAGTTCAATAAAAAAACAAGAATAAATTAATCCCCGCATAAACTGCCGTGGTACAGAATTTTTGTTGTGAGTGTTTGTTTAGAGGATGGGGATTGGTGGGGGGGGGGGGGACCATCCCTGCCTGCCTCCACCATCCCAGACATCCTCCACCATCCTCCTCCACCGCTCTCACCCTCCACCATCCTCCTCCACCCTTGTCACCCTCCACCATCCTCCTCCACCCTTGTCACCCTCCACCATCCTCCTCCATCCCTGTCTTCCTCCACAATCCCCACTCCATCCTACCCACCTTCACCATGCTCTGTATCCTTGCCTATCTAGAGAATGTAAATTTAGCTCCTCCAGTCACTCTAATAGAATGTATCTCTTAACTCTTCACATTTCTAAAGGCTTTAAATTGTTTTTTGTACAAATTCTCTAGTATCATATCATCCCTGTTTCTTCCATCGATTTTTAATATAGCTAGATCGCAAACCTGTTTTGAATATTTCCATATTTAAGATAAAATATCGTTCTGAGATAGAATAATTTAGCACATTTTCACAAAAACTCACATCCACACAAAATCACACTGAAAGGCTCATGAAATAAATGGGTCTCTAGGAGCAGATTCCAACTGAGCTGAGGTAGGATTACAGCTCTTGCTTGCAGTTTCACACAGGTTCCTTATATGATAGTTCCTTTATGAAAGTTCCCTCGGTGATAGTTGCAAGTTACATTCTCATGAAATAAGTGAGTCTGTAGGGCCAAGTTCCAGATGAGCTTAGGTAGGATAAGAACTCGAGAAAGAGAGAGTGTGAGAGAATGATTGAGAGAGAGAGAGAGTGTGAGAGAAGATGAGGAGAGAGAGAGAGAGAGAGAGAGAGAGAGTGAGAGAATGATTGAGGAGAGAGAGAGAGAGAGAGAGAGAGAGAGAGAGAGAGAGAGAGAGACAGAGAGAGACAGACAGACAGACAGACAGACAGACAGAAAGGGGGGGGGGATAGCATTATTTGACCACCATTCATCGTGTCCACAATTACACACGTTTTCAGCGACTACTCCCGTGTGTATACACCAACAAGTGCTCCCTGGTGGATACACCAGCAAGTGCTCCCTGGTGGATACACCAACAAGTGCTCCCTGGTGGATACACCAGCAAGTGCTCCTGGTGGATACACCAACAAGTGCTCCCTGGTGGATACACCAGCAAGTGCTCCCTGGTGGATATACCAGCAACTACTCCCTGGTGGATATACCAGCAAGTGCTCCCTGGTGGATATACCAGCAAGTGCTCCCTGGTGGATACACCAACAAGTGCTCCCTGGTGGATACACCAACAAGTGCTCCCTGGTGGATACACCAGCAAGTGCTCCCTGGTGGATACACCAACAAGTGCTCCCTGGTGGATACACCAGCAAGTGCTCCCTGGTGGATATACCAGCAACTACTCCCTGGTGGATATACCAGCAAGTGCTCCCTGGTGGATATACCAGCAAGTGCTCCCTGGTGGATATACCAGCAAGTGCTCCCTGGTGGATATACCAGCAAGTGCTCCTGGTGGATATACCAGCAAGTGCTCCCTGGTGGATATACCAGCAAGTGCTCCCTGGTGGATACACCAACAAGTGCTCCCTGGTGGATACACCAGCAAGTGCTCCCTGGTGGATACACCAGCAAGTGCTCCCTGGTGGATACACCAGCAAGTGCTCCCTGGTGGATATACCAGCAACTACTCCCTGGTGGATATACCAGCAAGTGCTCCCTGGTGGATATACCAGCAAGTGCTCCCTGGTGGATATACCAGCAAGTGCTCCCTGGTGGATATACCAGCAAGTGCTCCCTGGTGGATATACCAGCAAGTGCTCCCTGGTGGATATACCAGCAAGTGCTCCCTGGTGGATATACCAGCAAGTGCTCCCTGGTGGATATACCAGCAAGTGCTCCCTGGTGGATATACCAGCAAGTGCTCCCTGGTGGATATACCAGCAAGTGCTCCCTGGTGGATATACCAGCAAGTGCTCCCTGGTGGATATACCAGCAAGTGCTCCCTGGTGGATATACCAGCAAGTGCTCCCTGGTGGATATACCAGCAAGTGCTCCCTCTCACGATTAACATGACATCTTATATACGATTTTTGTGTGATTATATAATGTTGATATTGGTTTATTTATTATATGAAGCCATGCTCTGTGAAGAGTAAACGTAGCGAGGAGAAAAAACAATGTTTTTTAAAGTAAAGGATGAATAATAATGACTGGAGTGAAGCGGAGCTGGAGGCCAACGGAATAAATGAATAGTGGTAATGTCGGAGAAGAGTGGCGAAGAGTAATGCAGGGAGGGGATGAGTAATGATGGGATGACAGAGGGGGAGAATACTCGGGCAGTAATGACGGAGAATGTGTCTAGAGAAAGTTGGCCTCTATCACTGTATAAGAGTAAAATAATGCAATACACATTGTAAAAGACGATAATAATTATAACAGTCCCTCTAAGGTTTCCCAACTTCAAAAAAACGGTCAAATAAAGTGTCGTCTCCTAACCCACCAGTGACCCAAACAGAAAACGAGACTACGTCACTTTCGCGTGTTGCTTCCGTTTCCTAGTACGACAAGTGTTGGCATATGTAACGAATAGGAGCGAAAAGCGACGTTCTTTGTAGGAAGACAGGTTTTAGGAGGACACGGTTGTAGGAGGGCAGTTTGTAGGACAGGTTTTGGAGGAGAGTTTGTAGGACAGGTTATAGAAGTGCATTTCTATTTTTTTTGCAGGGAGATTTCTGTGCGGGCCCTAAACCTCTGGCTGGCCCACTAAGTGTTGCTTGTTTCTGTTTTACTTGGGCGGAGTATGAGTATTTATGACTCGTATGGTCGCTTCAATAAGATTTTGCCATATGTGTTTAACAACTTCTTCTCTTTTGAATCTAAGTTGAAATCTTAATGAGTTGTAACTGTGCACTGTATTATATAATGTTCCAGTGGTCTGTCGGACAGAGGACAGGTTGATCACAAAAGGATATTCATAAACAAGCAAAATTCAGTCATATTGAAAGTGTGACGACTACCAGGTGAAAATACTGTCAAAAGCAATGACTTAAATACTAATCCGAAAGACTGACAAACATGACAAACAAGATGAACTCTGTCACTACACCTGGCGTGTCACCTGTCACTACACTTGGCATGTCACCTTTCACTACACCTGGCGTATCACCTGTCACTATACCTGGCATGTCACCTGTCACAACACCTCGCGTGTTACCTCTGTCACTACACCCGGCGTGTCACCTGTCACTACACTTGGCGTGTCACCTTTGTCATTACACCTGGCGTGTCACCTGTCACTACACTGGCGTGTCACCTCTGTCACTACACCTGGCGTGTCACCTGTCACTACACCTGGCGCGTCACCTGTCACTACACCTGGCGTGTCAACTCTGTCACTACACCTGGCGTGTCAACTCTGTCACTACACCTGGCATGTCACCTGTCACTACACCTGGCGTGTCAACTCTGTCACTACACCTGGCGTGTCAACTCTGTCACTACACCTGGCGCGTCACCTGTCACTACACCTGGCGTGTCAACTCTGTCACTACACCTGGCGTGTCAACTCTGTCACTACACCTGGCGCGTCACCTGTCACTACACCTGGCGTGTCAACTCTGTCACTACACCTGGCGTGTCACCTGTCACTACACCTGGCGTGTCAACTCTGTCACTACACCTGGCGTGTCAACTCTGTCACTACACCTGGCATGTCACCTGTCACTACACCTGACGTGTCACCTGTCACTACCCTGGCGCGTCACCTCTGTCACTACACCTGGCATGTCACCTGTCACTACACCTGACGTGTCACCTGTCACTACACCTGGCATGTCACCTCTGTCACTCCAACACAAGAATTGCTGAACCACTGATAATACTTTTAACACTCTCTTGGGGTGAAATTCTGTTGCACCTAACAGGCCAGTAAAGGCTGAACAAATTGCTGACCTTAAGAACGTACAGAGGTATTTACTGCGCTAATGCCCTCAATAAAACACCTAACTTATTGGGACCGCTTAAAAATGGGATTCTCTACGGCACAGATTACATAGAAACATAATCGTTTACAATTGGAAAATATTACATGGATTGGTTCCAATCCGTACATGGAAATATATGAAAAATGAGACATGGCATGAAGTGCAAAATAGTCCATTGAAAAACAGAGATTCAATCGGTACGTTGAGAGCGAACTCCACGAACATCAAGGGCGGAAGAGTTTTCAAGACTCTTCCTCTATACACATAATATGGGAGATTTCTCGCTGACCTCTCAGTGTTCAAGAGACGATTTGAAAACACCTCCATATGGTACCTGGTCAACCAGGCTGTGTTCATACGTCAGGCTGCGACCAGACCATCAACTAGGAGGCCTAGTCAGTGACGGGGCCGCGGGTACATTGAGCCCCGGAATCAACAACAGGTAGACACTTGGTGTCACCTCAGTACTACACCTTTCTTGTCAACTCAAAGCGTTGTCGTCACATGACTACATCTGTAGCCATGTGACTACATCTGTAGCCATGTGACTACATCTGTAGCCATGTGACTACAACTATAGTCTGTTGACTACAATTGAAGTCATGTGACTACACATGACATGTCATTTTCTTACTACACATGACGTATAAATTGACGTCTTCTTAACGACTCAGACTACTTTCAGACTTCTAAACAAAGAAGTTTAGGGCTTAGCATTTAAAGAAGGGAGTTCAGTATCATGAGATTAGTTTTAGTTTAACTTCAAAGCATATTACGAATATAATCTGAAAATAATTATCATAATCTTTACAAAGCGAATTGAACCTTCAAAAATCCCTGATTATAAGATCCGTTATCTATAAAGGTCTTCGGCCTTCTTACAGGCATATGTAGGCAAAATGTTGTCAAAATCTATTTATAGCAACTGGGAGTCTACGAAAACAATTATGTCCAAAGAGGCAATTGNGGACTGCAGACCCCATCCCGGTAATGATGCTGAGAGATACTGGGGCGGAATTTACCCTAGTGAGCAGAACCCTTTTCCCTGAGTGTCACGAGAATACCTGTGTAGGTGAGGCAAGTGTGACCACTGTGGGAGGCCCAGTGCAGATGCCCCTACACCAGGTAACCCTGAGTTCGGTTTATGGATGTCAAACCCTAGTAGTGGGGGTCTGTGCGACGATGCCCACGAGGGAGGCGCAGGTCATTTTGGGAAATGACGCATGTGGAGGACGTGTCCTACCGAACCTCTTGAAGGACGAGGAGTGCTTGGAGCACCTAGAGAAGAAAGGCGAAGTGTTCGACGCCTGTGGGGACGAGAAAGGAATCGCCATGGAGGCGTTCCCTGTATGTGCTATGATTCCGAGGCAGCGCGAAGGACAAGGAGGACGTGGATCTGATAAGGCCGACGAGGAGACGTCCGACGGTCTGGGAATTGATCACCTCGTTATGGAACCCGGAGAGCGAGTGGAGGGCGAAGGCAGCCCAGATGGTGAGGTACAGGTGACCCTCACCGGTTCTCCAGGGATGGACCGCACTCGTCTCGAGGAGATGCAGCAGGCAGAATTCCCCAAGTTGATTGGTAAGGTCAAAGAAGGACGTATTGGTCCCGAGAAAGCTACTCACTTTAACAGGCAAGAAGGCATATAATAAGACAGTGTAAACCTGTAAGGATGGAGGTCGGAAAAGCCTATCCAGGTACGAGAGATCAAGTAGCGTTGCCAGCCGGGTGCAGAGCGGCAGTGTTGAGTCCGTTGCACGCTGTTGACTCTGCGGGTCACCTAGGGTGACCACGATGCGACGTTCAACGTCGAGAGAAGTGGCTGGGCAACTACAACATCTTTTCTCTTGGGTGAGGAGGCCCAGGGAAAATCAGGCTGACAGTGGAAATATGTTCGGTCTGAGTGTGTCAGACGAACAGTGATAAATCGGGGAGTGATGCAGATTCGGTCGTCGCCCTACCGATCGCAGTCGAAGGGGGCGGTCGGAAGACTCCACTCCACCTCAAAACAGCTCTGAGAATGTGCTGCGTAGAGCAGGAAGACGAGTGTGAAGAGACAGCGGGCCCTGTTTTGTTGGCCATTTGCAAAGCAGTGGCAGAACCGTTAACTTCTCACAGTTCCAGCTGGTGAACGGACGTGAGGTGTGGAGCCCTCGGTCCGTAATAGGTAAGCAGTGGACGCCCAGGATGACCTTGAAGACGGTCTGCAGACACATGAGGAGTGTCACACATTGGCGGCTGCAATACTGGCTGGAAGCCAAGATTTTTAGTGGAAAGGACAGCGTAGTCGCAGATGCGTTGTCCCGCATGCACTAACCAGACATGACTCTTATTTTAAGGGGAGGGGTATGTGACGGTGTCCCCCCCTTCTAATTCTCCCACGCCTGCTGTAAGAGTCATGTCCACTATTCCCGAGCGTTCTCTACATTGCAGGCAACAATTGAACATGTGTGGGAGAGAACAGTATTCTCGAAGAGCCGAGAAATTTGCGAAAATGTAGCATTTTGGCCTGTGGGATAGGCCCTTTAGGGAGCCAATATGGCGCTGGCAAGTCTGTTCTCCCGCCAAAACTGTGTGACGTCAGTGGCGCCAGATTGGTCACCGTCAGCGACATGGCACTGGGAGCCAATGAAAACCAACTTTGGGAAAAGTGACGTCACATAGGCAGGGGGTCCAGCCGTGTTGGCGCCAGACGAGATCAGTCTTTCACGACACGTCCGAGAGGTAGGACGCGCGATCGGTCATCCTGTCAGAGTGACGGATTTACCGAACTCCGGTGGATTTAAGCGTCTCCAGTTGTTGGCACGCACTCTGTGAGGTCTTCCTGCAACCCAGATGGGCTCAGATAAGGAATTGACAAAATATTGAGCAACAAGTGCTCAGGGACAGGTGCGTTGCAAGAAGTGGGCCGGGCATCGACGTGTGTCGTCGTTGGCAGTTCACCAGTATAAGAGGCAGCTTAGTGGCCGGGCCACCCACCGTGAGTGAACCAGGTTGACAGCCTTGTCAACCAGGTTGAACGTGTGATCGACGATCCTGTCAAGTTTGACAGTAACCCCACCTTCGTGGAACCCTACGAGTCAACAGTTGGATGCAAGCACGTCGAGAAGTCTTCCCAAATACCTAGCGATATATCTAGACGACGAGGGAATTGACAGTGTTGTGAGCTTCAAGTGCTCTGAAGTCGGGTGCTGTGCGTGTGTCGTCCGGGACGGCTGATAACTTCAGTGACTTCGTAGTGGTGAGAGGCAGTTACTCTGGGAGTACAGTGACAAGGACTAATTGGGAAACGTACGACGACCGCCGAGACGTAGGCTGGCTGCCGTAGTTGGGAGGAAAGTTGACGGCCAGGAGACCGACTTCAACCCAGCGACGTACTGTAGGGAAAGAAGCACGGACCTGCTGTGTACAGAAGCGGCGAGACGCGACATCCTAAGGGTGGGCTTGTGTTTCTGGATGAACGAGGCGAGAGCCTGGACCAGGAGCTACAACCCAACTGTCATCCTAGGATAGGTGAAGTAGGTGTTTACAGTTCCCTCCCATTTCCCCTTTAGTTAGCTATATATATTCTTGTCAGGATATTTTGTATGTCGTGAGCAAGTCTCACTTGAGTTTAAGTCACAGAGAGCACAGTATGTGGTGAGGCTACCCAGAGCGCTCACAGTATCAATTTACATATATATCTGTGTGGGTGTGTGCAAGCACCAAGATTCATCAGAGAATTTACTGTGACTATTATTATTTGATCTGTGATTATTATTATATATATATATTGGTAGTAAACCAGATATTGGTGTGTTGATCTCTATAAACTATTGATATAAATGCCTGTGGATTGATCTCTATAATCTATTGATATAAATGCCTGTGGATTGATCTCTATAATCTATTGATATAAATGCCTGTGGATTGATCTCTATAATCTATCAATATAAATGCCCGTGTGTTGATCTCCATAATCTATCGATATAAATGCCTGTGTGTTGATCTCTATGATCTATTGATATATATATGCCTGAAGTTCGATTACTGATTTATATATGACATGATTGTGTGCTGAATAATATCATATACGTGAAGTGTTTGCCAGTGATATCTCTTTAAGAGGAAGTATAAATATAAAGAAAAGTTCAGCGATCAAGCGAGTGCATTCACAGTAAATATTATTAAGAGTAGAGTAATCTTTTGGTACAGTGAAAGGTCACTGTGAGAGTATTGTGAATAAGATGTTGATCGTGAGGCCAGTGAAATCATAAGTAAGCCATGTGAACGTTGAATAGTGTTTTGGAAAAAGTTAAATAAACGGTGATCGTGACAATTAGAAAACAAGTACTAGTCTTTCCCACGATCGCGAGGGCCCGGTCAGCTGGCATTCTGACAGGTGACACGTGCCGATGTTGCCATATGGTGCGCTCTAGAATATTATGCTATGAATGGAGCAATCGTCATATATTAATTCTGATACATTGATGCATGTATATTTCTCGTGTATTTTAAGTAAAATACCAAAACTCTTTGGTGTTTGATATCATCCCCTCCATTTATCTTGTGACCGTGTAATGATATAAAAGTAGAGTGACCTGCCTGATACCATATTACTGGATTTTGCTCTTGCCACAATTACACCTGACCACTGCAATGTTACTGGACATCTAAAAAAACCAGTTGGCGACCTTGAAGGCTGTATAAGAGTTCGGTGCCGGGGCGGGCCACAGATTGAGGGAACGATCTGTGTCCTCACTCATCTTATAATCTAAAGGCCGGTTATGAGATCGACTGGGGTACTCTCCGAGGCCAGCAGTGGAGCCTAGAGGATTTGAGGGAAGACCCGCCGAACGACGGTGAGTAAGGGTTATTATTGGAGCAACCACCTGGAAAGGAGATCCAGTCTACTGTTGCTTTAACCCTTCTCTAACGAGAACACCGTGAAACCCCGACACAGACACGCAGCCAGCACGATGGAGACGGTCTTCCTGGGGTCCATGAATCTGTTGGTCATTCAAATATGCGTCAACGGTATGTATGTTGTACGTCATCTTAATTCAACATGATTTGTAGCTCACGACTTTTGTAGCGCATTAACAAGTAGCTCGCGACTTTTGTAGCGCATTAACAAGTAGCTCACGACTTCTGTAGCGCATTAACAAGTAGCTCACGACTTCTGTAGCGCATTAACAAGTAGCTTACGATTTCTGTAGCGCATTAACAAGTAACTCACGACTTCTGTAGCGCATTAACAAGTAGCTCACGACTTCTGTAGCGCATTAACAAGCAGCTCACGACTTTTGTAGCGCATTAACAAGCAGCTCACGACTTTTGTAGCGCATTAACAAGTAGCTCACGACTTCTGTAGCACAGGACCTTGCATCACATGACCTTGTAGCACATGACCTTGAAGCAAAGGAACTTGTAGCACATGACCTTGTAGCACATGACCTTGAAGCAAAGGAACTTGTAGCATATGACCTTGTAGCACAGGACCTTGCATCACATGACCTTGTAGCACATGACCTTGAAGCAAAGGAACTTGTAGCATATGACCTTGTAGCAAAGAACCTTCACCACAGAACCTTGTAGCACAGGATGTTGTAGCACAGGACCTTATAGCACAGGACCTTGTAGAACAGGAGCTTGAAGCACAGGTAGCAGATGACCTTGTAGCACATGTCGTTGTAGCACATGACCTTGTAGCACAGGACCTTGTAGTACAGGACCTTGTAGCACATGACCTTGTAGCACATGTCCTTGTAGCACAGGACCTTGTAGCACATGACCCTGTAGCACAGGACCTTGTAGTAAATGACCTTAAAGCACAGGACCTTGCAGCACATGAAATTGTAGCACAGGACCTTGTAGCACAGGGCCATGTATCAAAGGACTATGTAGCACATGTCCTTGCAGCATGGGACCTTGTAGCACAGGACCATGTAGTACATGACCTTGTAGAACAGGACCACGTAGCACATGATCTTGTTGCACAGGACTTTGTAGCACATGACCTTGTAGTACATGTCCTTGTAGCACAGGACCTTGTATGGCAGGATCTTGTAGCTAAGGACTTTGTAGCACAGGACCTTGTAGCACAAGACCATGTCGCACATGAACGTGTAGCTCGGGACCCTGTAGCGCATGACCTTTTAGCACAGGACCTTGTAGCACATGACCTTATTGCACATGACCTTGTAGCACAGGACCTTGTAATACATGACCTTGTAACACATGACCTTATAGCACATGACCTTTTAGCACATGACCTTGTAACACACGACCTTCTAGCACATGGCTTTGTATCACAGGACCTTGTAGCACAGAATCTTGTAGTACAGGACCTTGTAGTGCATAACCTTGTAGTGCATGACCTTGTAGTGCATGACCTTGTAGAGCATGACCTTGTAGTGCATGACCTTGTAGTGCATGACCTTGTAGTGCATGACCTTGTAGTGCATGACCTTGTAGTGCATGACCTTGTAGTGAATGACCTTGTAGTGCATGACCTTGTAGTGCATGACCTTGTAGTGCATGACCTTGTAGTGCATGACCTTGTAGTGCATGACCTTGTAGTGCATGACCTTGTAGAGCATGACCTTGTAGTGCATGACCTTGTAGAGCATGACCTTGTAGTGCATGACCTTGTAGTGAATGACCTTGTAGTGCATGACCTTGTAGTGCATGACCTTGTAGTGCATGACCTTGTAGTGCATGACCTTGTAGTGCATGACCTTGTAGTGCATGACCTTGTAGTGCATGACCTTGTAGTGCATGACCTTGTAGTGCATGACCTTGTAGTGCATGATCTTGTATAGAATGATCTTCTAGCACAGAACCTTGTAACACAGGACCTTGTTTTGAGTGACTTTTATAGTATGGTCTCAAAGATCATACATATTATGATCACCTCCTGTACTACAGAACACAGTTATTATGATCACCTCCTGTACTACAGAACACAGTTATTATGATCACTTCCTGTACTACAGAACACGGTTATTATGATCACTTCCTGTACTACAGAACACGGTTATTATGATCACTTCCTGTACTACAGAACACAGTTATTATGATCACTACCTGTACTACAGAACACGGTTATTATGATCACCTCCTGTACTACAGAACACAGTAATTATGATCACCTCCTGTACTACAGAACACGGTTATTATGATCACCTCCTGTACTACAGAACACGGTTATTATGATCACCTCCTGTACTACAGAACACAGTTATTATGATCACTACCTGTACTACAGAACACGGTTATTATGATCACCTCCTGTACTACAGAACACAGTTATTATGATCACTTCCTGTAAAACAGAACACAGTAATTATGATCACCTCCTGTACTACAGAACACAGTAATTATGATCACCTCCTGTACTACAGAACACGGTTATTATGATCACTTCCTGTACAATGGATCAATCAAAAGTAAGAGATAAGTGATTGCTCAAGATATTAATGTCAGTCTTGGGCCAGAATGTGTTAACACAGTTGACAGTGAGTGAGATGTATGGTCACTACAGTCTATAGTGGTGCTCCTGTGTGAGATGTATGGTCACTACAGTCTATAGTGGTGCTCCTGTGTGAGATGTAAGGTCACTACAGCCTATAGTGGTGCTCCTGTGTGAGATGTATGGCCACTACAGTCTATAGTGGTGCTCCACTATACTCGGCTGGCAATAAGATCACATATTGACCAGTGATCAATGCAACACAAAATCTTACACAGGAGCACCACTATAGACTGTAGTGGTGCTCCTGTGTGAGATGTATGGTCACTACAGTCTATAGTGGTGCTCCAGTGTGAGATGTATGGCCACTACAGTCTATAGTGGTGCTCCTGTGTGAGATGTATGGCCACTACAGTCTATAGTGGTGCTCCTGTGTGAGATGTATGGCCACTACAGTCTAGAGTGGTGCTCCTGTGTAAGATTTTGTGTTCCATTGATCACTGGTCAATATGTGATCTTATTGCCAGCCGAGTGTTGCACCTGTCACAACCTCCGGTTATTGACAGGTGAGTGACGCGCCAACCATTGGCAGTCGTTATTACAAGCCAGGTGATGCACTTCGCTCCGGCACCGGTATTGACAGGTGTAAGTGTTGACAGGTGTAAGTGTTGCACTTGTCACTGCTTCATTTATTGTCAGGTGAGTGGGATGGCGCTTCCTCTGGCGCTGTCACCTAGGAGTTACTCCTGACACGCGTGTGTCTCCAGGCGCTGAAGGACAGGTAGTACGAGGCGGCCAGAGGGTGACGCTGAGACAGATGAGTCAGGCGTGAATGACACGATCCAGAGTATAGCTTCAATGGCTTCACTGATATAACACATCTAAGTAAATATCGTTTATTGAGTCAAACGAAGATTTAGGAAGTATATGGAAATTCTTAAACCAAAAATTCAATGGTGGTAGATTTGTAAACATCATATGTTTAACTGAAGCTTCACCAACAGTTTGTAGTTCAATAAAAAAACAAGAATAAATTAATCCCCGCATAAACTGCCGTGGTACAGAATTTTTGTTGTGAGTGTTTGTTTAGAGGATGGGGATTGGTGGGGGGGGGGGACCATCCCTGCCTGCCTCCACCATCCCAGACATCCTCCACCATCCTCCTCCACCGCTGTCACCCTCCACCATCCTCCTCCACCCTTGTCACCCTCCACCATCCTCCTCCACCCTTGTCACCCTCCACCATCCTCCTCCACCCTTGTCACCCTCCACCATCCTCCTCCATCCCTGTCTTCCTCCACAATCCCCACTCCATCCTACCCACCTTCACCATGCTCTGTATCCTTGCCTATCTAGAGAATGTAAATTTAGCTCCTCCAGTCACGCTAATAGAATGTACCTCTTAACTCTTCACATTTCTAAAGGCTTTAAATTGTTTTTTGTACAAATTCTCTAGTATCATATCATCCCTGTTTCTTCCATCGATTTTTAATATAGCTAGATCGCAAACCTGTTTTGAATATTTCCATATTTAAGATAAAATATCGTTCTGAGATACAATAATTTAGCACATTTTCACAAAAACTCACATCCACACAAAATCACACTGAAAGGCTCATGAAATAAATGGGTCTCTAGGAGCAGATTCCAACTGAGCTGAGGTAGGATTACAGCTCTTGCTTGCAGTTTCACACAGGTTCCTTATATGATAGTTCCTTTATGAAAGTTCCCTCGGTGATAGTTGCAAGTTACATTCTCATGAAATAAGTGAGTCTGTAGGGCCAAGTTCCAGATGAGCTTAGGTAGGATAAGAACTCGAGAAAGAGAGAGAGAGTGTGTATGAGAGAGAGAGAGAGAGAGAGAGAGAGAGAGAGAGAGAGAGAGAGAGAGAGAGAGAGAGACAGACAGACAGACAGACAGACAGACAGACAGACAGACAGACAGAGAGAAAGGGGGGGGATAGCATTATTTGACCACCATTCATCGTGTCCACAATTACACACGTTTTCAGCGACTACTCCCGTGTGTATACACCAACAAGTGCTCCCTGGTGGATATACCAGCAAGTGCTCCCTGGTGGATACACCAGCAACTACTCCCTGGTGGATATACCAGCAACTACTCCCTGGTGGATATACCAGCAACTACTCCCTGGTGGATATACCAGCAACTACTCCCTGGTGGATATACCAGCAACTACTCCCTGGTGGATATACCAGCAACTACTCCCTGGTGGATATACCAGCAACTACTCCCTGGTGGATATACCAGCAAGTGCTCCCTGGTGGATATACCAGCAACTACTCCCTGGTGGATATACCAGCAACTACTCCCTGGTGGATACACCAGCAAGTGCTCCCTGGTGGATATACCAGCAAGTGCTCCCTGGTGGATATACCAGCAACTACTCCCTGGTGGATATACCAGCAAGTGCTCCCTGGTGGATATACCAGAAAGTGCTCCCTGGCGGATACACCAGCAAGTGCTCCCTGGTGGATACACCAGCAAGTGCTCCCTGGTGGATACACCAGCAAGTGCTCCCTGGTGGATATACCAGCAAGTGCTCCCTGGTGGATACACCAGCAAGTGCTCCCTGGTGGATATACCAGAAAGTGCTCCCTGGCGGATACACCAGCAAGTGCTCCCTGGTGGATACACCAGCAAGTGCTCCCTGGTGGATACACCAGCAAGTGCTCCCTGGTGGATATACCAGCAAGTGCTCCCTGGTGGATATACCAGCAAGTGCTCCCTGGTGGATATACCAGCAAGTGCTCCCTGGTGGATATACCAGCAAGTGCTCCCTCTCACGATTAACATGACATCTTATATACGATTTTTGTGTGATTATATAATGTTGATATTGGTTTATTTATTATATGAAGCCATGCTCTGTGAAGGGTAAACGTAGCGAGGAGAAAAAACAATGTTTTTTAAAGTAAAGGAAGAATAATAATGACTGGAGTGAAGCGGAGCTGGAGGCCAACGGAATAAATGAATAGTGGTAATGTCGGAGAAGAGTGGCGAAGAGTAATGCAGGGAGGGGATGAGTAATGGTGGGATGACAGAGGGGGAGAATACTCGGGCAGTAATGACAGGGAGAATGTTGTCTGGAGGAAAGTCGGCCTCTATCACTTGTATAAGAGTAAAAGATAATGCAATACACATTGTAAAAGACGATAATAATTATAACAGTCCCTTCAAAGGTTTCCCAACTTCAAAAAAACGGTCAAAATAAAGTGTCGTCTCCTAACTCACCAGAGGACCCAAAACAGAAAACGGGACTACGTCACCTTCGCGTGCCGCTTCCGTTTCCTAGTACGACAAGTGTTGGTCATATGTAACGAATACGAGCGAAAAGCGACGTTCTTTGTAGGAGGACAGGTTTTAGGAGGACACGGTTGTAGGAGGGCAGTTTGTAGGACAGGTTGTTGGAGTATAGTTTGTAGGACAGGTTATAGAAGTACAGTTTTATTTTTTTTGCAGGGAGATTTCTGCGCGGGCCCAAAACCTCTGGCTGGCCCACTAAGTGTTGCTTGTTTCTGTTTTACTTGGGCGGAGTATGAGTATTTATGACTCGTATGGTCGCTTCAATAAGATTTTGCCATATGTGTTTAACAACTTCTGCTCTTTTGAATCTAAGTTGAAATCTTAATGAGATTGTAACTGTGCACTGTATTATATAATGTTCCATTGGTCTGTCGGACAGAGAACAGGTTGATCACAAAAGGATATTCATAAACAAAGCAAAATTCAGCATATTGAAAGTGTGACGACTACCAGGTGAAAATACTGTCAAAAGCAATGACTTAAATACTAATCCGAAAGACTGACAAACATGACAAACAAGATGAACTCTGTCACTACACCTGGCGTGTCACTTCTGTCACTACACCTGGCGTGTCACCTCTGTCACAACACCTCGCGTGTCACCTCTGTCACTACACCTGGCGTGTCACCTGTCACTACACTTGGCATGTCACCTGTCACTACACCTGGCGTGTCACCTGTCACTATACCTGGCATGTCACCTGTCACAACACCTCGCGTGTTACCTCTGTCACTACACCCGGCGTGTCACCTGTCACTACACTTGGCGTGTCACCTTTGTCATTACACCTGGCGTGTCACCTGTCACTACACCTGGCGTGTCACCTCTGTCACTACACCTGGCGTGTCACCTGTGTCACTACACCTGGCATGTCACCTCTGTCACTACACCTGGCGTGTCACCTTTGTCACTACACCTAGCGTGTCACCTCTGTCACTACACCTGGCGTGTCACCTCTGTCACTACACCTGGCGTGTCACCTCTGTCACTACACCTGGCGTGTCACCTCTGTCACTACACCTGGCGTGTCACCTCTGTCACTACACCTGGCGTATCACCTCTGTCACTGAACCTGGCGTGTCACCTTTGTCACTACACCTGGCGTGTCACCTCTGTCACTGAACCTGGCGTGTCACCTCTGTCACTACACCTGGCGTGTCACCTCTGTCACTACACCTGACATGTCACCTGTCACTACACCTGGCGTGTCACCTGTCACTACACCTGGCGTGTCACCTTTGTCACTACACCTGGCGTGTCACCTCTGTCACTACACCTGGCGTGTCACCTTTGTCACTACACCTGGCGTGTCACCTCTGACACTGCACCTGGCGTGTCAACTCTGTCACTACACCTGGCGTGTCACCTCTGTCACTACACCTGGCGTGTCACCTGTCACTACACCTGGCGTGTCACCTGTCACTACACCTGGCATGTCAACTCTGTCACTACACCTGGCGTGTCACCTGTCACAACACCTGGCGTGTCACCTGTGTCACTACACCTGGCGTGTCACCTTTGTCATTACACCTGGCGTGTCACCTGTCACTACACCTGGCATGTCAACTCTGTCACTACACCTGGCGTGTCACCTGTCACTACACCTGGCATGTCAACTCTGTCACTACACCTGGCGTGTCACTTCTGTCACTACACCTGGCGTGTCACCTGTGTCACTACACCAGGCGTGTCACCTGTCACTACAACTGGCGTGTCACCTGTCACTACACCTGGCGTGTCAACTGTGTCACTACACCTGGCGTGTCAACTCTGTCACTACACCTGGCGTGTCACCTGTCACTACACCTGGCGTGTCACCTGTCACTACACCTGGCGTGTCAACTCTGTCACTACACCTGGCATGTCACCTCTGTCACTACACCTGGCGTGTCACCTGTCACTACACCTGGCGTGTCACCTGTCACTACACCTGGCGTGTCAACTCTGTCACTACACCTGGCATGTCACCTCTGTCACTACACCTGGCGTGTCACCTGTCACTACACCTGGCGTGTCAACTCTGTCACTACACCTGGCGTGTCACCTCTGTCACTCCAACACAAGAGTTGCTGAACCACTGAAAATACTTTAACACTCTCTTGGGGTGAAATTCTGTTGCACCCTAACAGGGCCAGTCAAGGCTAAACAAATTGCTGACCTTAAGAACGTACAGACGTATTTTACTGCGCTAATGCCCTCAATAAAACATTTAACTTATTGGGACCCCTTAAAAATTGGGATTCTCTACGGCACAGATTACATAGAAACATAATCGTTTACAATTGGAAAATATTACATGGATTGGTTCCAAATCCGTACATGGAAATATATGAAAAATGAGACATGCCATGAAGTGCAAAATAGTCCATTGAAAAACAGAGATTCAATCGATACGTTGAGAGCGAACTCCACGAACATCAAGGGCGGAAGAGTTTTCAAGACTCTTCCTCTATACACATAATATGGGAGATTTCTCGCTGACCTCTCACGGTGTTCAAGAGACGATTTGATAAACACCTCCATATGGTACCTGGTCAACCAGGCTGTGTTTCATACGTCAGGCTGCGAGCACCTGCGTCCAGTAGCCTTCTTGACCAGACCATCAACTAGGAGGCCTAGTCAGTGACGGGGCCGCGGGTACATTGAGCCCCGGAATCAACAACAGGTAGACACTTGGTGTCACCTCAGTACCTACACCTTTCTTGTCAACTCAAAGCGTTGTCGTCACATGACTACATCTGTAGCCATGTGACTACATCTGTAGCCATGTGACTACATCTGTAGCCATGTTACTACATCTGTAGCCATGTGACTACAACTATAGTCATGTGACTACAATTGAAGTCATGTGACTACACAAGACATGTCATTTTCTTTACTACACATGACGTATAAATTTGACGTCTTCTTAACGACTCAGACTACTTTCAGACTTCTAAACAAAGAAGTTTAGGGCTTAGCATTTAAAGAAGGGAGTTCAGTATCATGAGATTAGTTTTTAGTATTAACTTCAAAGCATATTTACGAATATAATCTGAAAATAATTATCATAATCTTTACAAAGCGAATTGAACCTTCAAAAATCCCTGATTATAAGATCCGTTATCTATAAAGGTCTTCGGCCTTCTTAACAGGCATATGTAGGCAAAATGTTGTCAAAATCTATTTAATAGCAACTGGGAGTCTACGAAAACAATTATGTCCAAAGAGGCAATTGTCAGATCATTCTTCACTACTTGCATCAGAATATATTTATTCTCCTTATGTGTTATAGCGATGGTTTAACTTTCATCAGTTCGTGTCACACTGACTACCAGACACAGGTTAACAGTCGCTCATAGTCGGAGACGATTTGACACGAAAAGTCTCTGAGAACCATAGGCTCAGGGGCATGCAGACTCACACACAAAATTACAGGATATTTTTATTAATGTTTCTGAAAAGCATACAACACGTGTGTCCGCTGAAATCTCAGTGTCCTGCATGATAATTATTTCAGTATAAATCCTATTTTACATCTGTTTCCCAAAGCTCAAAACCAGAATTTACATGTTACAGCATGACAACTCTATATATTTTTTATATCAATACGAGAGATCGAAGTACGAGGAGAAACGGGGGAAAGGTTCTGTTATAAATCATCGGGAAGAAATTAATAACAGATCCAAACAAACGTGTGCTCCACGTGGCGTTTATTACAACAACAACAACAAACAATGACGTCACCAGGTACAGGTGCCATGAATACAAATGAGCATCGGATCGTAACATTGCAAACCTAATCGTAAATGACCTTAATCCTACACATATCTAAAGATTTCTACTGATCATGACTCTGAGATCTTTCTGGCGTTCAGACTTCCTAGTCTCAGTATTGTCTAGCTGGTTCCTGGTAAATTTATCGTTATTATCTATGCTCAGATCTCTTCGTCTTTCTAACATTAAACTTCATATGATAATCTTTCGTCCACATCCAAACCATATCTAGAGTGTATGATAGTGTGTAGAGTGCATTGTATTGTGTAGAGTGTATTTGTATTGTGTAGAGTGTATTTGTATTGTGTAGAGTGTATTTGTATTGTGTAGAGTGCATTGTATTGTGTAGAGTGTATTTGTATAGTGTAGAGTGTCTTGTACTGTAAAGAATATTTTTGTATCTTCTGCAAATTTGCAAATGTTTCTGTTCAATCTTATGATTAAATCGTTGACATATATGGAAAGCAACAGAGGTCCAATGAGAGAACTCTGATGCATTCCACTTACACAGTTTCCAACTGTGACTTAACTTCATTTATGTTAACTCTACTTCGTTTGAAATAGCCAAACACTAATCCAACTTAGGATAACCCTCCTCTAATAAAAAATAATTCTTGTTAGTAAGTCTCCTTTTACGTCGAGTAGTAAAATGTGATTTCATGAAAATTATGATTCCAGATACAATGTCACAAACAAGACAACAACATTTATACAGCTGAATAAACAATAAATAATATATTATATAATTATATAGCTGAATAAACAAGAACCAACTCACAAGTCAAGAGATAATCGCTTGGCAATAAAACTGGAGCTTGAAGATGTATTCGGTACATTTAAAGCTGCATAACACTGGTTTATTTGTCGTGCTATGATTGCAAGGACAATTTTCTTTGAAGTAAAAAAATATAATATAGCTGCTGTGTACCGAGCTGCCGTATTAAAGTGAATATTGTTCTTCTGCAAACAAAATATGCCTTACAAACTCTCCCTATACTGTGGATGGTCGTGGCATTATGGTCGTTTACATCGTATGTAAGAGATAGGAATACCTCACACATATGTCCCCCTTTTCATAACAGGGAACTTAACTCCCCAGAACGACACCTAATTGCTCTGCAATACAGACTTGATTCGATTACTCTTAACGAATTTCTTCCGTTAAGAAGTAGTGTACAGTAGTCTCTGTCTGCGTGTCCCAATACCACTTACTATCGAACTGCAATTTGTACTTACCAGACTTAAGGAACGAAGCCGACGTACATCATTACTCACTGTTAGGTTTTCCGATGAGATAATGAAACTTTCTCTGGAGAAGGTTAATGTGTAACTGAATGTACTGAAGGTCTTACGTAGCAAAGGCTGCAAGCTAATCTCAGATGAAGCTGTTGGTAATGGTAGACTTTTGATGGTACGAGTAGACTGCGCCGTCGACTACTAGTAGACTAGTAGACTGCGCCGGAACCAATCGTATGGATGTATGCCTTTTCCATTGGAGACTTTCAGCGCCGTGGAGAGGGGGGACCTCTGCCTGGGTGACAGCTTCTCCCCCGAATCAACCTACCCTGGCTTTGCGCCCTGGTGAGGCCACTCCAGACCGACAACCAGAACGCAACACCATAGTCTCCTGAGACTGATGGATGCCTACTACTACTAGTAGACTGTTTGGTGCTAGTAAATTGTTGGTGCTAGTAAACTGTGGTACTGGAAGACTTGTGAGGTGCTTGGAAGACTTTTGGTAGTACTGGAAAACTGTTGTTGGTACTAGTAGACAAGTAGACTGTTGATGGTACTGGAAGTTGATGCTAGTAGAATGTTGGAGATTCTTGAAGACTGTTGAGGGTACTGGAAGAAGGTGTTTCTTTTGTAAGACTTGGTGTTGGGTTCTAAAAGACCTGTTTTGAGGAATTGGAGTCCTGTTGGAGGGACTGGAGACAATAATGGAATACGGGAAGACAGTTGTTAGCCCCTGGAAGAATGTTGTTGGTACTAGTAGACTGTTGATGGTACTGGAGAAT
>WNGS01162613.1:0-15294 GCA_020271785.1 Procambarus virginalis | reverse complement strand
GTGTGTGTGTGTGTGTGTGCGTGCATGCGTGTATCAGCAGCCTAACATAACCGGCGTAAGTCGATTTAACAGAGTAGTCTGGTTCTGACATATTATTGTCAGAGGAGGTTCCTATACACACACAACTTCCCCCCTGGAAGTCCTCCAGCCGAGATGTCTGAGAACACCATCCTGGTGATCCTGTAGACCATCCGGTCGACACCATACAGTCCTGGCCGTAACAACGAGAGTGTTCTTGAGAGTTAACCCATGCTTTCTTGAGACCCACATCTCTCACGCGTGTCACTGCAAGATGGCATTACATTCAAGTATTGTTCTGCTTCTTACCACGCGTGTTCGCCCTATATTAAATGCGGAATTCCTGCCATGCGACTCTCTGGATATATTGGCAACGTGTCCTGGAATTTAGGTGATTATATGGAAAGTAAATCACGGGGAATAGAGGTTATCTTGGCCAGGAATGCGGCAACGAGATGTGGGTGATGGATGTCCTTCCTCCCTCTTCACACCATCGTCTTAACTTGACCACTTTTTTGCGCTAACACTATTGTTGAGATTGTTGCAAATATTGATATTAGCGTCTGGCATGTAGCGTCTAGCGATGGCCCGTCTGGCAGTAAATTGTGATGACAGACACGCAGCCAGCACGATGGAGACGGTCTTCCTGGGGTCCAGGAATCTGTTGGTCATTCAAATATGCGTCAACGGTATGTATGTTGTACGTCATCTTAATTCAACATGATTTGTAGCTCACGACTTTTGTAGCGCATTAACAAGTAGCTCACGATTTCTGTAGCGCATTAACAAGTAGCTCACGACTTTTGTAGCGCATTAGCAAGTAGCTCACGATTTCTGTAGGGCATTAACAAGTAGCTCACGACTCTGTAGCGCATTAACAAGTAGCTCACGACTTCTGTAGCACAGGACCTGCATCACAGACCTTGTAGCACATGACTGAAGCAAAGGACCTTGTAGCACATGACCTTGTAGCACATGACCTTGTAGCACATGACCTTGTAGCACATGACCTTGAAGCAAAGGACCTTGTAGCATATGACCTTGTAGCAAAGAACCTTCACCACAGAACCTTGTAGCACAGGATGTTGTAGCACAGGACCTTATAGCACAGGACCTTGTAGAACAGGAGCTTGAAGCACAGGTAGCAGATGACCTTGTAGCACATGTCGTTGTAACACATGACCTTGTAGCACAGGACCTTGTAGTACAGGACCTTGTAGCACATGACCTTGTAGCACATGTCCTTGTAGCACAGGACCTTGTAGCACAGGACCTTGTAGCACATTAACTTGTTGCACATGATCTTGTAACACAGGACCTTCTAGCACAGGACCTTGTAGCACAAGACCTGTAGCATGGGACCTTGTAGCACAGGACTTTGTAGCACAGCATCCTTGTTGGACAGGATCTTGCAGCACAGGACCTTGTAGCACATGACCTTGTAGCACAGGACCTTGTAGCACAGGACCTTGTAGCACAGGACCTTTGTAGCACATGACATTGTAGCACAGGATCTTGTAGCACCGGACCTTGTAGCAAGAGGTCTTATAGCACAGGACCTTGTAGCACAGGACTTTTGTAGCACAGGACCTTGTAGCACAGGATCTTGTAGCACAGGATCTTGTAGCACAGGTCCTTGTAGCAAGAGGTCTTATAGCACAGGACCTTGTAGCACAGGACCTTGTACCACAGGACCTTGTAGCACAGGACCTTGTAGCACAGGACTTTTGTAGCACATGACCTTGTAGCACAGGATCTTGTAGCACAGGTCCTTGTAGCAAGAGGTCTTATAGCACAGGACCTTGTAGCACAGGACCTTGTAGCAAGGTAACTTGTAGCACAGGACCTTGTAGCACAGACCTTGTAGCACAGGACCTTGTAGCACAGGACCTTGTAGCATAGGACCTTGTAGCACAGGACCTTGTAGCAAGAGGCCTTATAGCACAGGACCTTGTAGCAGAGGACCTGTAGCATAGGACCTTGTAGCACAGGACCTTGTAGCACAGGACCTTGTAGCACAGGACCTTGTAGCATAGGACCTTGTAGCATAGGACCTGTAGCACAGGACCTTGTAGCATAGGACCTTGTAGCACAGGACCTTGTAGCAAGAGGCCTTATAGCACAGGACCTTGTACACAGGACCTTGTAGCACATGACCTTCTAGCACAGGACCTTGTAGCACATGACCTTCTAGCACATGACCTTGTAGCACAGGACCTTATAGCACATAACCTTGTAGCACATGGCCATATATCACATGACTTTGTAGCACATGCTTTTATAGCACAGGATCTTGTAGTAAATGACCTTGTAGCACAGGACCTTGAAGCACAGGACCTTGTAGCACAGGGCCATGTATCAAAGGACTATGTAGCACATGACCTTGTAGCACAGGACCATGTAGTACATGACCTTGTAGAACAGGACCACGTAGCACATGATCTTGTTGCACAGGACTTTGTAGCACATGACCATGTAGTACATGTCCTTGTAGCACAGGACCTTGTAACACACGACCTTCTAGCACATGGCTTTGTATCACAGGACCTTGTTGCACAGGACATTGTAGCACAGGATCTTGTAGCACAGGACCTTGTAACACATGACTTTGTAGCTCAGGATTTTGTAGCACTGGACTTGTAGCACAGGACCTTGTAGCACTGGACCTTGTAGCACATGACCTTGTAGCACATGACTTTGTAGCTCAGGATTTGTAGCACTGGACCTTGTAGCACATGACTTTGTAGCTCAGGATTTTGTAGCACTGGACCTTGTAGCACTGGACCTTGTAGCACTGGACCTTGTAGCACTGGACCTTGTAACACATGACTTGTAGCTCAGGATTTGTAGCACTGGACCTTGTAGCACAGGACCTTGTAGCACTGGACCTTGTAGCACTGGACCTTGTAACACATGACTTTGTAGCTCAGGATTTTGTAGCACTGGACCTTGTAGCACTGGACCTTGTAGCACATGACCTTGTAGCACAGGACCTTGTAGCACATGACCTTGTAGCACAGGACCTTGTAGCACAGGACCTTGTAGCACAGGACTTGTAGCACAGGACCTTGTAGCACAGGACCTTGTAGCACATGACCTTGTAGCACAGGACCTTGTAGCACAGGACTTGTAGCACAGGACCTTGTAGCACAGGACCTTGTAGCACAGGACCTTGTAGCACATGACCTTGTAGCACATGACCTTGTAGCACATGACCTTGTAACACATGACATTGTAACACAGGACCTTTTAACACTTGAACTTGTAGCGCATGACCTTGTAGTGCATGACCTTGTAGTGCATGACCTTGTAGTGCATGACCTTGTAGTGCATGACCTGTAGTGAATGACCTTGTAGTGCATGACCTTGTAGTGAATGACCTTGTAGTGAATGACCTTGTAGTGCATGACCTTGTAGTGCATGACCTTGTAGTGAATGACCTTGTAGTGCATGACCTTGTAGTGCATGACTTGTAGAGCATGACCTTGTAGTGCATGACCTTGTAGAGCATGACCTTGTAGAGCATGACCTTGTAGTGCATGACCTTGTAGCGCATGACCTTGTAGTGCATGACCTGTAGTGCATGACTTGTAGTGCATGACCTTGTAGAGCATGACCTTGTAGTGCATGACCTTGTAGATCATGACCTTGTAGAGCATGACCTTGTAGTGCATGACCTTGTAGTGCATGACCTTGTAGAGCATGACCTTGTAGTGCATGACCTTGTAGTGCATGACCTTGTAGTGCATGACCTTGTAGTGCATGACCTTGTAGTGCATGACCTTGTAGTGAATGACCTTGTAGTGCATGACCTTGTAGTGAATGACCTTGTAGTGCATGACCTTGTAGTGCATGACCTTGTAGTGCATGACCTTGTAGTGCATGACCTTGTAGTGCATGACCTTGTAGTGCATGACCTTGTAGTGCATGACCTTGTAGTGCATGACCTTGTAGTGCATGACCTTGTAGTGCATGACCTTGTAGTGCATGACCTTGTAGTGCATGACCTTGTAGTGAATGACCTTGTAGTGCATGACCTTGTAGTGAATGACCTTGTAGTGCATGACCTTGTAGTGCATGACCTTGTAGTGCATGACCTTGTAGTGCATGACCTTGTAGTGCATGACCTTGTAGAGCATGACCTTGTAGTGCATGACCTTGTAGAGCATGACCTTGTAGTGCATGACCTTGTAGTGCATGACCTTGTAGTGCATGACCTTGTAGTGCATGACCTTGTAGTGCATGACCTTGTAGTGCATGACCTTGTAGAGCATGACCTTGTAGAGCATGACCTTGTAGTGCATGACCTTGTAGTGAATGACCTTGTAGTGCATGACCTTGTAGTGAATGATCTTGTATAGAATGATCTTCTAGCACAGAACCTTGTAACACAGGACCTTGTTTTGAGTGACTTTTTATAGTATGGTCTCAAAGATCATACATATTATGATCACTTCCTGTACTACAGAACACAGTTATTATGATCACTTCCTGTACTACAGAACACAGTTATTATGATCACTTCTTGTACTACAGAACACAGTTATTATGATCACCTCCTGTACTACAGAACACAGTTATTATGATCACTTCCTGTACTACAGAACACAGTTATTATGATCACTTCTTGTACTACAGAACACAGTTATTATGATCACTTCCTGTACTACAGAACACAGTTATTATGATCACCTCCTGTACTACAGAACACAGTTATTATGATCACCTCCTGTACTACAGAACACGGTTATTATGATCACTTCCTGTACTACAGAACACAGTTATTATGATCACTACCTGTACTACAGAACACAGTTATTATGATCACTTCCTGTACAACAGAACACAGTAATTATGATCACTTCCTGTACTACAGAACACAGTTATTATGATCACCTCCTGTACTACAGAACACAGTTATTATGATCACTTCCTGTACAACAGAACACAGTAATTATGATCACTTCCTGTACTACAGAACACGGTTATTATGATCACTTCCTGTACAATGGATCAATCAAAAGTAAGAGATAAGTGATTGCTCAAGATATTAATGTTAGTCTTGGGCCAGAATGTGTTAACACAGTTGACAGTGAGTGAGATGTATGGCCACTACAGTCTATAGTGGTGCTCCTGTGTGAGATGTATGGCCACTACAGTCTAGAGTGGTGCTCCACTATACTCGGCTGGCAATAAGATCACATATTGACCAGTGATCAATGCAACACAAAATCTTACACAGGAGCACCACTATAGACTGTAGTGGTGCTCCTGTGTGAGATGTATGGTCACTACAGTCTATAGTGGTGCTCCAGTGTGAGATGTATGGTCACTACAGTCTATAGTGGTGCTCCTGTGTGAGATGTATGGCCACTACAGTCTATAGTGGTGCTCCTGTGTGAGATGTATGGCCACTACAGTCTATAGTGGTGCTCCTGTGTGAGATGTATGGCCACTACAGTCTAGAGTGGTGCTCCTGTGTAAGATTTTGTGTTGCATTGATCACTGGTCAATATGTGATCTTATTGCCAGCCGAGTGTTGCACCTGTCACAACCTCCGGTTATTGACAGGTGAGTGACGCGCCAACCATTGGCAGTCGTTATTACAAGCCAGGTGATGCACTTCGCTCCGGCACCGGTATTGACAGGTGTAAGTGTTGACAGGTGTAAGTGTTGCACTTGTCACTGCTTCATTTATTGTCAGGTGAGTGGGATGGCGCTTCCTCTGGCGCTGTCACCTAGGAGTTACTCCTGACACGCGTGTGTCTCCAGTGCTGAAGGACAGGTAGTACGAGGCGGCCAGAGGGTGACGCTGAGACAGATGAGTCAGGCGTGAATGACACGATCCAGAGTATAGCTTCAATGGCTTCACTGATATAACACATCTAAGTAAATATCGATTGATGAGTCAAACGAAGATTTAGGAAGTATATGGAAATTCTTAAACCAAAAATTCAATGGTGGTAGATTTGTAAACATCATATGTTTAACTGAAGCTTCACCAACAGTTTGTAGTTCAATAAAAAACAAGAATAAATTAATCCCCGCATAAACTGCCGTGGTACAGAATTTTTGTTGTGAGTGTTTGTTTAGAGGATGGGGATTGGTGGGGGGGGGGGACCATCCCTGCCTGCCTCCACCATCCCAGACATCCTCCACCATCCTCCTCCACCGCTGTCACCCTCCACCATCCTCCTCCACCCTTGTCACCCTCCACCATCCTCCTCCACCCTTGTCACCCTCCACCATCCTCCTCCATCCCTGTCTTCCTCCACAATCCCCACTCCATCCTACCCACCTTCACCATGCTCTGTATCCTTGCCTATCTAGAGAATGTAAATTTAGCTCCTCCAGTCACGCTAATAGAATGTACCTCTTAACTCTTCACATTTCTAAAGGCTTTAAATTGTTTTTTGTACAAATTCTCTAGTATCATATCATCCCTGTTTCTTCCATCGATTTTTATATAGCTAGATCGCAAACCTGTTTTGAATATTTCCATATTTAAGATAAAATATCGTTCTGAGATACAATAATTTAGCACATTTTCACAAAAACTCACATCCACACAAAATCACACTGAAAGGCTCATGAAATAAATGGGTCTCTAGGAGCAGATTCCAACTGAGCTGAGGTAGGATTACAGCTCTTGCTTGCAGTTTCACACAGGTTCCTTATATGATAGTTCCTTTGAAAGTTCCCTCGGTGATAGTTGCAAGTTACATTCTCATGAAATAGTGAGTCTGTAGGGCCAAGTTCNAAAGTTGATGAATAAGCTGGAGAAACAGGCAGGAGTAACAGGTAGGGCGCTCCAGTGGATAAGGGAGTACCTAAGCAATAGGAAACAGAGAGTTACAGTGAGGGGTGAGACCTCAGACTGGCGTGAAGTCACCAGTGGAGTCCCACAGGGCTCTGTACTTGGACCTATCCTGTTTCTGATATACGTAAATGATCTCCCAGAGGGTATAGACTCATTCCTCTCAATGTTTGCTGACGACGCCAAAATTATGAGAAGGATTAAGACAGAGGAGGACAGCTTGAGACTTCAAGAAGACCTGGACAAGCTGCAGGAATGGTCGAACAAATGGCTGTTAGAGTTTAACCCAAGCAAATGTAATGTAATGAAGATAGGGGTAGGAAGCAGGAGACCAGATACAAGGTATCATTTGGGAGATGAAATACTTCAAGAGTCAGAGAGAGAGAAAGACCTGGGGGTTGATATCACGCCAGACCTGTCCCCTGAAGCTCATATCAAGAGGATAACATCAGCAGCATATGCCAGGTTGGCTAACATAAGAACGGCCTTTAGAAACTTGTGTAAGGAATCTTTCAGAACATTATATACCACATATGTCAGACCAATCCTGGAGTATGCGGCTCCAGCATGGAGTCCCTATCTAGTCAAGCATAAGACTAAACTGGAAAAGGTTCAAAGGTTTGCCACCAGACTAGTACCCGAGCTGAGAGGTATGAGCTACGAGGAGCGACTGCAGGAATTAAACCTCACTTCGTTGGAAGACAGAAGAGTTAGGGGGGACATGATCACCACATTCAAGATTCTCAGGGGAATCGACAGGGTTGATAAAGACAGGCTGTTTAACACAAGGGGCACACGCACTAGGGGACACAGGTGGAAGCTGAGTGCCCAAATGAGCCACAGAGATATTAGAAAGAACTTTTTTAGTGTCAGAGTGGTTGACAAATGGAATGCATTAGGAAGCGATGTGGTGGAGGCTGACTCCATACACAGTTTCAAATGTAGATATGATAGAGCCCATTAGGCTCAGGAAACTGTACACTGTTGATTGACGGTTGAGAGGCGGGACCAAAGAGCCAGAGCTCAACCCCCGCAAGCACAACTAGGTGAGTACAACTAGGTGAGTACATATATATCATATATAGATATATATATATATATATATAATATATATATATATATTACAACAGTTTTGGATGAGGTGAACAAACTTTCAACACAAGACAGAACACGGTGCAATGGGTATAAACTGGGTAAATGAAAAGGAAGAATGGAAGTAACTGCAAAGGGCCTATTGGCCCATGTTTGCTGTTGATGCTTCTATATTGATACGGAGTCTTGAAGTGGGTAGAATATAGTTCTACAGAATCACCATACTGTCCCCCTAGCTCAAAGCGGCAGCTAGGAGCCTTCGTGAGAACAAGGAGATAGTCGTCAGGAGAGAAGACAAGTCGCCAATATACGTCATTCTTAAAAAAGACGAATATCTGGCGAAAATGAACCTCATACTCTCTGACCAAACTAAATTCTAAAGGGTAACGAAGGACACTACAGCCGAATTGAAAACAAAGGTTAACAGATTGATCGAAACTGTGAACGCCAAGAAATCCGGACTCCACCGGCCAAAGATTATTGGGGAATACAAACCTGGGTATGGTATGGAAATGTCAAGACACACAAGCCTGGAAACCCACTTCGGCCAATCATCAGCCAGATACCCACACCCACGTACAGACTGGCGAAGTGACTCAACGGCTTGCTAACTCCTTATGTACCTCGTGCTTTCAGCCTGAAATCTCCTTTCAGCCTGGGGCATAAGCTCAAGTGGTCTCGTCCTGGGGGATAAGAAACTGGAGTACTCCCAGCCTGAGGCACAATAATCTGAAGAGGCCCCGGCCTGGGCAATAAACTGAAAAACTGCATAGCCACATCAGGAGAAGAACAACAGTAAAGGAACACGTTATGAAACTAAGGATAGGGGCAGAAGGGTTCACTACAAACGACAAGGAAGTGTGTGAGGAACTCAATAAGAAATTCCAGGAGGTCTTCACCTTAGAGCAAGGAGAAATTCGAGAGATAAGAGAGGGAATAGCTAATCAGGAACCACTGGAAGAGTTTGAGATTACCAGCGGGGAAGTAAGGAAGTGTTTACTAGAGTTGGATGTGACAAAGGCTATAGGCCCAGATGGAATCTCCCCTTGGATACTAAAGGACGGAGCAGAAGAACTGTGCCTACCACTCTCCATAGTGTATAACAAATCACTGGCAACAGGGGAACTGCCAGAAATTTGGAAAGCAGCTAAGGTAGTCCCGATATACAAGAAAGGGGATAGACAGGAGGCACTGAACTACAGGCCAGTGTCCCTAACCTGCATACCATGCAAGCTGATGGAGAAGATTGTGCGAAGAAAGCTAGTGGAACCTCTGGAGCGAAAGAACTTTGTAACACAGCATCAACATGGGTTCAGGGATGGCAGGTCCTGCCTCACAGGGTTACTTGAATTCTACGACCGGCAACAAAAATAAGGCAAGAAAGAGAAGGGTGGGCAGACTGCATATTTTTGGATTGCCAGAAAGCCTTTGATATAGTACCACACAAGAAGCTAGTGAAAACGCTGGAGATGCAGGCTGGAGTGAAAGGGAAGGTACTCCATTGGATAAAGGAGCACCTAAGCAACTGGAGACAACGAGTCAGTGAGGTCTCTGGGCGCTGATTAGCGAGACGTTACGAGTGGAGTCCCGCAGGTGTCAGTCCTTGGACCTATACTGTTTCTGATATATGTAAATGAATCTCCCGGAGGGTATAGACTCGTTTCTCTCAATGTTTGCTGATGATGCAAAATTATGAGGAGGATTGAAACAGAGGATGATAGTAGGAGGCTACAAGATGACCTAGACAGACTGAGTGAATGGTCCAACAAAGGGCTGTTGAAGTTCAATCCGAGTAAATGCAAAGTAATGAAACTAGGCAGTGGAAACAGGAGGCCAGACACAGGATACAGAATAGGAGATGAAGTACTTAATGAAACGGACAGAGAGAAAGATCTAGGAGTTGATATCACACCAAACCTGTCTCCTGAAGCCCACATAAAAAGAATAACGTCTGCGGCATATGCGAGGCTGGCCAACATCAGAACAGCGTTCAGGAAACTGTGTAAGGAATCATTCAGAATCTTGTACACCACATATGTAAGACCAATCCTAGAGTATGCGGCCCCAGCATGGAGCCCGTACCTTGTCAAGCACAAGACGAAGCTGGAATAAGTCCAAAGGTATGCCACTAGACTAGTCCCAGAACTAAGAGGCATGAGTTACGAGGAAAGGCTGCGGGAAATGCACCTTACGACACTGGAAGACAGAAGAGTAAGGGGAGACATGATGACAACCTACAAAATCCTCAGGGGAATCGACCGGGTAAACAAGGATAAACTGTTGGAAAACCCGACACCATTTAATAATATTACATACAATAGGCAGATAATATTGCTGCTGTGTTGTATACACAAGTTAGCCCATAGAAAATGTAACTTGTAGTGGAATTTTCCGTCAATAGAAAACGGGATATCATTGCCACATAGTACTATAAATTCACCAGCTATTCTGTTAGGAATTATTCTTAAATACATTAGTCTTTGGACTTTTAATATCATAAAAACATCTCATTTGAGTTAACTTAATTATCAGTATCAAAATAAAGTAAATGTGACCCTTCTCTCAATTATTAACATTGGACAAGGAGAGCCAAGGCGTCTGTGGTGAAGGTCAGCCATTGTTCGTTAAGACCAGAGTCGTTGGAGCGAGTTCAGCTCCTGTAATTTCTCTTGGATGAATTGTTATGGAGATCAACTTAAGTGTTCTACCATCATCATCACACTGTCAACAACCACAAGGGAAGTGTCTTTCCAAAATCTTATCGAAGTCGTTATTGGCCAGTAATGTTAGGTAGATATGATTAATTCCGGTTAGAACATGAACGATCGGCTCAACACAGGTAATTAAGCCTTGGTCCTTATCTAATATACAGTGTTTTCTCTGATATAGCCGTCATATATTAGGATTCCGGCTTTACAGCTAGTGCCCTTTGACAGGAACAAGAAGAGGAAGCAAGAATTAATCTTGGTACATCAGTTACATGGGTGATGGAAGCTAGCCTCACACGAGGATAATTTGGTGTCCACATCCCGGTTATATCTGGTGTACAATATGATAAGGCACCTCCAATTTTATATACTAATATATGTAGTTTAATACTGTAGTTTGATTGGCTGCATATATATAAATTTAATATAAACCTTCTCTATTGTGTAAGGATTGATTTGTGAGAAATATTGCAGAAATATAGTCCACTTAACAACATACCAATTGCTATCGAAATATATAAATTAACGTAATATAAATTCTATATAAATTCATATGAATTAAATTAATATAAATCTCACAGGTCGGTTCCCACATAAAGTATTTAACACTGGTGGTACGCGAGCAAGGAGACATAGGTGGAAACTGAGTACCCACATGAGTAACAGGGAAGTTAGAAGGAATTTTTTCAGTGTCAGAGTAGTTAACGGATGGAATGCATTAGACAGTGATGTGGTGGAGGCTGATTCCATACACAGTTTCAAATGTAGATATGGTAGAGCCCAGTAGGCTCAGGAATCTGTATACCAGTTGATTGACAGTTGAGAGGCGGGACCAAAGAGCCAAAGCTCAATTCCCTGCAAGCACAAATAGGTGAGTACACACACTCACACACACACTCACACACACACTCACACACACACACAAACGCACAGGAAGCAGCCCGTTACAGCTGTGTAACGGGCTGGAAAGTCCAACAAATTAGGTACTCCCAGGTACCTATTTACTGCTAGGTAACAGGCGCATCAGGTTGAAAGAAACTCTACCCATTGGTCTCTGCCTAGTCCTGGAATCGAACCCTGGCCACAGGATTACGAGTCCCGCGCACTGTTCACTCAGCTAACACACCCCAATCTAGTAGTGTATATGTGTGTGGGCGTGTGTGTGTACTCACCTAATTGTACTCACCTAATTGTGCTTGCGGGGGTTGAGCTTTGGCTCTTTGGTCCCGCCTCTCAACTGTCAATCAACTGGTGTACAGATTCTAGAGCCTACTGGGCTCTATCAAATCTACATTTGAAACTGTGTATGGAGTCAGCCTCCACTACATCACTGCTTAATGCATTCCATTTATTAACTACTCTGACACTGAAAAAATTCTTTCTAACGTCTCTGCCCCACCCGTGCTGTAGAGTTTGTCTTTGTCCACCCTTGTTGTGTGTGTGTGTGTGTGTGTGTGTGTGTGTGTGTGTGTGTGTGTGTGTGTGTGTGTGTGTGTGTGTGTGTGTGTGTGTGTGTGTACTCACCTATATGTACTCACCTATATGTGTCTGCAGGATCGAGCATTGACTCTTGGATCCATCTCTTGGATGTGTGTGTGTGTGTGTGTGTGTGTGTGTGTGGGTGTGTGTGTGTGTGTGTGTGTGTGTGTGTGTGTGTGGGTGTGTGTGTGTGTGTGTGTGTGTGTGTGTGTGTGTGTGTGTGTGTGTGTGTGTGTGTGTGTGTGTGTGTGTGTGTGTGTGTGTGTGTGTGTGTGTGTGTGTGCGTGTGTGTGTGTGTGTGTGTTGTACTCACCTAGTTGTGCTTGCGGGGGTTGAGCTCTGGCTCTTTGGTCCCGCCTCTCAACCGTCAATCAACAGGTGTACAGTTTCCTGAGCCTAATGGGCTCTATCATATCTACACTTGAAACTGTGTATGGAGTCAGCCTCCACCACATCGCTTCCTAATGCATTCCATTTGTCAACCACTCTGACACTAAAAAAGTTCTTTCTAATATCTCTGTGGCTCATTTGGGCACTCAGTTTCCACCTGTGTCCCCTAGTGCGTGTGCCCCTTGTGTTAAACAGCCTGTCTTTATCAACCCTGTCGATTCCCCTGAGAATCTTGAATGTGGTGATCATGTCCCCCCTAACTCTTCTGTCTTCCAACGAAGTGAGGTTTAATTCCTGCAGTCGCTCCTCGTAGCTCATACCTCTCAGCTCGGGTACTAGTCTGGTGGCAAACCTTTGAACCTTTTCCAGTTTAGTCTTATGCTTGACTAGATAGGGACTCCATGCTGGAGCCGCATACTCCAGGATTGGTCTGACATATGTGGTATATAATGTTCTGAAAGATTCCTTACACAAGTTTCTAAAGGCCGTTCTTATGTTAGCCAACCTGGCATATGCTGCTGATGTTATCCTCTTGATATGAGCTTCAGGGGACAGGTCTGGCGTGATATCAACCCCCAGGTCTTTCTCTCTCTCTGACTCTTGAAGTATTTCATCTCCCAAATGATACCTTGTATCTGGTCTCCTGCTTCCTACCCCTATCTTCATTACATTACATTTGCTTGGGTTAAACTCTAACAGCCATTTGTTCGACCATTCCTGCAGCTTGTCCAGGTCTTCTTGAAGTCTCAAGCTGTCCTCCTCTGTCTTAATCCTTCTCATAATTTTGGCGTCGTCAGCAAACATTGAGAGGAATGAGTCTATACCCTCTGGGAGATCATTTACGTATATCAGAAACAGGATAGGTCCAAGTACAGAGCCCTGTGGGACTCCACTGGTGACTTCACGCCAGTCTGAGGTCTCACCCCTCACTGTAACTCTCTGCTTCCTATTGCTTAGGTACTCCCTTATCCACTGGAGCGCCCTACCTGTTACTCCTGCCTGTTTCTCCAGCTTATGCATCAACCTTTTATGGGGTACTGTGTCAAAGGCTTTCCGACAGTCCAAAAAAATGCAGTCCGCCCACCCTTCTCTTTCTTGCTTAATTCTTGTCACCTGATCGTAGAATTCTATCAAGCCTGTAAGGCAAGATTTACCCTCCCTGAACCCATGTTGATGGGTTGTCACGAAGTCTCTTCTCTCCAGATGTGTTACTAGGTTTTTTCTCACAATCTTCTCCATCACCTTGCATGGTATACAAGTTAAGGACACTGGCCTGTAGTTCAGTGCCTCTTGTCTGTCACCCTTTTTGTATATTGGTACTACATTAGCAGTCTTCCATATTTCTGGTAGGTCCCCCGTTTCCAGTGACTTACTATACACTATGGAGAGTGGTAAGCAAAGTGCTCCTGCACACTCTTTCAATACCCATGGCGAGATTCCATCCGGCCCAACAGCTTTTCTCACATCCAGCTCCAATAGGTGCTTTTTGACCTCATCTCTTGTAATTTCGAACCTATCCAAGGTCACCTGGTTTGCTGCCACCTCTCCCAGCGCCGTGATATCTCCCTGTTCTATTGTAAAGACCTCCTGGAACCTTTTGTTGAGTTCTTCACACACCTCTTTGTCATTCTCTGTGTACCTGTCCTCGCCCACCCTAAGTTTAATCACCTGTTCCTTCACTGTTGTCTTCCTCCTGATGTGACTGTGTAGTAGCTTGGTTCAGTCTTGGCTTTGTTAGCTATATCATTTTCATACCTTTTCTCAGCTGCTCTTCTCACACTGACATACTCGTTCCTGGTTCTCTGGTATCTCTCTCTACTTTCTGGTGTTCTGTTATTACGGAAGTTCCTCCATGCCCTTTTGTTCAGCTCCTTTGCTTTCATACATTCCCTATTAAACCACGGATTCTTCCTTTGCTTCTCTGTTTTTTCCTGTTGGGCTGGGACAAACCTGCTACAGCCTCCTGACATTTTTGGTGACATAGTCCATCATGTCTTGTACGGACTTGGTTCCGAGTTCTGTGTCCCAATGTATATCCCATAGGAATTTATTCATCTCCTCATAGTTTCCCTTTCTGTACGCCAGCCCTTTGGTTCCCAGTTCTTTTTTGGGGGTGATAATTCCTAGCTCAACCAGGTACTCAAGAGCAATACACTATGATCACTCATTCCCAAGGGGGCTTCCACTTAACTTCCCTTATATCCGACTCATTTAGGGTAAATATCAGATCAAGCAGGCTGGTCATCCCCTCCTCCTCATTTTGTCGGTCCCTTGACGTGTTTACTTAGAAAGTTTCTGTTGCCACATCCAGCAGCTTAGCTCTCCATGTGTCTGGCCTCCGTGTGGGTCTCTGTTCCCCCAATCTATCTTCCCATGGTTGAAGTCTCCCATGATTAGAATCTGGATCCGTTCCTGCTAGCCACAGAAGCTGCTCTCATCTTATTATTGATGGTGGCCATGTTGTTTCTATCATATTCCTGTCTGGGTCTTCTGTCATTCGGTGGGGGGTTTATATATGACTACTATTATAATTTTCTGTCCTCCAGTTGCAATGGTGCCTGATATGTGTCCCTGAAACCTTCACAGTTCTGAATTACCATCTCTTCGAAACTCCAACCTTCTCTTAGTAGCAAAGCCACCCCACCTCCTCCTCTCCCTTCTCTCTCTTTCCCCTCACTACATAGTAGCCCTGTGGAAACACTGCATTTGTTATGATTTTCGTTAGCTTTGTTTCTGTGAGTGCTATTATGTTGTGGGTTTTCTTCTAGTGCCATTCTCCAAGTTCACTAG
>WNGS01162612.1:40007-58163 GCA_020271785.1 Procambarus virginalis | reverse complement strand
TATAAAAATTACTGTAAATACATGGAACCTTTTTCCCCAAAATTAATGTAAATACATTAAAAAATTTGTCTCAAAATTACTGTAAATACATGAAAAAAAAAATCTAAACAAAATAATTAAAAGCAAAATCAATTATAAACAAATATAAAACCAAATTATGAACAAATATTCATTAGCAAATATAACAAATTATTGATATCTGAGGAGAAGTGAGGGTGGGGGAGAGGAGGGGGGGAGGGGGACAGAGAATAGTGGGGTGGGGGCGTGGGGGGTGGGGAGTTTAATGGTGGGTGTAGTGGTTGGGGGAGTAGTGTGGGTGAGAGTGGGGGGGAGTGTGGAGGTCGGGGGGGAGTGGGAGGAGGGTGGGGAGGACTTTAATGATGTGGAATATCAGTCATAACCTGAGGTAAGACCTGCTCCCCCCCCCCACCCCACCCCCACTGGTGGAGCCTTACGGATGAGAGACAGGTGAGAAGATGCAAAGGGGAGGGGGAGATGGGAGACACAGAGAGACAGATGAGAACGACGGAGATAGAGAGAGACAAGAGCGGCGAAGGGGCCGAGGTCGGGCAGCAATTGACAAACAAAAGAGGAACACCGCTATCTGCCAGTGTAATGATCTCCCGTGCAGGGGAGGACCCGAGTGCCCCCCCCCCCCACACACACACACACACACACCATCACCACACACACACAACACACCACACATCACCACACCACACCACACCACACAACACACACACACACACACACCACCACACACACAACACACACACACACCACACACCACACACCACACACACACCACACACACACACTACACACATCACACACACACACACCACACACACCACACACACACACACACCACACACACACCATCACCACACACACACACATCACACACACACACACACACACCACACACACACACACCACACACACACACCACACACACACACACCACACACCACACACACACACACACCACACACCCCACACACACACACACACACACACACTACACACACCACACACACACACACACACACACACACACACACACACACACACACACACACACACACACACACACACACACACACACACACACCCACACACTTTAGGAAGAGTCATGACCTGCCAATGGGAGCGTCCTTTGGGGTCCTCTGCATCTCCAGGTCGAGCCCAAATATTTTTGTTATATGACAAAGAGTGCTGGGAAGACGGGACACCACGAGCGTAGCTCTCATCCTGTAACTACACTTAGGTAATTACATTAGGTAATTACACACCACACACACACCACACACCACACACACCACACACACACACACACACACACACACACACACACACAACACACAGGTAGGGGCCAGGTAGCCTGGTGGATAGCGTGCAGGATTCGTAATTCTGTGGCGCGGGTTCGATTCCCGCACCCGGCAGAACAAATGGGCAAAGTTTCTTTCACCCTGAATGCCCCTGTTCCTAGCAGTAAATAGGTACCTGGGAGTTAGTCAGCTGTCACGGGCTGCTTCCTAGGGTGTGTGTGTGTGTGTGTGTGTGGTGTGAAAAAAAAATAGTAGTTAGTGTAGTTAGTAAACAGTTGATTGACAGTTGAGAGGCGGGCCGAAAGAGCAAAGCTCAACCCCTGCAAATACAACTAAGTGAATACAACTAAGTGAATACACACACACACACACACACACACACACACACACACACACACACACACACACACACACACACACACACACACACACATCACACACACCAACACACCACACACCACACACCACCACCACCACCACACGCGTCATTATTAGCAGCGCAGACAACAGGAGACGCGACAGATCTGCCCTACTGTGAGGAATGTTTGGGCTTCTGTGAGCAGGGCTGGGGCTGCCGTCTGCTGTGGGCAGGGCTGGGGCTGCCGTCTGCTGTGAGCAGGGCTGGGGCTGCCGTCTGCTGCCACCCCCACACCAAGCTACATCAATCAACAATCCTGGTACCTGGAACTAATTGAGCATTTCCCTGCTGGGGGGGGGGGTGGAGCAGGGTCGTGGGTGGGTGGGGTCCTCATTGTTGACAGGTGGGGACCGCAGGTGGGTGACGCCTCATGGCTCTCAGGTGGGTGAGAGCCTCATGACTGGGAGGTGGGTGAGGCGGGGCATAAAGCTCACTTCTCAGTGGTCACTGGCAGGTAAACATTAGCTACAGCAGTCTTACGTGTGGCTGTGGTCGGTGAGGCATCATTAACAACAGCTGAGCGGTATGAGGAGTGCAAGACCCTCCATGATGAATTAAACAAGCCGCTGAGTTGGTCCGATAAATGGCTACTGGAGTTCAATACGAGTAAGTGACAGGTGATGGTACTGGGAAGAGGTGACAGGAGAGCAACAAGGACTGTTCCCAATGACGGGAAACTATCTGTCTATAACGACCTAGGACTGAACATAACATCAAGCCTAACTGCTGATGCTGATGTAAGTAGGGTGACGCTTGCAGCACACTCTATGTTACCTAAAGCCACATCATCCAGGACCATCCATCATCCATCATCCAGGACTATCCATCATCCATCATCCAGGACTATCCATCATCCATCATCCAGGACCGTCCATCATCCATCATCCAGGACCATCCATCATCCATCATCCAGGACTATCCATCATCCAGGACTATCCATCATCCAGGATTATCCATCATCCATCATCCAGGACCATCCATCATCCATCATCCAGGACCATCCATCATCCATCATCTTGGGAGGCATTTAGATCGCTGAACACCGTCTGCGTTACCTTGTGGTGAGTCCGGGGGTCAAGGTCCCCGCGGCCCGGTCTCTGACTAGGCCGCCTGGTTCATGGAGTGGTCAACCAGGCTGTTGGACGCGGCTGCTCGCAGCCAGACGTATGAGTCACAGCCTGGTTGATCAGGTATCCTTTGGAGGTGTTTGTCAAGTTCTCTCTTGAACACTGTGAGGGGTCGGCCAGTTATGTCCCTTATGTGTAGTGGAAGCGTGTTGAACAGTGTTCTATGGTATAATTTGACTGCGTTTTGTACGTGGTTTCCGTTTTTAAATTTTAATTTTTTTCCACAGCGCAGGAGCTGGAACTAATCTTTATTAAATACCATATTATTTTTTGGAGCCCATTGAAAGACCTTATTAGCATCAGTTTGGAGGTTTACTGTGTCCTCTATGTTGTCTGTTTTCATAAAAATCCTAGTGTCATCGGCAAAGGATGAAGCAGTACTATAGGTTGTGTCCTTGTCTATGTCGGATATAAGGATGAGAAAGAGCCCCGGAGCCCACACAGTACCCTGGGGGACTGAGCGCCACACAGTACCCTGGGGGACTGAGCGCCACACAGTACCCTGGGGGACTGAGCGCCACACAGTACCCTGGGGGACTGAGCGCCACACAGTACCCTGGGGGACTGAGCGCCACACAGTACCCTGGGGGACTGAGCGCCACACAGTACCCTGGGGGACTGAGCGCCACACAGTACCCTGGGGGACTGAGCGCCACACAGTACCCTGGGGGACTGAGCGCCACACAGTACCCTGGGGGACTGAGCGCCACACAGTACCCTGGGGGACTGAGCGCCACACAGTACCCTGGGGAACTGAGCGCCACACAGTACCCTGGGGGACTGAGCGCCACACAGTACCCTGGGGGACTGAGCGCCACACAGTACCCTGGGGGACTGAGCGCCACACAGTACCCTGGGGAACTGAGCGCCACACAGTACCCTGGGGGACTGAGCGCCACACAGTACCCTGGGGAACTGAGCGCCACACAGTACCCTGGGGGACTGAGCGCCACACAGTACCCTGGGGGACTGAGCGCCACACAGTACCCTGGGGGACTGAGCGCCACACAGTACCCTGGGGGACTGAGCGCCACACAGTACCCTGGGGGACTGAGCGCCACACAGTACCCTGGGGGACTGAGCGCCACACAGTACCCTGGGGGACTGAGTGCCACACAGTACCCTGGGGGACTGAGCGCCACACAGTACCCTGGGGGACTGAGCGCCACACAGTACCCTGGGGGACTGAGCGCCACACAGTACCCTGGGGGACTGAGCGCCACACAGTACCCTGGGGGACTGAGCGCCACACAGTACCCTGGGGGACTGAGCGCCACACAGTACCCTGGGGGACTGAGCGCCACACAGTACCCTGGGGGACTGAGCGCCACACAGTACCCTGGGGGACTGAGCGCCACACAGTACCCTGGGGGACTGAGCGCCACACAGTACCCTGGGGGACTGAGCGCCACACAGTACCCTGGGGGACTGAGCGCCACACCAGATTTAACGTTGTTGACTAATACACACTAGGGTGAGCCCGTCTGTGTCTAGGAGCAACCAGTCTACGTGACACTAGTCTCAGAGTATGCCGCCCCATCATGGAACCCCACATAAAAAATCCACAAGGGCCGTGACGAGGATTCGAACCTGCGTCCAAGAGCATCCCGGACGCTGCCTTAATCGACTGAACTACGACATGGTAAAAGAGTTGAAACCTAAGTTCTACTGAACTTACTGTTCAGTAGAACCCTCGTCACGGCTCTTGTGAATTTGTTCATTTGATGCATCACGTTAGTGTGATCTCTGTGTGTAAACTCAGAAAGGTTCGGAAGTTTGCGACGAGGCTCCTCCCATAATTGCGAGGGATGGGATCCTGAGGCCACAGGATCCTGAACAAGCTGCAGGAATGGTCTAGAAAATGGCTACTAAAGTTCAACTCAGGAAAGTGCAATGTATGAAATTAGGCGAAGGGAGCAGAAGGCTGAAGACAAGGTACCATCTGGGAGGTGAAATCCTACAAGAGTCAAATAGCGAAAAAGATCTGGGGGTTGATATCACGCCGAACCTGTCCCCAGAGGCCCACATCGAAAGGATATCATCAGCGGCATGTGTTAGACTGGCCAACATAAGAACTGCCTTTAGAAACTTATGTAAGGAATCGTTCAGGACACTGTACACAACTTATGTCAGACCAATCCTAGAATATGCAGCTCTAGCTTGGAATCCATACCTAGTTAAACATAAGACAAAGTTAGAGAAGATTCAGCGATATGCCACCAGACTCGTCCCGGAACTGAGAGGTATGAGCTATGAGGAAAGGTTAAGTAGCTGAAACTCACGTCCCTGGAAAACAGAAGAGTAAGAGGAGACATGATAACCACCTCCAAAATTATGAGGAGAATTGACAGGGTGGACAATGACAAACTCTTCAGCACGGGTGGGACACGAACAAGGGGACACAGGTGCAAACTGGGTACCCAAATGAGCTACAAAGGCATTAGAAAGAACTTTTTCAGTGTCAAAGTAGTTAACAAATGGAATGCATTAGGCAGTGATGTGGTGGAGGCTGACTCCATACACAGTTTCAAATGTAGATATGATAGAGCCCAGTAGGCTCGGGAACCTGTACATCAGTTGATTGACAGTTGAGAGGCGGGACCAAAGAGCCAGAGCATAACTCCCGCAAGCGCAACTAGATGAGTACACACACACATCGTGACAGCAAGGCGGACAGTCCGCCTGCTATCAAAACTCCCTCTGTATTCCACATTAATACAGCCTTTCCTTCATCTTTACCTATCCACCATTTTTACTCCTCCCCCAAAAAAACTTTTCTTTCATATCCCATCTATCCCTCCAGTCCTCTTCCCTTCCATACTAGCCAGCAAGGACGCCTACATAGGCCTATTAAGGTGAGTACAACTAGGTGAGTACACCCACCACACACACACACACACTGTTGGAAACAACCAACAGTTTAGTCTCCTTTAGCTACTAATATTAGTATTTACTAACATCACTAATGCGTAGAATTAATGTAATTCATGTTTTCTATAGTAAGGCAATATTTTCCAGAGCCTGAAACATCAATTCTTCCAAGTTTTGTTGGAATATTTTCGAGTCCAGTTAATTACCTTTTCTTTCTAAGTATTATTCTTTACGAAAGAATCTATTTACTTTGCGTACTTTTGCATATTGAACTCGATCATTTAATCAGATTGATTATCTCAGTAAATATTACTGCGACGTAAATTAATTTCATGTCGATCCTCCTCGTTTAATACCTGCAATGTTAATTAAACCTATTGCCTTGCGAGATGAGGTATTATGATTTAATATATTTATCTGTGACATTAATACTTGTCACGATTCCTTACTTCCCTAATTAATTACCAGTAAATAAAATACTTTAAGCTCGAGATCACTTTGGAGCGTTCTGCGCATGCGTATGGGAGCGCGGGGAAGGAGAGCGTCACTCTGCCCCAGACTCTCACGGGTGCAAGCCGGACGCCATTACATATCTTGAGATGATTTCGGGGCTTTTTAGTGTCCCCGCGGGCCGGTCCTCGACCAGGCCTCCACCCCCAGGAAGCAGCCCGTGACAGCTGACTAACACCCAGGTACCTATTTTACTGCTAGGTAACAGGGGCATAGGGTGAAAGAAAGTCTGCCCATTGTTTCTCGCCGGCGCCCGGGATCGAACCCGGACCACAGGATCACAAGTCCAGCGTGCTGTTCGCTCGGCCGACCGGCTGAGAACAACGTGGTCAAGCAGTACAATATCGCTGCTAATTATTCGTGTCTGGGAGTTCATAGTTATCCAGTAATTCGACCTTCTGCATCAGCGAACGTCAGGGAAGATCACCTGCTCCTACAGTCAGCAGACACGGTCCCGCCGAGTGTAATGAGTATAACAGTTCCTACGTTGGTTATTTTGTATGCATACATAATTAACACGTAGGTTACTCGTCGTCACATGGCCAGCAGACCACAAAACCCGCGTTAGTTCTCCCCTCATATTATGTCCCCGCCTTTACTAATGAATAGTGGAATGATATGTTAGCCTAGGCATTGTCTACAAGTTTGCTGTGATTTCCAGCGTGGATCTTGAGGACAAGCTGAGATAATCTTCCCTTCGATGCGGCGTCCATTACCCGGTGTTGACAACGACAGCTCTGGCAACGACAGTACGTCCACGAACATTGGAGCTGTGAAGCCAGCGTTGTCAAGTCTCCTGTACAGCTTAGACCTTATACTAATTTTTCGTAGATACCTAAGTCACATTCTTAATTGATTTATTTCCATGGTTTATTACTTAAACATGTGCTATTCATTTTTTATGTATATAATTAGACTAATTCAACTTAATCATTTATTTACTTCAGTGTATGAAACCAGCACTGAAATTATACAAGAGATATATTTATTATTAGTACACACACACACACACACACACACACACACACACACACACACACACACACACACACACACACACACACACACACACACACCCACACACACACACCCCACACACACACACACACACACATACACACACACATACACACACACATACACACACACACACACACACACACACACACACACACCCACACACACACACACACACACACACACACACACACACACACACACACACACACACACACACACACAAACACCCCCCCCCCCACACACACACACACACACACACACACACGGCGGAAATACCATAAACAGAACCCAACATCTGTCTTATGATGCGCTTTTTATTTTTTTTTTCTCTAGGTGGAGCGGCGCGCCTGGCACTTGACACTCCGCTGAGGGGCGAGTGTCACTCCCCCGTGTCATACAGCTCCGTGTCACCCCACGCTCCCGACCCTCCCTATAGCCTCTTATAGCCCACTCTTCTCTAATATAGAACCGCCGTAGTATAGCTGTCAGTATCTCCCATTCGCAGACACAAGCCCAGAACACCTTGTGGTGTGAACACGTTCACCTCAGGCCCAGAGAACACGTGCATAATTTGTTCATATGAACAGAGGCTTCACAAGCTGAACAATAACATATTAACTGTGTTTACAATAGACATTAAACTCAGATGGTGCTGGGGGTATGAGGACAAGGTGCTGGGGTATGTGGATAAGGAGCTGGGGTATGAGGACAAGGTGCTGGGGTATTAGGACAAGGAGCTGGGTTTGAGAACAAGGAGCTGGGGTTTGAGGACAAGGTGCTGGGATATGAAGCCAAGGAGCTGGGGTTTGAGAACAAGGAGCTGGGGTATGAGGACAAGGTGCTGGGGTATGTGGACAAGGAGCTGGGGTATGAGAACAAGGAGCTGGGGTATTAGGACAAGGAGCTGGGGTTTGAGAACAAGGAGCTGGGGTTTGAGGACAAGGTGCTGGGATATGAAGCCAAGGAGCTGGGGTTTGAGAACAAGGAGCTGGGGTATGAGGACAAGGTGCTGGGATATGAAGACAAGGAGCTGGGGTTAGAGGACAAGGTGCTGAGATATGAGAACAAGGAGCTGGGATATGAGGACAAGGAGCTGGGATATGAGGACAAGGAGCTGGGATATGAGGACAAGGAGCTGGGATATGAGGACAAGGAGCTGGGATATGAGGACAAGGAGCTGGGATATGAGGACAAGGAGCTGGAATATGAGGACAAGGAGCTGGGATATGAGGACAAGGAGCTGGAATATGAGGACAAGGAGCTGGGATATCAGCTAAGAGAGAGTGCCAAATCGTCTTGCCCGTACAGACTACAAGGGCCAACTTACAAGAGGCAGGAGGTCTTGGCTCTACCGACCAGTACAAGTGGATAGATAGATTGTTTTTTATCTTTATGTAATCAAATACACTATAAATCATAGATAGATTAATTGTAAATTGGAAAATGAGCATTGGAATCACAATACTAAATGACTTGGTTATCGAGAGGGTTTTGGTAATTTAATTTTTATTTTATTTATTTATATACAAGAAGGTACATTGGGGGTTAAGAGAAAACATGGAAATGAAGTTGATGATTTCGGGGATGAGTGTCCCCGGGGCCCGGTCTCTGACTAGGCCTCCTGAACTGCCCAGATTAGTTTTGCTTCCGCTGTGATTGTTTACTGATTGTAGTGCATAGCATTATTGCTCTTGTTGCATTATTGCAGAATATCATGATCATTGTCACAATATTCGTAGCAAAAGATCGGTACTCTGAGAGTACACACACACCTGGTAGGGGCCTGGTAGCCTGGTGGATAGCGCGCAGGACTCGTAATTCTGTGGCGCGGGTTCGATTCCCGCACGAGGCAGAAACAAATGGGCAAAGTTTCTTTCGCCCTGAATGCCCCTGTTACCTAGCAGTAAATAGGTACCTGGGAGTTAGTCAGCTGTCACGGGCTGCTTCCTGGTGTGTGTGTGTATGTGTGGGTGTGTGTGGGTGTGTGTGTCCGCTGCCACCATTGTAACACGGAACGGGTTCTCTCTTCCTTCTACCCTCTTTTCTCTCTTTACCCGTGTTCTTTCTTTAGTTCTTAACCAAGGGACCCCAAGACTTTTACTCGAGCAGACTCCACGCCACGTGGTCTCAAGACGATTTACCGACTTGAGATTCTACAACCCGTATGACGTGAAAATAGACTTCTAGCAAAGTTCTAGGATCTCCTTTCCGCCGCCACCACCAGATCAGTAACCAAAATGAGCAATGATCGAGATCTGGATCGACCACGCTAAACAATCAACCTTGGGGCTTGATTCCCCACTAGTACAAATAAACCCTGGATCTTACGTGTGTAGTTAATTAAAATCAACAGGAGTAATAATCCTGATTCGGTGTTAGAATCGGCGCCCAATTCAACTCGGCCACGTGGGAACCACGTGACAAGGACAATTCACATAAATACAAAAGAAAAATGGAAATAATAAAAATACACATTAAGCTAATTAATTTATTCAAAAAATTAAGCAAAATCTAAATAATTGAGCACTCCCTACTTGAACACGCCCTAACTGAATATGCCCTGACTATAAATTTAACGGCAATGAGTGGACTATTCCCTACAATCACTCTTAAAGCAACTCTACCTTCTATAGACAGCTAGATGTTGTGTTGCCTTGGGGAAGAGGTGAGATGGATGACCTCTCCCAGTTGCTGCTGAAACCACACTACCCTGTCCTCTCACTCCACTACCCAGAGGCCTAGATCTGTATTCTTCCGCTAGTATCTAAGTTACTTTGCCAGGCTTAAGTTATAACAATTAACCTCTGTCGTACTGAATTATCCGGATTGATTGATTTATTGTACTGAAGTTAAATTACACAAACATCTTAAGGAAGAGCTATTCCCAATTACAACATAGCTATTTGACCTTTGAGAAATAGAGGACATGGAACCTCGTGACCTATGACCTCCGGTCACTCCGCGTCACAACCTAGTTCTTGCTTGTGACGTCACTGATGGTGACTTAAACTCCTTCTAATAATGAGAATACTCTTGATATTATGAACCGTAGTACTATACAATACAATTTGAATGCAAATGATTGAAGGTTAATTTCTCTAAATAAGTGAATACTGTAGAAAGATTCATTATGAAGCTTGGGAACAAAGGTGGTTATTTCCACCGCTAAGTCCCTGGGGGATGCTCCCACGCGGGTCCAGCTTCCCATTCTCCCTTGTGTAGATAACCATTCTGGATAATTTTTACAACAAGCCTCGATTGTTACATGTGTGTGTGTGGTGTAGAAAAAAAAGTAGTTAGTAAACAGTTGATTGACAGTTGAGAGGCGGGCCGAAAGAGCAGAGCTCAACCCCCGAAAACACAACTAGGTTAATACACCCTCCGGCCCTCGGGGGGTGGGGGGAGTTACTCTGCCCGCATCACCACTACTGGCAAGTGGACTTCAGCTCCTGGGCCCAATATCCTCATGCTTGGAGTTATTTGAGGTGCCAAGTGTTGTCTCCTCTAATGGGGTAGCCTTAATAAAATATGTAGGCGTCCTTGCTGGCTAGTATGGAAGGGAAGAGGACTGGAGGGATAGATGGGATATGAAAGAACAGGTTTTTTGGAGGGAGGAGTAAAAATGGTAGATAGATAAAGGTGAAGGAAAGGCTGTATTAATGTGGAATACAGAGGGAGTTTTGATAGCAGGCGGACTGTCCGCCTTGCTGTCACGATGTGTGTGTGTACTCATCTAGTTGTGCTTGCGGGGGTTGAGCTTTGTCTCTTTGGTCCCGCCTCTCAACTCAATCAACTAGTGTACAGGTTCCTGAGCCTACTGGGCGCTGTCATATCTACATTTAAAACTGTGTATGGAGTCAGCCTCCACCACATCACTGCCTAATGCATTCCATCCGTTAACTACTCTGACACTGAAAAAGTTCTTTCTAACGTCCCTGTGGCTCATGTGGGTACTCAGTCTCCACCTGTGTCCCCTTGTTCGCGTCCCGCCAGTGTTGAACTGTTTATCTTTATCTACCCTTTATCTAAGGGAGCCGGTTTGCCGAGCGGACAGCACGCTGGACTTGTGATCCTGTGGTCCAGGGTTCGATCCCGGGCGCCGGCGAGAAACAATGGGCAGAGTTTCTTTCACCCTATGCCCCTGTTACCTAGCAGTAAAATAGGTACCTGGGTGTTAGTCAGCTGTCACGGGCTGCTTCCTGGGGGTGGAAGCCTGGTCGAGGACCGGGCCGCGGGGACACTAAAAAGCCCCGAAATCATCTCAAGATAACCTAACCCTGTCAATTCCTGTGAGGATTTTGTAGGTTGTGATCATGTCTCCCCTTACTCTTCTTTCTTCCAGTGTCGTGAGGAGCATTTCCCGCAGCCTTTCCTCGTAACTCATGCCTCTTAGTTCTGGGACTAGTCTAGTGGCATACCTCTGAACTTTTTCCAGCTTAGTCTTGTGCTTGACAAGGTACGGGCTCCATGCTGGGGCCGCATACTCCAGGATTGGTCTACATATGTGGTATGCGCGCGCGCGCGTGTGCGTGTGTGTGTGTGTGTGTGTGTGTGTGTGTGTGTGTGTGTGTGCGTGTGGCAAGACACACACACACACACACACACACACACACACACACACACACACACACACACACACACACTTGGCTTGTTCTCTTTGTGTACATGTTCGATGTTCGTCTTTGTTGGTTACTTTATGGAGGTTTTCTGGTCTGAGTTTTATGAGTCTTCTAAATGTCTTGTTTTGTGCTGTTTATAGTTTGTGTACGGTAGTTTTCATTAAGGTATGTAGTGGTGTTAAGAGGGTTACGTGATGCGTACAGACTACAGTCTTGTAGAACTGAAGCTGTATGTTCGTGTCAAGATTTTTTGTATTATTAATACATTAGGTACATCTGCATTTGTTCAGCGACCCTAGACTATATAAAAGGGAATACAGTGTGTCAAAGAGCTAGCCACGTGGTGCTAAAAAATCCCCATCACAGAAGATTGTTAGTCATAGAGAGGCATGTGATCAGTAGTCTGCACTGGCACACTCTGGGTGCATTATGAGGATATGATCAACACAAGAGTGAATAAGGTCGCTGTGATACTAAAAGTCTCCATCTCGCAGGATGGTTAGTCATACAGGGCCATATGTTCAGTAGCCTGCACTGGCAAATTTTGGGTGCACTAAGAGGATATCTTCAAGAACACGAGAGTGAATAAAGTAATTACCAAGCTCCAGGTACCTCATGCCAACTGGTCTGAAAGGTCTAATAACTGGGCATTCGGTGATGTAGTGTGGTAGATCGTGCCGTAGTTCCTGCTCACAGAGTGTGCACCCGGAGTGCTCAGGATTGGGAGACCCGTCACCTGCAGCCACCTGCCACAGGTAACGGTAACCCAACCTGATCCTTGCAACCACTGTGTCGCACAGTCTAGTGGACGTTTTGTGCTGCCCATAGATATAGGTTTCAGATCTGAACAAATCGTAGCTTTTTATACTGGTGCTTTCAGGTCGTTGGGAGTCAGTAAGTTCTTTCTTATCAGACCTGAGTGTTTGGGCCAATACAGTTTTGACAGTAGAGATGGGGATACCTAGATCTAATTCAACTACATCTTTGTTACACACTAATTTGGCTGCAATGTCTGTCTCATTATGATGGGTTATATTTATGTGTGATGGTATCTAAACAAAGGAGATCCGAAACCCTTTACTCTGTGCAGCGATTGGGTTATTTATAATTGTTAGTATGAGGTTCTTGCTGTCGATCTTCTAGGAGAAGTTTTCGATTGCTTGAAGAGCAGACTTTGAGTCACAAAATACTATTCCTCCTCCAATGTTTTTAATGTACTGTTAGCTAGGTGTAATGCTGCTAGTTCTGCTTGTGTGGAGGTCAGCCAGTTGTTTGACTTGACACTGACAGTCTTTGTGCAAATATTATTCCTATAAAACCTACATGCTGCTGCAGTCCGTCCAGTAGAAGAGTGGACTGAGCCGTCGGTGTAGACACAGTGCTCGTGAGATCGTAAATTTTCGACGGAGGAAGCAATTGTTTCAAGAGTGACAGCTTTGAGAAGATCAAGATTCTCATTACCATTCTTGATGACAGGTGTGTATGATACTTGAATGTTGGGGTACAGATAAAGAGGAATATCAGAGACATTTAGATTGCACTTAAAAGGAATGTTGAGTTTTATGAGATTGTAGGCAATGTTGCTCAGTCATTTATCATAAAAGAAGTGAGTTGGTATGTCGGCACCAGTCAATAGGGTGTTAACAGCACTAAATAATTTGTCTCTGAGCAATGCAGGAGATGTAGGGTCTCTCATGACTTTAAGGCAAAAGGTAGTGTTGACTTGCATTATTCTCTCTTGTATGGTTGGAAGCTTCAGTTCTTCCCGCATGTTAATGATTCTTGTGCATCTTGGGGCACCAAGAATTATCCTCATGGCTTCATTCTGTACTACTTCAAGTTTCTCCAACATAGAAAAGGGAAAATTAATTTAGTGCAAAGCATTATAATCAACGAGAGATCTAACAAACATCATATAGAATAGTCTAGCATATTTAATATTGATACCAATATTCTTACCAGTAAGTGTGTTCAGTGGTTAAAGTTTTTCTTTTAACCTACGGTGTAGATCATTTACAATGTCACTGTTAATACCAACTCCAAGGTATTTGTGCTGCCTACACGTTTCAATGTTCAGGTTGTTGACCTTGAAAGTTATAGGGACATGAGTTTTCTCTTGGGGATGGAGAACTCTGGATTTAGTTATAGAGATAACAAGACCACATTCAATGCTTTTAGCAGCGAGTGTATCAAGTAGAGCTTGCAGTCTAGTTTGGGTATTTGCAACAATGCATATGTCGTCGGCATAACTGATGACGGCTTCGTCAGGTAGTGTGGGAATATCAATTCTTAATTTGTGCATCAAAACACTGAACAGTGTAGGACTTAGCACTCCACCCTGGGGTGTACCCAACTCAAAGGGTGCACAAAGTTTATTTTTGACCCCCTTGAAAAAGACTGAGGCGGTTCTGTTACTCAGGTAACCCCTGAGCCATGTCAACATTCTTCCCTTAACTCCAAAAGAGGCTAGCTGTTCTAGGATTATTTCCCTATTTGCTGTATCAAAAGCAGTTTGGAGATCAATAAATGCCGCCTGAGATCTTGGTCCCTCTCTGATAAAATACTCAGCAAAGCAAGTTTGTGTGCTTCTTCCAGGAAGGAAACCATACAGGTTAGGGGCAAGGTGGGGCTTGATTTGAAACATTAGTCTGTCGAGAATAATTCTCTCAAGAACTTTACACATGCACGACGTCAGAGAAATGGGTCTGAATTCTGTATTATGAGTCCCTGTGTCCAGCGGTCAGGTAAGACAGCACTGAGTGGTCTTACTTTGTGTAAGGTAAATTTTACTTTATTTTGTCATTGGGTTGGTTGATAGTTTCTGTATTGGGTTGGTTGATAAAATCAGTATCAATGATTGGTACACGTTGCCAACTGAGTGTTAATGAGAGTGTTTAGCACGTTGTGGTTGGTTGACAAGTTAATACCAGGGATGCCGATATGAAGTCAGGGCCCAGATGGATTAGAGTTTTGTTCTTTATCGTATTGTGTGTGGCTTCTTGTGGATGGTGTGGTGGGGGGGGGGTGAAGGTGGGATGCTGCGGGTGGGAGATGAGAGAGGAATGCTGGGGGGTGGGAGATGAGGGAGGAATGCTGGGGGGTGGGAGATGAGGGAGGAATGCTGGGGGGTGGGAGATGAGGGAGGAATGCTGGGGGGTGGGAGATGAGGGAGGAATGCTGGGGGGTGGGAGATGAGGGAGGAATGCTGGGGGTGGGAGATGAGGGAGGAATGCTGGGGGGTGGGAGATGAGTGAGGAATGCTGGGGGTGGGAGATGAGGGAGGAATGCTGGGGGGTGGGAGATGAGGGAGGAATGCTGGGGGGTGGGAGATGAGGGAGGGATGCTGGGGGGTGGGAGATGAGGGAGGAATGCTGGGGGGTGGGAGATGAGGGAGGGATGCTGGGGGGAGATGAGGGAGGGATGCTGCGGGTGGGAGATGAGGGAGGGATGCTGCGGGTGGGAGATGAGGGAGGGATGCTGCGGGTGGGAGATGAGGGAGGAATGCTGGGGGGAGATGAGGGAGGGATGCTGCGGGTGGGAGATGAGGGAGGGATGCTGCGGGTGGGAGATGAGGGAGGGATGCTGCGGGTGGGAGATGAGGGAGGGATGCTGCGGGTGGGAGATGAGGGAGGGATGCTGCGGGTGGGAGATGAGGGAGGGATGCTGCGGGTGGGAGATGAGGGAGGGATGCTGCGGTGGGAGATGAGGGAGGGATGCTGCGGGTGGGAGATGAGGGAGGAATGCTGGGGGATGGGAGATGAGGGAGGGATGCTGGGGGAGATGAGGGAGGGATGCTGCGGGTGGGAGATGAGGGAGGGATGCTGCGGGTGGGAGATGAGGGAGGGATGCTGCGGGTGGGAGATGAGGGAGGAATGCTGGGGGGTGGGAGATGAGGGAGGGATGCTGGGGGGAGATGAGGGAGGGATGCTGCGGATGGGAGATGAGGGAGGGATGCTGCGGGTGGGAGATGAGGGAGGGATGCTGCGGTGGGAGATGAGGGAGGGATGCTGGGGGAGAGGGAGGGATGCTGGGGGGGGGGGAAGGGAACGTGTAAGACCAGGAGGTGGGCCACGACACCCGTAATTAATGAACACGTTTGTAGCGACCGCAGCACACGACACCCTGTCTGCTGGGCGTCCCTGTTGTCTGCTGGGCGTCCCTGTTGTCTGCTGGGCGTCCCTGTTGTCTGCTGGGCGTCCCTGTTGTCTGCTGGGCGTCCCTGTTGTCTGCTGGGCGTCCCTGTTGTCTGCTGGGCGTTCTTGTTGTCTGCTGGGCGTCCCTGTTGTCTGCTGGGCGTCTCTGTTGTCTGCTGGGCTTCCCTGTTGTCTGCTGGGCGTCCCTGTTGTCTGCTGGGCGTCCTTGTTGTCTGCTGGGCGTCCTGTTGTCTGCTGGGCGTCCTTGTTGTCTGCTTGGCATCCATGTTGTCTGCTGGGCGTCCCTGTTGTCTGCTGGGCCTCCCTGTTGTCTGTGGGCGTCCCTGTTGTCTATAGGGCGTGCCTGTTGTCTGCTGGGCGTCCCTGTTGTCTGCTGGGCGTCCCTGTTGTCTGCTGGGCGTCCCTGTTGTCTGCTGGGCGTCCCTGTTGTCTACTGGGCGTGCCTGTTGTCTGCTGGGCGTCCCTGTTGTCTGCTGGGCGTCCCTGTTGTCTACTGGGCGTCCCTGTTGTCTGCTGGGCGTCCCTGTTGTCTGCTGGGGAGTCCTTGTTGTCTGCTGGGCGTCCCTCTTGTCTGCTGGGCGTGCCTGTTGTCTGCTGGGCGTCCCTGTTGTCTGCTGGGCGTCCCTGTTGTCTGTTGGGCGTCCCTGTTGTCTACTGGGCGTCCCTGTTGTCTGCTGGGCGTCCCAGTTGTCTGCCTGGCATCCCTGTTGTCTGCTGGGCGTCCCTGTTGTCTGCTGGGCGTCCCTGTTGTCTGTTGGGCGTCCCTGTTGTCTGCTGGGCGTCCCTGTTGTCTGTTGGGCGTCCGTGTAGTCTGCTGGGCGTCCCTGTTGTCTGCTGGGCGTCTCTGTTGTCTGCTGGGCGTCCCTGTTGTCTGCTGGGCGTCCAGTTGTCTGCTGGGCGTCCCAGTTGTCTGCTGGGCGTCCCAGTTGTCTGCTGGGCGTCCCTGTTGTCTGTTGGGCGTCCGTGTAGTCTGCTTGGCGTCCCTGTAGTCTGTTGTGCGTCCCTGTTGTCTTCTGGGCGTCCCTGTTGTCTGCTTGGCGTCCCTGTAGTCTGCTGGGCGTCCCTGTTGTCTGCTGGGCGTCCCTGTTGTCTGCTGGCGTCCCTGTTGTCTGCTGGGCGTCCCAGTTGTCTGCTGGGCGTCCCAGTTGTCTGCTGGGCGTCCCAGTTGTCTGCTGGGCGTCCCTGTTGTCTGCTGGGCGTCCCTGTTGTCTGCTGGGCGTCCCAGTTGTCTGCTGGGCGTCCCTGTTGTCTGCCGGGCGTCCCTGTTGTCTGTTGGCGTCCGTGTAGTCTGCTTGGCGTCCCTGTTGTCTGCTGGGCGTCCCTGTTGTTTGCTGGGCGTCCCTGTTGTCTGTTGGGCGTCCGTGTAGTCTGCTGGGCGTCCCTGTTGTCTGCTGGGCGTCCCAGTTGTCTGCTGGGCGTCCCTGTTGTCTGCTGGGCGTCCCTGTTGTCTGCTTAGCGTGCATGCAGTAACCTCACGCTAAAGGAAAACTTTCCAAATCTCTGACTCATCAGAGTGCCCAGCTTCCACCCGTGCTCCCTTGTTATGTTGATAGTCTTTGTAAAGATTTTCTCTGCTTCCGCCCCTGTCAAACCCTATAAGTATTTTATACGTCTGTATCATGTCCCCTCTCTCCCTCCTTTCTAACGTTGTCAGGATTAGTCTCTTCAGTCTCTCTTCGTACACACACACACACACACACACACACACACACACACAACACACACACACACACACACACACACACACACACACACACACACACACTTGCGGAGCAGTTGGCCGAGCGTACAGCACATTGGCACGTGATCCTGTGGTCCCGGGATCGATCCCGGGCGCCGGAGAGAAACGATGGGCAGAAATTCTTTCACCCTGAATGCCCCTGTTATCTAGCAGTAAATAGGTACTGGGAGTTAGTCAGCTGTCACGGGCTGCTTCCTGGTGTGTGTGGGGGGGGGGAAGTAGTAGTAGAAACAGTTGATTGACAGTTGAGAGGCGGGCCGAAAGAGCAAAGCTCAACCCCGCAAGCACAACTAGGTGAATACAACTAGGTGAATACTTTGGAGGCAGTGAGTGGATGGGTTGGGGGATGTGGGGGGGGGAGGGGG
>WNGS01162611.1:12586-23590 GCA_020271785.1 Procambarus virginalis | reverse complement strand
TTACCTGCACTCTGGTTCAATGTACCAACACTCTGGCCCCTTTTACCTGCACTCTGGCACCATGTACCTGCACTCTGGCACCAGTACCTGCACTCTGGCACCATGTATCTGCACTCTGGCCCATGTACCTGCACTCTGGCCCATGTACCTGCACTCTGGCCCCATGTACCTACACTCTGGCACCATGTACCTGCACTCTGCACCAATGTACCTGCACTCTGGCACCATGTATCTGCACTCTGGCACCATGTACTTACACTCTGGTCTGATGTATCTACACTCTGGCACCACCATGTACCTGCACTCTGGCCCCATATACCTACACTCTGGCCCCCATGTACCTGCACTCTGGCACCATGTACCTGCACTCTGGCACCATGTACCTACACTCTGGTCTGATGTACCTACACTCTGGCACCATGTATCTGCACTCTGGCCCCATGTACCTGCACTCTGGCACCATGTACCTGCACTCTGGCCCCATGTACCTACACTCTGGCACCATGTACCTGCACTCTGGCACCATGTACCTACACTCTGGCACCATATACCTGCACTCTGGCACCATGTACCTGCACTCTGGCACCATGTACCTGCACTCTGGCCCCATGTACCTGCACTCTGGCACCATGTACCTGCACTCTGGCCCCATGTACCTACACTCTGGCACCATGTACCTGCACTCTGGCCCCATGTACCTACACTGTGCCCATGTACCTACACTCTGGCCCCATGTACCTACACTGTGCCCATGTACCTACACTCTGGCCCCATGTACCTGCACTCTGGCCTCCATGTACCTGCACTCTGGCCCCATGTACCTGCACTCTGGCCCCATGTACCTACACTCTGGCCCCATGTACCTGCACTCTGGCCCCATGTACCTGCACTCTGGCCCCATGTACCTACACTCTGGCCCCATGTACCTGCACTCTGGCCCCATGTACCTGCACTCTGGCCCCATGTACCTGCACTCTGGCCCCATGTACCTACACTCTGGCCCCATGTACCTGCACTCTGGCCCCATGTACCTGCACTCTGGCCCCATGTACCTACACTGTGCCCATGTACCTACACTGTGCCCATGTACCTACACTGTGCCCATGTACCTACACTGTGCCCATGTACCTACACTGTGCCCATGTATCTGCACTCTGGCCCCATGTACCTACACTCTGGCCCCATGTACCTGCACTCTGGCCCCATGTACCTGCACTCTGGCCCCATGTACCTGCACTCTGGCCCCATGTACCTACACTCTGGCCCCATGTACCTGCACTCTGGCCCCATGTACCTACACTCTGGCCCCATGTACCTACACTCTGGCCCCATGTACCTACACTGTGCCCATGTACCTACACTGTGCCCATGTACCTGCACTCTGGCCCCCATGTACCTGCAATCTGGCCCCCATGTACCTGCACTCTGGCTCCCATGTACCTGCACTCTGGCCCCATGTACCTGCACTCGGGCCCCATGTACCTGCACTCGGGCACCCATGTACCTGCACTCGGGCCCCATGTACCTGCACTCTGGCCTCCATATACAACAACCAAATAATATCACATTCGCCTTTATTAGAACAACAATAGAAGCAGAATCAATTGGTTGGATGACTGTTGGTTGTGGTAAGACTGGTCAGTTGGATGACTGGATGTTGGGCTTAAGTCCGACGGACTTTTTGAAGACATCCTCTGAAACTTGAGGATTGTTTGTCTTAGATTGTGTCTCACTCCTCTAGCCTCATTTGGTTCCCATCGCCAGAAATCCTTCAGTTGTAGGAGCCTATTTTCTCACTTCGGTAACAAATAATTGGACCATATTAGGATGTAGTACTGATGTGTGTGGCGCCTCAATTATCGCCTTCTCTAATGATCAACCCTTCACAGTGACCTTTTGTTTCCTTCCTGGGAGCTACTCCCGCCAGCACCTCGTATCAGCCCTGAAACTGAAGACTGTTGAAACGTCTGTCAGTCAGAAAGCAGCTAGGCCTCTAGGGTCAGAGGTCTCTGGGGTCAGAGGCCTCTGGGGTCAGAGGCCTCTGGGGTCAGAGGCCTCTGGGGTCAGAGGTCTCTGGGGTCAGAGGCCTCTGGGGTCAGAGGCCTCTGGGGTCAGAGGTCTCTGGGGTCAGAGGTCTCTGGGGTCAGAGGTCTCTGGGGTCATAGCCTTGAGAGCTGTATTCTACGACACATCTAAGACGCCAGCTATTGAGTATCTCCAGCCTTGAGAGGTACGACAGTCTGCCGCTCACATCTACGACTGGTAAGCGTCGTAATCCTCAGTCAGATCCATCAGCTTGTTACTCTAAGTTGTTGTGTGGGAGAGTGGGGGGGAAGAGCGTCCAGTCCAGGAGGCCACAGTCTGCCCGCACTTCTCTCTCCTGTTTGACTGTTGTCAACTTGTCTACAACTTTTAATACGTTGGACAATCAGGATTTCTCTTCGGGTCATCCAAGTCGATGTTTTGAGACTAAATTCAATTATTCTATATTAGTCTCGTGGTGTTCTACGAGCCTAATATAGGTTGAAAAATAATATATTTTAGAAATAATATATTTCTCTAGTATAATGCATGAGTTCCTTCTTAGTGCCACTGATCTGTAGTTCAGTGTCTCATATCCTCCTTATGTTCATAATATACACGTGAACTTCCCCCTTCAGAGCAGGAGAGATTGCCGAAATAGAGGGAATACAGAGAACATATACAGCACGTATAGACGCGATAAAGCACCTAAATTATTGGGATCGTCTCAAAGCTCTCCAAATGTACTCACTAGAAAGAAGACGAGAGAGATATCAAATAATATACACCTGGAAGATACTGGAGGGCCAGGTCCCAAATCTACACAGTAAAATAACAACGTACTGGAGTGAACGATATGGAAGAAAATGCAGAATAGAACCAGTGAAGAGCAGGGGTGCCATAGGCACAATCAGAGAACACTGTATAAACATCAGAGGTCCGCGGTTGTTCAACACCCTCCCAGCAAGCATAAGAAATATTGCCGGAACAACCGTGGACATCTTCAAGAGGAAACTAGATTTATTCCTCCAAGGAGTTCCGGACCAGCCGGGCTGTGGTGGGTATGTGGGCCTGCGGGCCGCTCCAAGCAACAGCCTAGTGGACCAAACTCTCACAAGTCAAGCCTGGCCTCGGGCCGGGCTTGGGGAGTAGAAGAACTCCCAGAACCCCATCAACCAGGTATCAACCAGGTATCAACCCTGAGTGTGGCACCCTGAGTGTCTCACCCTGAGTGTCGTACCCTGAGTGTCTCACCCTGAGTGTGGCACCCTGAGTGTCTCATCCTGAGTGTGGCACCCTGAGTGTCTCACCCTGAGTGTCTCACCCTGAGTGTCTCATCCTGAGTGTGGCACCCTGAGTGTGGCACCATGAGTGTGGCACCCTGAGTGTCTCACCCTGAGTGTGGCACCCTAAGTGTGGCACCCTGAGTGTAGCACCCTGAGTGTCTCACCCTGAGTGTGGCACCCTAAGTGTGGCACCCTGAGTGTCTCACCCTGAGTGTCTCACCCTGAGTGTGGCACCTTGAGTATCTCACCCTGAGTGTGGCACCCTGAGTGTCTCACCCTGAGTGTGGCACCCTGAGTGTCTCACCCTGAGTGTGGCACCCTGAGTGTCTCACCCTGAGTGTGGCACCCTGAGTGTCTCACCCTGAGTGTGGCACCCTGAGTGTCTCACCCTGAGTGTCTCACCCTGAGTGTGGCACCCTGAGTGTCTCACCCTGAGTGTGGCACCCTGAGTGTCTCACCCTGAGTGTGGCACCCTGAGTGTGGCACCCTGAGTGTCTCACCCTGAGTGTGGCACCCTGAGTGTGGCACCCTGAGTGTCTCACCCTGAGTGTGGCACCCTGAGTGTCTCACCCTGGGTGTTTCACCCTGAGTGTGGCACCCTGAGTGTCTCACCCTGAGTGTGGCACCCTGAGTGTGACACCCTGAGTGTGGCACTCTGAGTGTGGCATCCTGAGTGTCTCACCCTGAGTGTGGCACCTTGAGTGTCTCACCCTGAGTGTGGCACCCTGAGTGTCTCACCCTGAGTGTCTCACCCTGAGTAAGAGTCCCATGTGTTGCATCTCAAGTGTCATACCGGATACCAGCTAATTTCCTCGACGTCTCTTCACATTAAGGTAATTTAGCGAAAGTAGCCAACCCGCACACACACACACACACACACACACACACACACACACACACACACACACACACACACACACGCGCGCGCGCGCGCGCATACCACATATGTAGACCAATCCTGGAGTATGCGGCCCCAGCATGGAGCCCGTACCTTGTCAAGCACAAGACGAAGCTGGAAAAAGTTCAGAGGTATGCCACTAGGCTAGTCCCAGAACTAAGAGGCATGAGTTACGAGGAAAGGCTGCGGGAAATGCTCCTCCCCGGACCAAAGAGCCAAAGCTCAACCCCCGCAAGCACAAATAGGTGAGTACACACACATTAGGCAGTATGTGGTGGAGGCTGACTCCATACACAGTTTCAAGTGTAGATATGATAGAGCCCAGTAGGCTCAGGAACCTGTACACCAGTTGATTGACAGTTGAGAGGCGGGACCATAGAGCCAGAGCTCAACCCCCACAAGCACAATTAGGTGAGTACACACACACACACACACACACACAAGATTCAGCGGTATGCCACCAGGCTCGTCCCGGAACTGAGAGGTATGAGCTACAAGGAAAGACTAAAGGACCTGAACCTCACGTCCCTGGAAAACAAAAGAGTAAGGGGAGACATGATAACCACCTACAAAATTCTCGGGAATTGACAGGGTGGACAAAGACAAACTCTTCAGCACGGGTGGGACACGAACAAGGGGACACAGGTGGAAACTTAGTATCCAGATGTGCCACAGAGATGTTAGAAAGAATTTTTTCAGTGTCAGAGTAGTTAATAAATGGAATGCACTAGGAAGTGATGTGGTGGAGGCTGACTCCATACACAGTTTCAAATGTAAATATGATAGAGCCCAGTAGGCTCAGGAATCTGTACACCAGTTGATTGACAGTTGAGAGGCGGGACCAAAGAGACAAAGCTCAACCCCCCGCAAGCACAATTAGGTGAGTACACACACACACACACACACACTGGGAAACCCGTTGATTGAGGGTAGAATTGCCCAATTACTGGAAGAGGGCAAGGATTGTACCGATTTTCAAGAAAGGTGATAGGGAGGAGGCACTTAACTATAGACCTGTATCACTGACAAGCATCCCCTATAAAATACTGGAAAGAATAATTAGGCTAAGACTGTTGAGCACCTGGAGCACGTTAGGTTTGTAAACAAACGCCAACATGGGTTCTGGAAAGGGAAATCATGCCTAACAAACCATATGGAATTCTGTGATAAAATAACAAGGATAAGGCAGGACAGAGAAGGTTGGACAGACTGCATATTTCTGGACTGCCAAAAACCCTTTGATACAGTACCGCACATGAGACTGCTGTTCAAACTCGAGAGGTAGGCGGGGGTGGGGGGAAAGGCCCTAGCATGGATAAGGAACTACCTAACAGGAAGGAGCCAAAGAGTTACGGTAAGGGGCGAGAAGTCGGACTGGCGAACAGTAACAAGTGGAGTACCACAAGGATCGGTGCTGGGACCAATTCTATTTCTTGTATATGTTAACGATATGTTTACGGGTGTAGAGTCCTACATGTCGATGTTTGCAGATGACGCAAAGTTGATGAGAAGAGTTGTGACAGATGAGGATTGCAGGATCCTCCAAGAGGACCTGAACAGGTTGCAGAGATGGTCAGAGAAATGGCTACTGGAGTTCAACACGAGCAAATGTAAAGTTATGGAAATGGGACTAGGAGATAGGAGACCAAAGGGACAGTACACAATGAAGGGGAACAGCCTACCTGTGACGACGCGCGAAAGAGACCTGGGTGTGGACGTAACACCTAATCTATCTCCTGAGGCACATATAAATAGGATAACGACAGCAGCGTACTCTACACTGGCAAAAGCTAGAACATCATTCAGAAACCTAAGTAAGGAGGCATTTAGGGCTCTTTACACTGCCTACGTGAGGCCAGTCTTAGAGTATGCCGCCTCATCATGGAGTCCCCATCTGAAAAAACATAAGGAAACTGGAAAAGTGTCACCACCATTGAGTCTAAATATGGTTCTTCACCCAGCAGTGTTAAAGTAATATTAAATCGGCCTTGCCACAAACGTCTAGGGGGTATCAAAGTCACTTGTGTAAAAAGGGGTGAACAATATATTTGTGCTAAGGGGGACAAAACATAACAATTAAATAGTACGTAAGAAAAACAGAAACATTCTTTAACTTGCATTAACAATAACATAAAACTTCTTAGTGAAGCATGAGCAATATCACCAGAACATGAATACGTAAAAGGGAATACATCTAACCAATCATCTAACCAGAGAAATAACTAAAAATATCCAACACCAAGGACTGATCTTAACCCATGTCTACCCTCGACCACCGCCTTCACGCTACTGCCGGATTACTGGCTCACCAAGACGGCGTCACCTCCCTAACTATCAACAGACTATTCAAACTGGGCAACTGCCCACGGAGGAATCATGAGCATCGTAACACGAACCTTCATACAATATATAGTGTTATACTATATAATCTATATAAAATCTATATACTATATAAAATTTCTCATACTAGATACAATTTCTCATATTAATTAGAGAATAAGATAGTAATAAATGAATCTTAAACGAATGAATGCGAACATGAATGAATCTTTAGCAAGATTCGTGACAAAAAGGTTCAGAAGTTTGCAACGAGACTCGTCCCAGAGCTACGAGGGATGGGGTATGAGGAGCGCCTGAGGGAACTGAACCTTACGACACTAGAAAAAAGAAGGGAGAGGGGGGACATCTTATCTTGAGATGATTTCGGGGCTTTTATTAAGTGTCCCCGCGGCCCGGTCCTCGACCAGGCCTCCACCCCCAGGAAGCAGCCCGTGACAGCTGACTAACACCCAGGTACCTATTTTACTGCTAGGTAACAGGGGCGTAGGGTGAAAGAAACTCTGCCCAATGTTTCTCGCCGGCGCCTGGGATCGAACCCAGGACCACAGGATCACAAGTCCAGCGTGCTGTCCGCTCGGCCGACCGGCTCCCTGGATGGAGCCGGTCATGACAGGACATGACAGGAACGTATAAAATACTCAGAGGGATTGACAGAGTGGACATAGACGAAATGTTCACAGGGAATAGCAACAGAACGAGGGGACATGGGTGGAAGCTGGAAACTCAGATGAGTCACAGAGATGTTAGGAAGTTTTCTTTTAGCGTGAGAGTAGTGGGAAAATAGAATGCACTTAAGGATCAGGTTGTGGAAGCAAATACTATTCATATTTTTAAAACTAGGAATGATAGGGAAATGGGACAGGAGTCACTGTGTAAACAACCGATGCTCGAAAGGCGGGATCCAAGAGTCAATGCTCGATCCTGCAGACACAAATAGGTGAGTACACTGGTTTAGACAGCCAGCGGCTAGAAAAACGGGGTCCAAGAGCAAGAGTTCGATCCTGCAGGCACAAATAGTTGAGCACACACACACACACACGATGTTCCTACAAAATTCTCAGGGGAATTGACAGGGTGGACAAAGACAAACTCTTCAGCACGGGTGGAACACGAACAAGGGGACACAGGTGGAAACTTAGTACCCAGATGAGCCACAGAGACGTTAGAAAGACCTTTTTCAGTGTCAGAGTAGTTAATAAATGGAATGCTCTAGGAAGTGATGTGGTGGAGGCTGACTCCATACACAGTTTCAAATGTAGATATGTTAGAGCCCAGTAGGCTCAGGAACCTGTACACCAGTTGATTGACAGTTGAGAGGCGGAACCAAGGAGCCTTAGCTCAACCCCCGTAAACACAACTAGGTGAGTACACACACACTAACTTGCATACTATGCAAGGTGATGGAGAAAGGAAGAAGAGGAATTATCAGCGGAAAGCGCCAAGCCATTACGACTATACAACACTTGGAAGGGGTCAGGATAAGGATTTGGGATGGGACGGGGGAAAGGAATGGTGCCCAACCACTTCGACGGTCGGGGACTGAACGCCGACCTACGTGACGCGAGACCGTCGCTCTACCGTCCAGCCCAAGTGGTTGGACAGGTGACAGAGAAGAATGTGCGAAAAAGCTAGTGGAACATCTGGAGCGGAAGAACTTTGTATCACAACATCAGCATGGGTTCAGGGATGACAAGTCATATTTTTGCATATTTTTGGATTGCCAGAAAGCCTTTGACACAGTACCGCATAAGAGACTAGTGCACAAACTGGAGACGCAGGCTGGAGTGAAAGGGAAGGTACTCCACTGGATAAGGGAGTACCTAAGCAACAGAAGACAGCGAGTCACTGTGGGGGTGAGGTCTCGGAATAGCGAGGCGTCACCAGTGGAGTCCCGCAGGGATCAGTTCATGGACCTATACTGTTCCTGATATTTGTAAACGATCTCCCAGAGGGTATCGAATCGTTCCTCTCAATGTTTGCTGATGATACAAAAATTATGAGGAGGATTAAGACAGGAAAATGGCATGATGCTACAAGATGACCTAAACAAACTGAAGGAATGGTCCAACAAATGGCAACTAAAGTTCAACCCAAGTATGTGTAAGGTAATGAAACTAGGGGGAGGAAATAGGAGGCCAGACACTGGATACCGAATGGGAGATGAAGTTCTTCACGAAACGGACAGAGAGAAAGATCTAGGAGTTGATATCACACCAAACCTGTTTCCTGAAGCCCACATCAAAACAATAACATCTGCGGCGGATGCGAAGCTGGCTAACATCAGAACTGCCTTCAGAAACCTGTGTAAGGAATCATTCAGAACCTTATACACCACGTATGTAAGGCCAGTCCTGGAGTATGCTGCCCCAGCATGGAGCCCGTACCTTGTCAAGCATATGACGAAGCTGGAAAAAGTTCAGACGTATGCCACAAAGCTAGGGACAAGGACAACAATGGGACCACCAGTCCCAGGGAGGAACAACACCAAGACGATGGCTGCTGTTGACACAAGGACCATTAAGTTTCTAAGTTGGAACATTCGTAGCATCAACAAAAGACTGAATGATCTAATTGCACATGTTACCAGTAACAACATAGATATAATTGCTTTACAGGAACCCTACACGTCCAATATGATAAACAAAACCCCACCAAAGATCAGAGGGTATGCATCCTATAATAACAGTAACGCCACAGGCCTATTAACATACATCAGAAGTGATTTACCGCACATTCTTGTGAGCACGTCACACAATGTACACACGCAGTATCATCACTTTCATGTACAAACTACAGCCGGCCACTTTTCATTCCTCAACGTATATGCCAGAAGCCAGAAGCTCAATGTAACATTGCTCCCAGATCTGGACAATCATGGGACAATATACATGGGAGATTTTAATGCTAGACATATTACGCTGGGAGACATTACTAACAACGATAATGGATGCAAATTTATCAAATATGTTTATGACAACAGATTAACCGTGTATACTACGGATACCCAAACTCATTTATTGGGAGGCAGACTTGATTATGTAATGGGTAGAAACCTTGTGCAAGATAGGATGGAATGTTCGTTGGTAAATCACTTAGTTAGTGATCACTATGCAGTTTCTGCTTCCTATGAGGTACAGTGTGATGTACCTAATAGACATCAGAGACGGAAAATGAATATTCCATATGGCTTGCATGACCACTTTATTAATTGTATATCAAAATGGTATCAAGATTACACAATAACGAATGTAGAAGCCTTCTCCAGAGATCTCGTTGATACAATTACTACCTACTACGACACATGGGTGTGTTGGGGAACAAGTCGTAAGCCTAGGAGAAGTGGGCAACACCTACCACCACCCAAGTGGGTCCTTGACCCCGTATTTGTTAAAGAACATGAACGAGTAAAGCAACTTGGAGATACGTACAAACGAACCAAAGCACAAGGTGACTTACATGCATTTCTTGTTACAAATAGAGAGATGAGAGACATGAGCAACGTTATACGTAATAAACATTGGGAAGAGTTCCTACAAAGTATAAATGAGCAAACAACACTTGTTGAAGTTTGGGAAAAGATACGAAAAATCTCTAGAAGCAACCCAACCAAACCACTGCACCACAGCCCACTAGAACAAGCAAACATTCTCCTTGATCAGTGGGCACTAACATCAAGCTACGACTCACTTCCAATTAACATACAGCATAAACTTAATGACACACGCCCCAACAGACAACGAACCATCAATCTTGCCTGTACAGCTATCGACGTGTCGGACCTTAATGATGTAACTGAATGGGAATTAATCATGCACTAAAGATGGGAAAATCAAACTGCTCCTGGAGAGGACGGTATTATTACAGTCTACTGAGATTAGTCTCACAAGTACCAGGTAATCCACTGTTAGTGCTTGTACCGAATGAGTTATAGTGAAGGAGTATTACCTGATGCTTGGACAAGAGTGTCATTGTTCCATCCCCAAACCACACTCAGAATAATTATAGACCCATATCTCTAACATCGTGTGTCTGTAAAGTGCTTGAACGTATTGTTCTTAACAGACTCATGTATCGTATACAGGGGCACCTGTCACCTCAACTGTTTGGATTTATGCCTGGGCTCAGTACACAACACTGTTTTGCTGAATACTTCGACATGATTGCGCACCCTCAAACAGTCTTCATCGACCTAGCAGCAGCTTTTGATACAGCAAACAGAGAAATCATACTGGAACAGCTTGCCGAGCTGGGAATACAAGGAAAATTACTGAAATGGATAAAGGGCTATTTGTCTAATCGAACAGCATATGTTTTGTTTAATGGTGTTAAAAGCACAGAGAGCAAACACTTTGACTGGGAACTCCACAAGGAGGGGTCCTCAGCCCTGTTGTTCAACGTTCTGTGCATAAACTTATTAAAGATCTTCAAATAATAATGAAGACACTGTCATTTGTTATG
>WNGS01162610.1:0-11229 GCA_020271785.1 Procambarus virginalis | reverse complement strand
CCATATCCTGCCCCACACCACCCATATCGTGCTCCACACCACATATATCCTGCCCCACACAACATATCCTGCCCCACACCACATATATCCTACCCCACACCATACATATCCTGCCCTACACCACCCATATCCTGCTCCTCACCTCCCATATCCTACCCAACACCACCCATATCCTACCCAACACCACCCATATCCTGCCCCACACCACCCATATCCTGCTCCTCACCTCCCATATCCTGCCCCACACCACCCATACCCTGCCCCACACCACCCATATCCTACTCCACACCACCCATATCCTGCCCCACATCACCCATATCCTGCCCCACAACACCCATATCCTGCCCTCACACCACATATTTCCTGTCCCCACACCATCCATGTCCTGCCCTACACCACCCATATCCTGCTCCTCACCTCCCATATCCTGCCCTACACCACCCATATGCTGCCCTACACCACCCATATCCTGCCCCACACCACCCATACCCTGCCCCACACCCCATATATCCTGCCCCACATCACTCATATCCTGTGACAGTCCAGGAGAGTCCTGTGGTCCTCGGTAGGAGCCGGTCGGCCGAACGGACAGCACACTGGACTTGTGATCCTGTGGTCCTGGGTTCGATCCCAGGCGCCGGCGAGAAACTATGGGCAGAGTTTCTTTCACCCTATGCCTCTGTTACCTAGCAGTAAAATAGGTACCTGGGTGTTAGTCAGCTGCCACGGGCTGCTTTCTGGGGGTGGAGGCCTGGTCGAGGACCGGGCCGCGGGGACACTAAAGCCCCAAAATCATCTCAAGATAACCTCGTGACAGTCCAGGAGAGTCCTTTTTCTAGTACTCTCCGCAACACTTGGCCTTTGAGGGCATGGGAAGTGCGGGTATGGATGGAAGGTTGTAACAACTGGGTATGGATACGATCTTAAATCTATCAACACAAAATAGAATACGAAACAAGGAATACAAATTGGGTAAGTTTATATCCAGGCAATATATCCTGGGTAAATACTGGTTTGGAAACAGGGGTGTTGGTGTGTGGAATTGGTTGCCAGGTAACATAGTAGACATGGGTTTGTTTCAAGCGTAGGTTAGACATACTGTATATAAATGAGTTTGGATAGTTATAGAAGGCTCTGCCTCGTACGGGCCAGTAGATTTTAAGTTGTCTCTTTAATTCTTATCTCCTCCAAATGCATATTCGTAGTCTTAATCCATTTTTTTTTATGTTAAGGAATGGCACCCGATCAGGATACGAACCCAGGCCAAAGTGCTGGACGAGTGCTTTACCACTACGCCACTGGGACAATATATGGACTCAAGAGGTTTAGAATTAGTCAGATCTTAAACTTACAGTAAGTCACGTGTGTGATTAGCCAGTTAGGGCATCAATAATCCAATCAACAAGACTATGATCAACCAGTCATTATTAATCAAAAGTGAATCAAGGTTCATAACGAATAATTTGCACATATAGTTAATTGTTAAGTGAATCACGCCAGCATACCATCATGATCACAATCAACAATGTGTTACTTTTATAAGGTGAATATCAGTTTTTACGGAGATATCAGTATTATCAGTTTATAAGGGGATGAATATCATATGAGGAGATCGGATCCCGGATCAATGCAGTTCATAAGGGTTCACTATAAATTGATAAAGGAGATCATTACCAACTGACAAGTGGATCACTATCAGACGATAAGAGACTCACCATCTCATAAGGTAATCATTATCAGTTCACGAAGCGTCGGCGCCACAGGATAAACATACTGATGAACATATTAACTGTTGTAATTAAGGAATAATTATCAAACAAACTGCAAAATTTCATCTTTCGTTATTATTTCAATATTCATTATGTACATACATACAATAACTGCCAATATAGTCTTTCAAACATACAAAGCAGTTATACAAGAAGAATTATACCCCATTAACAATCCTCTGTCTCTCTCTCTCTCTCTCTAGACAATTCTGTACAATAACTTCACATTAAAACATTTTTTTATCCAATAAATCTGTATTCAACAAAGCAACAGAGGTGAAACGTGGCCCGATTACTCCCCCCCCCCCTTTAACTAAAGACAATTATTGGGGGCTCCAAAACTCATTCATGTTGGGGGGAAGACAAGGATTGGAGAAGAGGGGTCAGCCCCTTCTTTGGGTGGCAGAGGAGAGGAGGACGTGGGGGGGGGGCCTTGTTCCCCCCCTTCCCCCTCTTGCCCATAACATTCATACAATAAAAAATCAAGTAGAAAAATACGCAATGGGACGTGGTGAGAGAACAGAGCTTCTGTTGTAATACATATGCATGCTTACATATACACACACATTATATATATATATATATATATATATATATATATATATATATATCTATATATATATATATATATATATATATATATATATATATATATATATAATTATATCTTATTCAAATTACCTTGGCATTGTTGGACAAGCATGGCCTGGTTGCGAAAGGAAAACAGAAACATTATTTTCTCAAGGTCTACTTTCAAGACATTTCAAAGAAATTACTTTACATAACGTCTTGAAATATATAAAGCCGAAACATTGGCAAAGTTTCGTTTTTGCTTTTCTGTGAAAATAACTATATTATAATATATATATATATATATATATATATATATATATATATATATATATATAAACCCCAGGAATGTATGTAATGTATATATTATATATATATAATATATATATAACTGGATGGTATATACATATTATATATATATATATATATATATATATATATATATATATATATATATATATATGTATGTATGTATGTGCAAACATAAAGTGAACACAAGAGGAAGTCTGTTAACATCGGATATTGGTTGATTTGTGACAAAGGCAGGTAAAGTGAACTCAGTGCCAGAGCAAGTGCAACCTAAACTGCTCCTCACTACAGCATTTCTTAAGAACAACCGAGGCTTCATGGCACTCAAGATCCAACACATATTGAGCCAAGCTGTCAAGATCTGAGGCATCCTGAACACTACTCGCTGCCCAAAGATGAGAGGAGGAGGAGGGTGCAGAGTACTGGCACACCTGGCACTGATTCACCCCAACAACCTGGGCCCGAATACCACGAAGGACGACCCACCACGCCCCCTCTCTTCGTGACAGGCTTTTATAGCTTTATGACGTGCCCATCTCCCACCCCCCCCCACCCTTCTCGCCCATAGGAGGTCGCCGCCACCCACCAATATCACATGCAGGAGCTGACCGACTCTCCTAGCGAACTAAACACCAAGGACAAAAATCTAAATAACTCTTCTCTGACAAGGATATTCACGGTGCAATTTACAAAATATATCTGTCCCTCGACTCACTCACTCTCACACACACATCGCATCACAAAATCTGTTTCTGGCATTAGCTATCTATATATAGATATATAATATAAACATTCATAGCCATCTTGGATCCAAACACAATCTTCCGTAAACACTTGACAAGTGACCAAACGCTAATTATTTGTCCTCCAAAACTTTCCCATTGTGTTGCCTTTTGTATATGGTCACTAGAGTGTTCCCTCCATGCTGAGGTCCACTTGAGGGCGGTGGCCGTGCACTGCTGCCCTCCACTTTGTGCACGAAGAGTACAAAGTGGCAGCAGCAGCAGCAGCACCACCATCCGCTATCCTCCCACCATCTTTCTTGTGACATCTCCACAGTAGCATCCAGCAGTGACGTGTGTGTGATGTCACATCGTCAACAGCACTAGCTCTCTCTATAGAACATTATTTTCCTTTCATTGGAAGCCAGAATGAGGTCACTCAATCACACAGTAGTTGCAGCAACGATGGCCAGAAAATATAGCCTCTATAAGGTGGCATCTCTCAGGCCCGCTGTGGCGCCTGTCTGCGCCCACAGTCACTGAGGGAGGGAGGAAGGGGGAGGGAGGGGGACACAGGAGGGAGGGAGTATACTCCCTCCCTGATCACTTGACACAAGGTTGGGGGGGGGGAAGCCTTGTCGGGCGTTCTTTTCGTCGCAAAAACATCCGCACAACAACATTAACTGATCGACTAGAAGGTACTGGGGTGGCCCACTAGAAGGTACTGGGGTGGCCCACTTTGAAGGTACTGGGGTGGCCCACTTTGAAGGTACTGGGGTGGCCCACTCGCAGTCACCCTGGTGGAGCCCCTGGGGAAGGGGTGGTCTTGGGCCTGTGGTCGAGGGGAGCACCAACACTGGCCACGCCAGCAGCAGAAGGCGCAGCAGCACCACCAATGGGCGGGGAAGCGAGGGTGGGCCAGGAGTGGCGTTCAGCACACCATTCCCCACCCACTCTGCCCACCGCAACTGAGGGCGGCTCTTGCTGCCCGCCCAACACACGCCCTCCCCCGCCCAAAAGTAACACCATGATAAACTGTTGAATAAATTAATAATGATGTGTGGGCGTGTCCGTCGTGGCGGCTGCCCCACCTGCTGCCCACGGCCTTGATCCCTGAATGTGGCCGCTGACACCGACTGTGGCCCGCGGCGCCCACCGGCTGTGGCCCGCGGCGCCCACCGGCTGTGGCCCGCGACGCCCACCGGCTGTGGCCCGCGACGCCCACCGGCTGTGGCCCGCTACGCCCACCGGCTGTGGCCCGCGGCGCCCGTGACTAGGGGGAGAGCGCGCGCCCACGCCACCAGCGACGTGCCCCTGAGGCCGCCCTCCTGGCGGGTATTGGGAGGGCACGGGCCGGCCACCCTGGCCCCGGGGTATTAAAGCTTGAGAGGGTGACCTGCGGCTCTCTGCGCCTCACGCGCAGTCGTGCAACGGCCGCTTCTCCGGCGGTGGCGGTGGCGGCGGCGGCTGGAGGCGTGGCGGCCGCCCCTGGGGACACCGACACCCGTGGCTGGTGCAACGCTGGTAGGTCATCTCCAGCAGGCGGCGCGCCCCTGTTAGCGGCCAGTAGCAGAGGAGGCAGGGCAAAGGTATGGAGGCCAGGGCTAGGCACGCCCACCCCAGTACCGCATGCGGTCCCCCGCACGAACACGGGTGATCTGCGGCTGCGGCAAGGCCGGCCTCGCCGTCTTTACCGCAGTGGTAAAGCACGCCTTTAACACAGCACAAACATGACGCATAGTCGACTGCGGCTGCAGGCGAGCAGAGGCACTTGTTGCGGCAGAGCCAGGCCGCAGGCGGGGGCCGCGGCCGGGTGCACGCCTCACAGCGACACCGCCCACACCATGAGCAGATGATGGACTCGCCATCAGCATCCTCCCGCCCGCCCTTAGTAAAGGTTATGGCCGCCGGCTGTTTGCTGATGACTGGTGTGCGGGATCCAGCCGGCTGTTGCTGCTGCTGCGCCTGCTGCAGTGTCGTGCTTCCACTAGTGCTGCCCTTAACGGGCACCGCGGTCACGCTCGAGTGAGAAGATGTGAGCTTGGCAGGCCGCTTGCCGCTGGAGCGCGCAGGTGCGCCGTGCACGAGCGCGAGGTCGAGGTGGGAGCGCGAGGTGGGAGTGCTGGAGTGATGGTGCGTGGGGCGCGGCCGGGGCGCCACGCGGTGTTTGAAGGGTGTGTCCACGTAGAGGTTAGTGGTGCGCTGGTGGTCTGGCCGGGGTACGGCCAGGGTGATGGCGCTACCCTGGGGGCTGCTGGCGGCGCCCGACCCCTCACAGCCGCCCGCGCCGCCCCCGCCTTGGCTGCCGCCATCCTGCGACATCACCGGACGCACGCAGCTGCCATCCTGTCCTCAGCCGCCGCTCCACAATACTCTGCAATACATACAAATCAAATCAATACTGTGTAATACAAATCTCTGCAACAGTGTTAACAATCATAATAAACACCTACCTTAGCCTGTACAACCATAACACTATCAGCAACACATCAAAAGTTCATCTTGCAACTATTACAGAAAGTTCTTCATATTTCTAAACTTGCAACTGTAAGCATCAAAAGGTTTACTAAACATCAAAATCCGACACTCACATATTCTTACCGAGACCCCAATTAAAATTAAGTATTAGCAACAAAGTGTCCCACACAATACAATCTGCAAGCACCAGGAACGAGAGCGAGGGGCTCAGGCCATGGCCACAATCATCCATCGCCCTGGGCATTTCAAAATGGCCACCGGCATAATAGCAGCAACAACAATCGCTACTAACCCCAAGTTGCTTTCAATTCCACACGTTCCCAAGTCGTCAGATCTTAACACAGAAACCGGGAAGATTGACATTTTAGATTTTTTTTTTAATTTACGTAAAACAACGACTTGCAGCGACCAAATTGAGTACTCATCCAAGGAGCCCCTCAAGCACGACAGGACGTGGAGGTGGCTTGGTGTGTGTGTTAGAGTGAGGTAGGTGTAGCAACTGTGTTTACACTCAGGGTGGCTGAGTGTGGCAAGCCCAACGGTAGCTGTGTTTTGGTCCTAGTTGCTGTGCTCAGTTTGGACAGATGGTTATCGTCGGTTTATCCAGGTAATGCTGTGAGTGTGTATATCCTAATAATGATGTGAGTTTTTATCCTCATAATGCTGTGTGTTTATCCACATAATGCTGTGTGTATAACCTGGTAATGCTGCGTGTTTATCCTGGTAATCCTGTGTGTTTGTTTATCCTGGTAATGTTGTGTGCATAACCTGGTAATGTTGTGTGCATAACCTGGTAATGCTGCGAGTGTTTATCCTGGTAATGCTGTGTGTTTATCCTGGTAATGCTGTGTGTATTGCCATCGGATGCTGAAAGCGTTTTTTTTAGGAAGGAACCTCTACAATAGATTATCTCGGTTGCCACTGTTGATATATTCTATCTTTGCCCTACTGGGAAGCTTTTTTTTTTAGACCACTTGTTACTGCATGTTTCTTCCACTCGTCACACTGTTTCATCCACGTTTCGCTGTATGTTTCGTCCCCTGGTCACTTTAGTTCCATTAGCTGCTACAACTATGTGCAGTCTATTGGTCGTGTGTTCTATCTCCTGGCTTGAGTTTTTATTATTAATATATTATTGACAAAATTTAATTACAATTTTGCCTAATCTGAGGATTTCAATTGTCTTATTAAAGTGAGGATAACGCTGGTATTCACTGTCACGCAGGACAGAGGGTCATACATAAGACAATTGGTCTAAACTGTAGGTTGAAGCACATATATATATATCATGGTTACAATCAATGTTTTAATGCATGAATATGTAAAAACAACTTTCACACAAGGGCAGGGATGGGTTCATAAGAGATGCAACTTAAAAATAATATAAATATAATTGTTCTTCATTCTTTAAAATGAACAAGCAAATTTTGGATAAATTGTTAGGATGTCGTCCAGAACACCTGAGTCAATGAAATAGTTACACAGTTGGTGGTACAAGAGGCCAGGAGGTCTAAAATCTTTTACGGTTTCATATTCAACAATATAGTCTTCTAGTGAATGCATTAAAGGTTTATCACAGAGTTTACAATCTGAGCATTCTGGTAGTGGCTCAGCCTCACTAACCTGCCAGATGTGTCAATAGCCGCAATATAGACGCGATAAAGCACCTAAATTATTGGGATCGTCTCAAAGCTCTCCAAATGTACTCACTAGAAAGAAGACGAGAGAGATATCAAATAATATACACCTGGAAGATACTGGAGGGCCAGGTCCCAAATCTACACAGTAAAATAACAACGTACTGGAGTGAACGATATGGAAGAAAATGCAGAATAGAACCAGTGAAGAGCAGGGGTGCCATAGGCACAATCAGAGAACACTGTATAAACATCAGAGGTCCGCGGTTGTTCAACACCCTCCCAGCAAGCATAAGAAATATTGCCGGAACAACCGTGGACATCTTCAAGAGGAAACTAGATTTATTCCTCCAAGGAGTTCCGGACCAGCCGGGCTGTGGTGGGTATGTGGGCCTGCGGGTCGCTCCAAGCAACAGCCTAGTGGACCAAACTCTCACAAGTCAAGCCTGGCCTCGGGCCGGGCTTGGGGAGTAGAAGAACTCCCAGAACCCCATCAACCAGGTATCAACCAGCCAAGGCGAATTCGCGCAATGACTATATCACATTGCCTTGTCCAGTTACTGTGCTGACCATACAAATACTTATTATTACAAAAGTTGTCATAGCTTTTAATCCGTCAGCTTTCAGGTCTCAAGGCATTTCTTAGCTATTCTAAATCTGAATTATTTTTTTAATTTGTATGTTTCTGATACCTGCATTAAATAGTTTAAAGACATAATCAATGTTTTCTTTCCTGCAAGCCTCATTGGCCAATCGATCTACAAAGTCATGTTTTCCAACTCCAACATGGGATGGGATCCACACAAATGTTATACAATAGTTATTATCATTGGCAAAAAATGACATTCAAAGTGAGGCTCCCTCGCTGCTCCAAGTGAGGCTTCCTCGATGCCCCAAGTGAGGCTTCCTCGCTGCCCCAAGTGAGGCCCTTTGGTAAATAATCTGATGTTCCTCACTGGACCAAATGAGGCTTCATCACTCTGAGGCAAGCAATGAAGTCAATGTTGCAACTAAGATCGTCAACCCTTAAACAACGGCGAACGGCATATGGCGTATTTTAATCACTCGTGCAGAGTCCGGTAACTGCCACCATGACATTTTTATTATACATCTGTAAGGAAATTAGGGGAGGGGGGGGGGTGCTTAAAAAAAAAAACTATATTTACCAAGATTTTAAATCTCTGTGGCTATGTTCCTAATAAAATGATAAACCTTGCTATTATACGTAAACTAAGTAGAATAATATTTGAGGATGTTACATCATGCCGCCCAGAAACATGTACACAAAACATTAAGGGACCATTTCTGGTATTTTGCTTCAGTCACATTTCTTTTATTTTTTACCCTGAATCCTACGAGAAAAGAAAATTTTAAATGAATATGTGAATCCTTATTAAAATTTCAGTGATGTCAATGTCAGAATTTGAAGTTCATTATATCAACGTAAATTTGTTGGTTTATATTTCAAGATTTGGTGATAGTGGTGATCCACAGCTGATGTCACTCTTAAAGGTCACATTAAATATCAACACGACCGCTGACGTCACAGCCCATGTGATGTAACCAAATGATGTCACCATAACCAGCCAGGTTATCTTGTACAAGCTTATCATAACCAATGATAGCAACACGCATCGGCAGTTACCAATAATACAACCCAAAGTGTACGTTGGTTACATGAATATCACAATAAGGACACAGAAGTTAAATCATAAAACGCTACATTTGCGGGTTTATATAAGTATACCATTGATGCGTTAAGGCACACCAACAGCTTACTGAGTCATATAATTAAGAACAATTCCGCGCAAGTTGTTAACAGCCAATTACACAAGTGCGGGCCTCGGTGACATTGATCCTAGGAACTAACGCAAGGTCTTCAAATCCGTACCTGGATAGTTCATGGGGGGGGGAGGGGGGGAGGGGTGCCGGGAGTCCTGACGCCAGACTTGTGAAAGTCTGATCCATGAGACTGTTGCTTGGAGCAGTTCGGAGGTCCACATATCCACAACAACCCGATTGCTCCAGCACTTCATGTAGGAAGCTGTCTACATTGGTTTGACCACCACAACCTTCCCACTGACAACAACCACTACCACAACCTTCCCACTGACAACCACCACCACAACCCTTCCCACTGACAACCACCACCACCAACCTTCCCACTGACAACCACCACCACAACCTTCCACTGACAACCACCACCACAACCTTCCCACTGACAACCACCAAAACCCTTCCACTGACAACAACCACCACAACCCTTCCCACTGACAACCACCACAACCCTTCCACTGACAACAGCCCAATTCCCTTCTAATGGTCTGTTCTTGTTAACATTCTTTGTGAACTTTTGAAATAAAGGAATCTTATCTTATCAAGTTTCGCCTATTTATTTACCCGTAGTAATTGATTACTTTATTTAAATATTTACTTGAATGTTTTTTTTTATTTTACCAACACACTCTCAAGCTCTATCTTCTGGTAGTGTTGGTCTAATTACTGACAATGGCTCTCAGGGCACCGAGTTTATGCTTAAACAAACCCTGGCAAATGGCCTCTGGGTACCTGAAACAGTCACCTTATCCTTGCACACATTTTATCTATTACAGAAGTTGTTGCACTTGTCACTGAAGGATATTGAGTAGGCTTGCAATATGTCATGCCGCTGTGGTAGACATCACCCCGGACAATCATACCTTGAGCGATACCATACACCTCTGTGGTCCCTCCCTGGGCTTCCTATCTTGAGGTTATCTTGAGATGATTCGGGGCTTTAGTGTCCCCGCGGCCCGGTCCTCGACCAGGCCTCCACCCCAGGAAGCAGCCCGTGACAGCTGACTAACACCCAGGTACCTATTTTAATGCTAGGTAACAGAGGTATAGGGTGAAAGAAACTCTGCCCATTGTTTCTCTCCCGGCGCCCGGGATCGAACCCGGGACCACAGGATTACAAGTCCAGCGTGCTGCCCGCTCGGCCGACCGGCTCCCTAGTGTCCATTGTTACCATATTACTGCAAGCAATCCCATGAACTATATACATGTTGTTGAATATGACCGAAAGGGTAAAATGAATAATTCTAACACGATCTTCTCAATATTTCTTACGTTTTTTCTACACTGTCGAGGTAATTGAAAAATTAACTCTCCAAAATTCATTCTTTATTTTTGGTCTGATGCCTAAACGCGTTTCGTAATGCTTCTTACATTTTCAAAGACTAGTTTACACATAACATACATCATACTTATAATCGTTTCGGGCGAAGTGACATAGCACAAACGTTTTGGGTGAGGTGAGAGAACTATGCCAGAACATGAATCAATGTGTATGAAGTGGCTCTTGAAGTGGGTAGAATATAGTTGTGCATTAATTGGCTGTTGATTGCTGGTGTTGACTTTTTGATGTGTAGTGCCTCGCTGATGTCGAGTCTCGACATCAGCGAACACCATTGATTCGTGGTGTTCTGCTCTACATTCCTTCTGAAGACAGCAGAGGACAGAAGATTCGTCATGACAGCAGGCGGGCTGTCAACCATGCTGCACGGTGTTGTGTGTTGTGTGTGTGTGTGTGTGTGTGTGTGTGTGGTGTGTGTGTGTGTGGTGTGTATAAGGTTCATTCCCATGTATTTCAACACGTCTGGATGTCTATGTGTGGGTGTTGTATCATTCACATGCACACATTCAGATGCTTGTGTACATGTTGTGATAGGTGTTAAGGGCCTTGTGTGTGTTAGGGAGGGTTTT
>WNGS01162609.1:33455-50443 GCA_020271785.1 Procambarus virginalis | reverse complement strand
AAGTGTGCTGTATCTCCCTGTATCCAGGCTCTTTCTCCATATTACGCTGAGTGCTCTCGCTACTGGTACTTTACATTTCTTTATGAATATTGAATTCCATGAGTCAGGCCCAGGGGCTGAGTGCATGGGCATATTGTCAATTTCTCTTTCAAAGTCTTCCGAGTTTGTGGTAATATCCGTTATATTATCTGCAGCTTGAATGTCATTCATAAAGAAGCTGTCTGGGTCATCAACTTTCATGTTGTTAATTGGTGTGCTAAACATAGCCTCATACTGCTTCTTAGAATTTCACTAATCTCTTTGTTGTCCTCTGTGTACGTACCTTCATTTGTAATTAACGGTCCAATACTGGTCGAGGTTTTGGATTTTGATTTAGCGTATGTGAAAAAATATTTCGGATTTTTCCTTATCTCTTGTATAGCTCTCTGTTCCAATTCCATTTCCTCAGACTCATATGATCGCTTCAACGTTTGTTCGATTTCTTCGATCTCCCTGCTTAGGCTTATTTTCCTTGCTTGTGATAGTTGTGTCTGCCGAAGCATTTCCGTAATTTTTTTCCTTCTCCTGTACAGTCGTCTGCGTTCTCTTTCTAGAGTGTTCCTCTTTCTGCCCCTCCTCACCGGCACGTGCTTCAAGCAGACCTTGTAAGCTTCAGCTGTCAGTTGAGCTATTCCCTGTGTGGGAGTTTTGTCGCTTAAGACCGTCTCCCATTGAATGGTTGAAAGGTCCACATTTATTTTTTCCCAGTCAATCCTCTTATTGTTGAAATTGAATTGATTGAATATTCCTTCTCGCTTGTTGGGTCTCTTAGATCTACTACCGTTATTTATGCTAGTTCGCACTTCAATGAGCTTATGGTCTGAGTATGAAGTATCTGAGATTGTTATGTCTCTGATTAGTTCATCATTGTTTGTGAATAACAAGTCTAGTGTGTTTTCGTTCCTAGTTGGTTCTGTAATCTGTTGATTGAGCGAGAATTTGTCACAGAATCTCAAAAGTTCTCTGACCTGTGGCTGGTTATTTCCCGGGTCATTCCTGCTATGATATTTGTGTTTGCCATTCTCCATCTTAGACTCGGTAAATTGAAATCTCCAAGGAAGATAATATCTGGAGCTGGGTTTGCTAGGTCATCAAGTATGTTCTCTATTTTGTGCATCTGCTCTGTGAATTCCTCAACCGTTGTATCTGGCGGTTTATATATTAAAATAATAATTAGGTTTAGTTCTCTACCTTAATTCCAAGTACCTCTACCACCTCATTAGTTGAGTTTAGTAGTTCTGTGCATACCAGGTCCTCTTTAATATACAGACCTACTCCCCCATTTGACCTAGTTTTTCTATCACATCTGTATAAATTATAATTTGGAATCCAGATTTCACCATCCATGGAATCTTTTGTATGAGTTTCCGTGAATGCCCCAAATATGGAGTTTGACTCTAATAGGAGACCATTTATGAACTTGACTTTATTTCTTGACTTTGGCTTTAGACCTTGAATGTTTGCAAAAATGAATGATTGTCCATATTGTGTGTCACTTCTGGAAGATTTTGGTGGTTCTCCCTCCTCTCTACCCTGACCCAGGGTGTGTTGTTGTGGCAATGGTTTGTCCAGTTTTGGAAGTGATATTGGGGAGTGTGGTAGTCTCTGTGTAGTTGGGGGGTGTAGTATGTGTGGGCTTGATGACGAAATGTAGTCCAGTCTCGGGCATTTCCCCCTCTCCATCCGTACTCCTGCCACGTTTCTGCCTGTCTGTTTCTCCCTCCGTTTCTGCCTGCCTCTAAAAAATGTTCAGGGCTATTATATTGGACTTCCTCTCTTATATAGCGCTGTGTACCTCTGACGTGGAAATCGGGGCAATGAAGATCGTAGCATTTCCTCTCATTAACTGAGAGTTTGCATAGCTTAGGGTGAAAATATCTACATCAGTACCCCCTGCCAGGCCAGAGGTACCTCAGCACCCCCTGCCAGGCCAGAGGTACCTCAGCACCCCCTGCCAGGCCAGGGGTACCTCAGCACCCCCCCTGCCAGGCCAGAGGTACCTCAGCACCCCAGTATAACACCAGGACAACATGTAAAGGTGCCAAATATAAGAATAGCCATCCGCAATCCGAATTCAAAAGCGTTCAGAACACTAAGCTAAACGTTCACCTACGTGAGACCTGTACGCATGCACGCAGCGCCGGCATGACACCCTCAATGCGGAGGATAAAAAATACACGCCAAAAGACTAATATAGGAATAAATAATACAACGATGTAAGACTAACTGAAGACCCAGACTGTCAATCATACGGCATACATATGATAAAGATAACTCGTTCAACACTGGTGGGACGCGAACAAGGGGACACAGGTGGAAACTGAGTACCCACATGAGCCACAGGGACGTAAGAAGGAACTTTTTCAGTGTCAGAGTAGTTAAAAGATGGAATGTATTAGGCAGTGATGTGGTGGAGGCTGACTCCATACACAGTTTCAAGTCTAGATATGATAGAGCCCAATAGGCTCAGGAATCTGTACACCTGTTGATTGACGGTTGAGAGTCGGGACCAAAGAGCCAGAGCTCAACCCCCGCAAGCACAATTAGGTGAGTACGTCAGGCAGCGAGCAGCCGAGTTGAACCGTCTGACTGGCCAGACCACCAACCAGTGCTGGTCAGAGACCGGGCCGTGGGGACGTGGATCCTCGGAATCATCGAAAGGTGAACGTGATCACCACGTCGTAAATACTCTCGGGTGCAGAGAGGGTGGACGAGTACACCATCTTTACTACAGGTCAGAACACAGCAAGTCATAAGGAACTGGAAGGCCAAATACCTGTGAAAGATGAGAGGACACTTCCTGGTGTGTGAGGTAGGGAAGGTGGTGTGAGGTAGGGAAGGTGGTGCGAGGTAGGGAAGGTGATGTGAGGTAGGGGAGGTGGTGTGAGGTAGGGAAGGTGGTGTGAGGTAGGGAAGGTGATGTGAGGTAGGGAAGGTGGTGTGAGGTAGGGAAGGTGGTGTGAGGTAGGGAAGGTGATGTGAGGTAGGGAAGGTGGTGTGAGGTAGGGGAGGTGGTGTGAGGTAGGGAAGGTGGTGTGAGGTAGGGGAGGTGGTGTGAGGTAGGGAAGGTGATGTGAGGTAGGGAAGGTGGTGTGAGGTAGGGAAGGTGGCAGTAGAAGCTCCTCTTTAATAGCCTCTACTACCTTACCACAGGATGGGTATGGGGTCCACCACCGTCCACGGGATGGGTATGGGGTCCACGACCGTCCACGGGATGGGTATGGGGTCCACCACCGTCCACGGGATGGGTATGGGGTCCACCACCGTCCACGGGATGGGTATGGGGTCCACCACCGCTCACGGGATGGGTATGGGGTCCACCACCGTCCACGGGATGGGTATGGTGTCCACCACCGCCCACGGGATGGGTATGGGGTCCACCACCGTCCACGGGATGGGTATGGGGTCCACCACCGTCCACGGGATGGGTATGGGGTCCACCACCGTCCACGGGATGGGTATGGGGTCCACCACCGCCCACGCGATAGGTATGGGGTCCACCACCGCTCACGGGATAGGTATGGGGTCCACCACCGCCCACGGGATGGGTATGGGGCCCACCACCGCCTACGGGATGGGTATGGGGTCCACCACCGCCCACGGGATGGGCATGGGGTCCACCACCGCCCACGGGATGGGCATGGGGTCCACCACCGCCCACAGGATGGGTATGGGGTCCACCACCGCCCACGGGATGGGTATGGTGTCCACCACCTCCCACGGGATGGGTATGGGGTCCACCACCGCCCACGGGATGGGTATGGGGTCCACCACCGCCCACGGGATGGGTATGGGGTCCACCACCGCCCACGGGATGGGTATGGGGTCCACCACCGCCCACGGGATGGGTATAGAGTGCATAATAAATGACTGAGCTAAGAGATGACAAATATATTCAGTATTCACAAGGAAATAACGAAGTTAAACACACTCAGACAGCCTAACATACTTCACACAACCTGTACCACACGTGTTAACCTGGCCCTGTAGCACAGTGGTCTACATCCTGGACTCATATAAGCGAGGAACAGGAGGGTATAGCCCCTAAAGTCGGGCACATTTTCTTTTACCTGATGCCTTTCTTCACCTAGCGGTAAATAGGAGCCCGGCAGCTCCTTGATAACCTCTAGTACAAGCCACTAGTGACTCACAAGAGCAACTCTACAGTACACGCTGCTCTAAAGTGTCAGAATATATAGTGAACGCCGCTTTAACAAGTACGGTTAACAACAGGACCTTAGTTTGTACCCAAGCCAGGATGGGACGATTTGGAAACCATTTGTTCATTCAATTCGTCCGTGCGCGCCCGCTGGTAACCGTTGTTGACCTTGAAGTGCACTCATTGGTGAGGCGTATTCTAGGAAAAACAGATTCATTACTTGAACAAAATGCTAAAGTGTACCATACGACTGTACAAACAAGCTGTACACTGTTGTAGAGAAATAACAAGCAATCAAAAGGGAAGCAAGTCTTAAATTTGTTTAAGCGAGGGTGTGGTACAGGGGAGGGGTGGGGGGGGGGGCGTCGTGGTTCTGTGGGAGGGGGGGGTCGTGGTTCTGGGGGAGGGGGGGGCGTGGTACAGCATCTGGCACTCTTTGCTGGCGCTCTAATTTTTCTCGAATGAGTTCACTTTTGTACCGGGAATATTTCTTATGCTTGCCAGAAGTCTACTGAATAGCCGTGAGTGAGGTGTGGTGATCATAAAGGTGTTCTATGATTGTGCCTGTGGCACCTCTTCTCTTCAGTGGCTCTATTCTGCATTTCCTGCCATATCATTTGCTCCAGTGTGTGGTTACTTTACTCAGTATATATGAGATCTGGCCTTCCACCATTTACCATATACTGTATATGGTATGTGACACCTCTCATGTCCTCTCTACAGTACATTTTGAGAGCCTTGAGACGATCCCAATAGCTTGTGTGATTTATCGTGTCTACGCGTGCCTCGTATGTTCTCTGTATTCTCTCTCTATTTCAGCAATTTCTCTCCTGCTCTGAAGGGAGGAAGCGAGTATCGAGCGGTACTCAAGGCGGGACAGCACAAGTGATCTAAATAGCATGAGGCTTCAGATGGGATCACTGGATTTGAAGGTTCTGAAAATCGATCCAATCATTTTCCTGTTGTCTCCCCGGTATATTTACTTGGTTATACTCACTAAACGTTAGGTCATCTGACATCAATATTCCCAGATCCTTTGCATATACAAGGCACACTCAAATCCTTACGAGACCTGATTGAACGACATACAGGATACAAGGCACAAGTTCTTAATTTTGTCCATACCAACGTATCTGGAATTTATCACTGTTAAACCTCACGTTATTTTCAGTTGCCCAATCGAAGACAATTAATATTGGCTTGTAGGTTTTTAGTCTCTTTTTACAGAACAAATGTGCATGCTGATTTTTGTATCGTGTGCAATGGATGACACGAAGCTGTGACTTTTATTTTTATCTATATCTGATAACAGAATGACGAAAAGCATACTTTTTGCATTCTGCTTGACAGGAAACCGAATATCCACCTCCTAACTTTAACTCTTATTCCTACTGATGTCATTTTATGGGCTGCATTTATCAAATCCCTTTACAAAGTTCATGTATACCATAAATATATTTCATTTTTCTTCTAATGCTTTTGTGATTTTGTCATAGTGGTCGAGTAATTGCTAAAGTTGTTTGATTGAGCCACTGGATGCTATACCTACCTTTATGATTAGAGACGAGAGCAAATCAAGAATGTTAGGAATCAGCAGTAGCCTATGTTTCTCAGTGGCCGGTGATATAGCTAACAAAACAAGAATATCAAGAACCAGCAAGAGGCTATACTTCTTAACCGTCGCTGATCAGAGGATATTCCCAACCCAGCCTATGGCGGAATATATCAAGATATAAGCAGTACTATATTAGGAACATTCATGAAAATACAAAATTCGACCTGGGTGCAGGCTAATTTGAAATTTTATTTTATTTACAACTACCGTATATCGTTCTCTCCATGCACATATTCTGTATATTCTACAATATGGGTACATGCTCCCCCAACTCTCCCTGTATATACCATATATTGTATACCATATACCTTGAGGTTACCTTGAGGTGCTTCCAGGACTTATCGTTCCCGCAGCCCGGTCGTCGACCAGGCCTCCTGGTTACTGGACTGGTCAACCAGGCTGTTGGATGCGGCTGCTCGCAGCCTGACGTATGAATCACAGCCTGGTTGATCAGGTATCCTTTGGAGGTGATTATCCAGTTCTCTCTTGAACACTGTGAGGGGTCGGCCAGTTATGCCCCGTATGTGTAGTGGAAGCATGTTGAACAGTCTCGGACTGTTCCCTCCCTGGCATCTTTCTTGAGATTATCTTGAGATGATTTCGGGGCTTTTTAGTGTCCCCGCGGCCCGGTCCTCGACCAGGCCTCCACCCCCAGGAAGCAGCCCGTGACAGCTAACACCCAGGTACCTATTTTACTGCTAGGTAACAGGGGCATAGGGTGAAAGAAACTCTGCCCATTGTTTCTCGCCGGCGCCTGGGATCGAACCCAGAATCACAAGTCCAGCGTGCTGTCCGCTCGGCCGACCGGCTCCCTTCGACCGACCATATGCCATATGGCATATTTACACATATTCTTACCACAAATACTAAGTATAACAAAAAAGTAACTCAAAGAGCTTAGTATGCCTTCTTTTACTAATTGTTTATATTTTAAAGACTTGAAGATAATATTTTAGGGGAATTAAGGTAACGTAAGCACTGAAAAACAAGCTTATAATGTAGAACTAAATATATGGCAGACTAAAACAACTCCCTCTCTGTAACACCAGATGTACGTGTACACCAGTTGATTGACAGTTGAGAGGCGGGACCAAAGAGCCAGAGATCAACCCCCGCAAGCACAACTAGGTGAGTACCACCCTGACCGAGCAACACTCTCGTTGCAGACACAACTTCGATATATATATATATATATATATATATATATATATATATATATATATATATATATATATATATATATATATATATATATATTTTAGATATGTTTAGAACCTATTTTTTATTATTTTATAACCCCGCCAAGTACAACTTTCAGTAAATATATTGAGAAGAGAAGTGGTGGCAGAGCAACAGGAGGAAGAAAGTCAAATAAAAGAGGGCAACTAAGAGTCAATCCCCCCCCCATGGGCCCCTTCTCCCAATGCCCCCCCCCCCCACTAATGCTGCCCTTCACATGCCCCCCCCCCCACTAATGCTGCCCCTTCACATTCTTAATACATGTGATAAGGAAACTCCCAATAGATAGTGGGTGGGGGGGAGGAGAGATATACCGGAGACCGGAGGGAGACCAACACGAAAGATGTGGATTTATATTAAAGGAAGAGCATGGAAAATTAGTAGTAAAGGCAAGGGGTGGTAAAGAAAGGGTGAGGGAAACAGAACGAGGCGGGTGAGAAAGAGCAAGAAGCGAGGCTGGATGGGAAATATTCAATACCCCAGGCCAAGCTTGGAACCACTCAGTGCTATGTTGGCCTATATAAGATCACATACACAAAAAAATCTAATTTGAGTAACTTTAAATCTCATTAGTGACCCGAGTCTCAACATCCCATCAAAATTTGGGTCTACTTGTTAATATTATAATGAACAATGAACTTTCTTCCCGCTTGGGCCTACCTTCGACAATGTCAGTATAAGGTCAAACAATAATGGCATATAATCAATGCATCAGTGGACAAACATGGAACGTCGCAAGGCTCGTACTCCACACTAATCCAACAGGCTGGATTGTATATAATTATTGTTTGATCTTTTATTTTTTTAGGATGGCTGCTGGTAGTAGGAGGGTTTTGTTGTCGTGGTGCTGTATGTGAGAATATTTCCGTGCTTTATTGCATGTACATACTGTAATATTGTGTTTCAAATGAGAACACAATTTGAGAGTATAGGCCATACTCAAGTGTCCGGGAGTGGCACCAGAGGATGGAGCTGGAACCCGCCCCCCAAAAATGAAGGGAAAAGTGGTGACGTTTGGGTCCGTCTTGCACCATTATGAAGGCTTGATGGTGATCCAAGGCGGACCAACAACTTTCTACATTTGTGGGTTAGTGTTCAGAAGGCAGAGTTGGGATTGAAATGTAACTGTGCTTTCAGAGGACTTGGTTGTAGAATACAGATGGGTAAGGCTAATAACAGAAATCATTCTTTTTCCTACATTAGAAACCGAGATGGAATGGGCCTACCATTTATGAAGAATGTATTCATTTATTTTATACCTCAGGTCTTGACGGGAAATTTAGGTAGGTAGGCGTATACATCGTGCTCTGAACGCCTATGCATGAGAAGAATGCATGTGAAGTAAACGCATATATGAAGAAATCCTATAAAGATTCATTAATTTCACTTGCAGCCCAAAAAGCCTTTTTATATCATAACTCTATGACTGGGTACAAAAGGTCGCGTTACGCAAGAGACAACACACAGATTTCCAGTACATTACAAATTTTGTTTTTCGAGCCATTCATGATTTTGAGGGCTTGCATTACTACCATATACAAATTACAACCAATTACTAGGGTGGAACAATTTGTAGGTGTATACAATAATAGTTTGGCTGATATTATTGTGGTAATTTAAAATTTATTTGATGACGTCTGTATATTTATCTGTATTAGACAAATATATTAAAACAGAACTTTGTGAGGTTTTCCAGGGAAGTAGTTTAAAAGTGCTCCATGTTAGATCTTTTTCATAAAAGGTCAATAAACTCTTACGCACAAAAGTAGAGCATCTCCCTTTTTCACAAATCTACATATAATAATTTTTATATCTGCTCTACACTATCTTCCTTTCGATAACAGTGCCAATTATATAAAGCAGTGTGTGTGTGTGGTGTTTTGACCAATGAGAGTCGTCGTTACAAAGCGCCTATTCATTCATAATCTAACCCAATACTACGTGAGACAACAAACGCGGCGTTGCCATTTTGCTCTTCCGAGAAACTGGGGGCCACCCTGGAAACACAAACCGAAACTGTCTCTATTTTCAGCATGTTACAACTTGTAATAAAGTTGCTACGTCTTGGCTTAACGTGTTTATGACGTATTAGAACGTTGTTACAACTTGCTATATTGGTTGTTATAATTGGTTAGGTGTTAAACTATAACTTTTAATGACACTATTCTTTCTCTTGTTAATATATTAATTACAAATACAAATGAATTAACATACCCTAAATAAATACAACAACCATCCACTCCATCCACTCGTGTGTGTGTGTGTGTGTGTGTGTGTGTGTGTGTGTGTGTGTGTGTGTGTGTGTGTGTTGTGTCAGTAATGGGACAACTGTTGTACCATAACAGTTGTCTAACTCCCAGGTACCTATTTACTGCTAGGTGAACAGAGTCAGTAGGTGAAAGGAAACTTGTCCATCCACTTCTGTCAGGCCCGAGGATGGAACCCGGGATTCCTGATTGTGACTGGAGAACGCAGCCAACTGTGCTACGAAACCCATCACTGGCTAAATATTTCTCATGTTACAGAAAACACTGAGCTCATCACATACACTTAACATAACATCATAAGAGAGAAGACACACACCATATATATATATTTCTAATTTGTAATAACCCTAATCTACATAAGCTGTACGACATCTGCGCAGGGGAGGGGGGGGGGGGGGGAAGACGCCATGACCCCGCTGCCAGACGCGCGAGCGCACCACCATGGCGTCGGCGCATGAAAAAAGTTGGGAACAATTTTCACGAGAAAGAGAAGTACAATCGCGAGGCGTCTCATCAACGACAACGCCACGGGAAATGGCTCATTCAACGCCACACACACACACAACCCTAAAAAGCAGAACGCACATGACAATACACCTTTTTATGGCCAACTGTAAGAGTGACAGCAGCGCCAGCTACTGCAAAGGACTACCTTTCCACAACCAACATTATGAAAAATACGGGAAAATTGTCATGATGAATCCCAAGCACAAAATATATATATTGAACGTGGAATGAAAACTAGAATGATAAAAAAAAGGGTGTTAAAAAAAACATTTACTGAAGAAACCGCTAAAATTTTTCATATTTATCAAGATTTCATATATATTTGTTTTCCATAATCAGAGTTAGTATCTTATAATCTAAATCGAATTTAAAACGTGTGAAACCTATATTTCGCTAATTTGTTATTTCATATTTTGCTTCTAAACCAGATGGTATAGAAAAATCTATACAAGTCGATACAAAGAAGGAACTGTTTAACTAAACACATATATAGAGCAAAGTTCAAAAAATAAATTTATGACAAACAATGCAAGTCAACACTACCATTGTAGAAGTAACGGATAGGTCAACACACTATCACTGATAGCAGTAGTCACTAACACAGGACGTGTTTAGTGACTTAGTTCTACAGTGTCTAAGTTCTAAGTTTTTCGTTCTACAGTGTCACTGCCACTGTAGAACTCGACAAACTATAACTGCAGGAGACACTGACAGAACAAGTCAAGAAACTGCCACTGCAGAAGTCACTGACCTAGCCTAGCATTCCCACCCATTACCCTGACGTTAGCAAAACGTTATAATTTAGACCCTAAGAACGAGAATGGGAATGTACACCATGCAAGCCTAACCTCGTCAACGTATAATTTCATATCGATATGTGTGTGTGTGTGTGTGTGTGTGTGTGTAACACACATATTAAAAAAAAACACTAGTATTCTAAATTAAAATGTTGAAGTCTCTCAGAAAATCATTGGCTAAGACTTACAGACTTAATATAGCCTGTCTTACACAATAATTGTCTTTTGTCTCAGAACTTTTGTGATTAAAACTTTAATTTAAAAACAAGTTTAAAAATAAATAATAATTTTCTTTTTATCGCTAAATCTCCTTAAGGAGCTAGGTTACGTTAAAAAAATATGCTGAGATGTACAATTACAAAATTTCGACGATGGAAAGTTTGAAGCGTAATAACCATTAACAATTATATGAAAAATTAAATACAGTATTTCTGTTTTACGGAACATTCAAATTTCACTTAATATTGGGAAATGTTTAAATTCAATATATAATTATAAGAACTCCTAGGATGCACTTACAATTATATGTTAGAGAACGACACACACTTGTTGCGGAGGGCTGGCAGTTATTAGGGGAAAGAGCCAAGCCATTACGACTATATAGCACTTGGAAGGGGTGACGATAAAGATTTAGGATGGGACGGGGGGAAGGAATGGTGCCCACCATTTGGACGGTCGGGGATTGAACGCCGACTTGCATGAAGCGAGACCGTCGCTCTACCGTCCAGCCCAAGTGGTTGGTACATTTGTTGTGGGCTAAACACTATTCTGATAGTGTTTAATGTACTAACGCGTGCCTCGACATATCTAATAATATCAACTTTACATCCAACTAAGAAAGTTGAACGTCAACAATCCTAAATAAAAAAATACATTACAATGCGGCAAAATATCAATAACTTAGAAATATAGCAAATAAAACAATAAAAAAAATCACTATGCACACTGCCTAAGCCTTTTCATCTACAGTATTTAGAAAACAAAACAAAAAAAATCTTGAAATTCCCACATATTAGTACAGTACTAAGCTTGCATCAACGACACTTATCATTAGCTTACACTCCTCTAGCACTGTAAACGTGTTCTTAACTCTCCTTGAGGCACCATTAAGTGCCTCAATATTAGTACCCCGGCCCACCACACTTGAAAGGAAAATGACGATGTTTTGGTCCGTCCTGGACCCTTCTCAAGTCATGTAATAATACTTCATAAGGATCCAGCCTGGGGCCAGATTCACGAAGCAGATACGCAAGCACTTACGAACCTGTCCATCTTTTCTCATTTTTTGGCGGCTTTGTTGACAATTAATAAACAGTTAATAAGCTCCGAAGCACCAGGATGCGGTTTATAACAATAACAACAGTTGATTGGGACATTTTTAGGTTTGTAAAGTGTTTAATAAATGTAACCAGAGCCCTCAAAGATTGAGTCAAGACGTACACGTTCGTAAGTATTTGCGTAACTGTTTTGTGAATCCGATCCAGGTCGAACTGAAACGGTATTATCTCCTTTCTTTCTCCTGAACCATTATCAAGACATGTGACACCACTTGAGAAGAGGTCTAGGTCGCACTGAAACGTCCTCAATCTCCCTTCTTTCATGTGTTGGGTTGCTAATGTCATTTTTCCCTTAGGGTAAAAACCCGTTTTGCTGTCCGTTCCTTACTTAAGCTGAAGCAAATCCATAAAAATCTGTCAATAGGCTATTAGTACCTTCTCCCGCCGCCGGTAAAATATGGATCCATCATTCCTTGTCCCTGGTCGATGTTTCATCAGTGCCAAGCAAACTTCAAGACGACACTGGCTCGTTGGGAGGTTTCCAACAATGCCAGGGCGCTGAAGGCCTGTTTCTACAGTGCCAGTATGATGTATAAAACTTCATACTGTGTCTCTTGAGCCCCAAGATATTTGTGCAACTGAAATACTCCAAAATGCTGGCAAAAAAAAGTGGAAAAGTAACTAAAGAACCTATCCTGTAGGCCTAATATACCTCATATTATGTATACTTTTGTACACATATATGTGGTATACTAGGATTGGGAAACCTTAGGTGTATTTGATGCCTTTTTTCCTCATCTCGTCCACATAATTAATAACGAAAACAATAATTCGAGAATGCGAGCGCTCATTTTTTGTATGTTTCACAAATAGTCGATATAAGTACTATCATTTCCGGATGACAGGCTGCAGTGCCAGAGTGCTGCACAATCTTCCTGCAGTGCCAAAGTGCTGCACAACCTTCCTACAGTGCCAGAGTGCTGCACAATCTTCCTGCAGTGCCAGAGTGCTGCACAACCTTCCTGCAGTGCCAGAGTGCTGCACAATCTTCCTGCAGTGCCAGAGTGCTGCACAACCTTCCTACAGTGCCAGAGTGCTGCACAATCTTCCTGCAGTGCCACAGTGCTGCACAACCTTCCTACAGTGCCAAAGTGCTGCATAAACGTTGCACGAGACTTACATAATGTGGAATACCTTCACAATTAATTAGGCAGCATTGAATATTGTCAGCGTTACCCGAGTGGAATATTTTTAGACACCTGGACCAGCATTGATCAAGCCTTTGCGCAACCCCTTGCGAAACCTGTACATCTTTCAACAATCATGGCGGCTTTATTTACATATATATTAAACAGTTTACAAGCCTGGAAACTACTCAACCCAAGGATACTATTGCTATAAACATCCTCGTAATGCTTCGGAACTCAAAGTGGTTTAATAACCTTAAGCAAATCGGCGATGATTGTTGAAAGATGTACAGGTTTATAGTAAGTGGTTGGGTAAATCCTTGATCAATTCTGGTCCAGTCCACCAAGGCATGTCTTCTCAGTGGAACCTAGGCACTACCTGGCATGTTCAGTGGAACCGAGGTTCTACTAGGAATATTCTCAGTGGAAGCAAGGTTCTATTAGTAATGTTCTCAGTGGAGCCTAGGGTTTACTAGAGATGTTCTCAGTGGAAGCAAGGTTCTATTAGTAATGTTCTTGGTGGAACCAAGATGCTATTAAGAATGATGACATACACACCGCCCTCTATAGACTAGGCTATAGGTAATTCTCATCAGCGACCTTAGCACAATAAGAAGGGTCTCTACTATCCACTAGTCTAGCCTAATATACATTTACTAGTTACAGAACCCTAGTAACGGAAACATACCTGGCAGTATGCGGGCCATATATTCAATACTATCTCCAGTGATTGTCTTCCATATAACACATATTTACTGGCATGGAATATAATTGAGCACAAACTTGCACAACTATTTAGAACTATCTATTGGATTATTGCCAGTGACAACAGAAGACATGTAGATGTTTGCAATCTACACAAATTTCCCATAGGCCTATAGTTAGCATTAGCGTGTTTCAAGAAAAAATGTAACTTGAAGAATACTCTATAAAAATGTACTTATCTACTGACGTTATATATAAACAGTTGTAGGCCTAGCTTAGGCCTAATGAAAGCAGCGCAAATATAATAAATAAATTACTTAAAATGCCTTACCCAAAAGCTCTCATATAATTTTATCATAGCCTACCTAATCCCAGACTACATATATATATATATATATATATATATATATATATATATATATATATGTCCCTATATGACAAATAGCCCAATAGGCTCAGGAACCTGTACACCAGTCGATTGACAGTTGAGAGGCGGGACCAAAGAGCCGAAGCTCAACCCCCGCAAGCACAACTAGGCGAGTACAAATATAACAACATGTCGATGCGGGATTAACAGCCCCTAAGTGGTTGATAACACTAATTACCACTCGCCCAGTAATTAACTGCTTGTTATAAATGATCATATAGTTGGCAGTGTCACGTGACGTCACGTGGCGGTGTTGCCACCACCTGGGGACGACGTGCTAACTGACAACTCTTCTAGTCATTGTTCTTATTCATTTACAAGTTATGGCAAACAGAAACGAAAGTACACACACACACACACACACACACACACACACACACACACACACACACACACACACTGCATGCACAACTAGGTGAATACACACACACACAAACTGACTCCATACACAGTTTCAAACGTAGATATGATAGAGCCCAGTAGGCTCAGCAATCTGTACATCAGTTGACTGAAAGTTGAGAGGCGGGACGAAAGAGCCAGAACTTAACCCCGCAAGCACAACTAGGTGAGTACACACACACCTTTCAGGATACCCTTAAGATCAGTGATCACACAACAAGATGCAGCTATCGCGACATCCAGAACAAAACTAACCTTGACAACACTGACAGGGTTCCCACCAAGCTGGTGGTAGAGGCGTGAGCTTTGATATGAGAGGGCATACAACATCGTCACATGAACCGTAGGAAACATGATTGGGACATAAAAGATAGTCAGATGAGCCATAAAAACTTAAAGATTACTGCTGCATACACGGAATGAGTAAGTAAGTAATTTAGATAGATGCTGTTCCAATTATATAATTAGAAAGACGAAAGGAAGGGACTTAAGAGCTCAAGTTCTTAAGCCTTAAGGAGAAGCTCTTAACATCAACCCCCCCCTCCCTATAATTCCACGCCAATCCTTCCCTATCATTCCACCATAACCTGCCTTTCACACGCCAGCAACCCCTCCACTCAACCCAATTTAAGAAGGCTTTACCACCACCCATTGATTGATAAAGATTAAGCCACCCCAAGAGGTGGCACGGGCATGATAGCCCGTAATACCACCACCCCCAGGCCCACTCCTTTATATATCAAGCCGCCATCAAGTGGGATGGGGTAGGGGTTGGGTAGTGTGTGGGTGTGGGGGGGGGGGGTGGGGCCGAGGGGCGATGAGGGGGTGTGGGGGTCGCCATTCCTAGAGGATAATGGTGTGTCGGCCGGATATGAAGAGTCGCTACTAGCAGGGGGGTGACTTCCTGCCTGGCTGGCGCTCTGCACCCACTCCACCACCCCCATCACTCCCCCTTCTCTCTCTCTCTCTCCTCGCGCACTCACTCACGTCACTCACTCACTCAGCCCCTGCCACTCCTCCTCTCCCAGGAGCCTCTTGTCACACTCACTTAGCCCCATATTAACTCTTGGGGCCTCCAGCTCTCACATGACAATCACTTAGGCCTATCACCACCATTTTTCAACTCTTTCGATCTGCTAAACTCTCTGCAGGTTTTCTACCTCCCCCCTCCCCCCTAGCCCTTTTACTCAATCCTATTTCCTCTCAATCCTTTCACCTCTCCTTCCCAATTCCCACTCATCCCTCTTAGTCCTCCCTCCCTCCCTCCCTTTAATCTCCTCACCATTCCCTCTCACTCCCGTCCCTCCGGCTCTCACTCATCTCCTGTTCCATACATTCATTATCGTATATTTAATCATAATAATAACAGTAAAATAACAATATTTCCACTTCATAATTTTGATGGCATCACGTGTAATAATTTTACATTGGACTTATTGATATTCACAAAGTTCCTCCAAATCCGACCGATATGATGATTACAGCCCATCCCTTGGTTTTTGATTACTTACTTATTTGATAGTACTTATAGATGAGGACCATAGTACATATACAGACGTACAACACAATTAAGAAAGTAGAAATCGATACTACTGAAGTGGGACAAACCGCAAAACAATTTTCTACTTATGTTGCAAAGGCAAACTAAGCTAACCTAGCCTAGCCTTCGTAGGCCTAATACACGATATCTGAGGCCTGGTATAATACATGTGTGCTACGCTAGGCCTAGGAATATTTAAGTTTGCTGTTAGTTTCATTTTTCCGACTCTTATAAAGTGAATAGTACAAAATGCTACTATATAATGGCTCGGAACGTCAATATTTGAACTACGGTGCACACAGTTACAAACGTACTATCTAAACCGGAGGAAGGGTTGAACTAAACATTTATATAAACATTATGAAATATATATGTCATATTCATTACGGACTAATGTCTTCGTGATTTATATACATACATGCCTACATATGTAGGTAAATTAATTATATATAATGTGTGTAATGAAATTTTAAATAAAATATACATAAATATAAGCTAAAAAGCAGCAGCAGGAAGGGTGGTAGGATAATAGAGAACAGAGAAGCTGTACTGGAGGCGGCCGAAACATTCCCGCTAATGCGTTGTGTGCGCTTTTCTCCGAGGCTATGGATCCCTTCTCCCAGCCGAGGTGTACTATCATATTATTATATAAAATCTATATATACAGTATGTCGTACCTAGTAGCCAGAACGCACTTCTCGCCCTACTATGAATGCCCGATTTGCCTAATAGGCCGAGTGATTTTCTTTATTTTTAATAATTTTTTTCCAAAGTTATTTTGAATTATTATTATTATTTTATATTACGACCATAAAATATTGACTTAGTTG
>WNGS01162609.1:12867-32455 GCA_020271785.1 Procambarus virginalis | reverse complement strand
CATGATGAATCCCAAGCACAAAATATATATATTGAACGTGGAATGAAACTAGAATGATAAAAAAAAGGGTGTTAAAAAAAAACATTTACTGAAGAAACCGCTAAAATTTTTCATATTTATCAAGATTTCATATATATTTGTTTTCCATAATCAGAGTTAGTATCTTATAATCTAAATCGAATTTAAAACGTGTGAAACCTATATTTCGCTAATTTGTTATTTCATATTTTGCTTCTAAACCAGATGGTATAGAAAAATCTATACAAGTCGATACAAAGAAGGAACTGTTTAACTAAACACATATATAGAGCAAAGTTCAAAAATAAATTTATGACAAACAATGCAAGTCAACACTACCATTGTAGAAGTAACGGATAGGTCAACACACTATCACTGATAGCAGTAGTCACTAACACAGGACGTGTTTAGTGACTTAGTTCTACAGTGTCTAAGTTCTAAGTTTTTCGTTCTACAGTGTCACTGCCACTGTAGAACTCGACAAACTATAACTGCAGGAGACACTGACAGAACAAGTCAAGAAACTGCCACTGCAGAAGTCACTGACCTAGCCTAGCATTCCCACCCATTACCCTGACGTTAGCAAAACGTTATAATTTAGACCCTAAGAACGAGAATGGGAATGTACACCATGCAAGCCTAACCTCGTCAACGTATAATTTCATATCGATATGTGTGTGTGTGTGTGTGTAACACACATATTAAAAAAAAACACTAGTATTCTAAATTAAAATGTTGAAGTCTCTCAGAAAATCATTGGCTAAGACTTACAGACTTAATATAGCCTGTCTTACACAATAATTGTCTTTTGTCTCAGAACTTTTGTGATTAAAACTTTAATTTAAAAACAAGTTTAAAAATAAATAATAATTTTCTTTTATCGCTAAATCTCCTTAAGGAGCTAGGTTACGTTAAAAAAATATGCTGAGATGTACAATTACAAAATTTCGACGATGGAAAGTTTGAAGCGTAATAACCATTAACAATTATATGAAAAATTAAATACAGTATTTCTGTTTTACGGAACATTCAAATTTCACTTAATATTGGGAAATGTTTAAATTCAATATATAATTATAAGAACTCCTAGGATGCACTTACAATTATATGTTAGAGAACGACACACACTTGTTGCGGAGGGCTGGCAGTTATTAGGGGAAAGAGCCAAGCCATTACGACTATATAGCACTTGGAAGGGGTGACGATAAAGATTTAGGATGGGACGGGGGGAAGGAATGGTGCCCACCATTTGGACGGTCGGGGATTGAACGCCGACTTGCATGAAGCGAGACCGTCGCTCTACCGTCCAGCCCAAGTGGTTGGTACATTTGTTGTGGGCTAAACACTATTCTGATAGTGTTTAATGTACTAACGCGTGCCTCGACATATCTAATAATATCAACTTTACATCCAACTAAGAAAGTTGAACGTCAACAATCCTAAATAAAAAAAATACATTACAATGCGGCAAAATATCAATAACTTAGAAATATAGCAAATAAAACAATAAAAAAAATCACTATGCACACTGCCTAAGCCTTTCATCTACAGTATTTAGAAAACAAAACAAAAAAATCTTGAAATTCCCACATATTAGTACAGTACTAAGCTTGCATCAACGACACTTATCATTAGCTTACACTCCTCTAGCACTGTAAACGTGTTCTTAACTCTCCTTGAGGCACCATTAAGTGCCTCAATATTAGTACCCCGGCCCACCACACTTGAAAGGAAAATGACGATGTTTTGGTCCGTCCTGGACCCTTCTCAAGTCATGTAATAATACTTCATAAGGATCCAGCCTGGGGCCAGATTCACGAAGCAGATACGCAAGCACTTACGAACCTGTCCATCTTTTCTCATTTTTTTGGCGGCTTTGTTGACAATTAATAAACAGTTAATAAGCTCCGAAGCACCAGGATGCGGTTTATAACAATAACAACAGTTGATTGGGACATTTTTAGGTTTGTAAAGTGTTTAATAAATGTAACCAGAGCCCTCAAAGATTGAGTCAAGACGTACACGTTCGTAAGTATTTGCGTAACTGTTTTGTGAATCCGATCCAGGTCGAACTAAAACGGTATTATCTCCTTTCTTTCTCCTGAACCATTATCAAGACATGTGACACCACTTGAGAAGAGGTCTAGGTCGCACTGAAACGTCCTCAATCTCCCTTCTTTCATGTGTTGGGTTGCTAATGTCATTTTTCCCTTAGGGTAAAAACCCGTTTTGCTGTCCGTTCCTTACTTAAGCTGAAGCAAATCCATAAAAATCTGTCAATAGGCTATTAGTACCTTCTCCCGCCGCCGGTAAAATATGGATCCATCATTCCTTGTCCCTGGTCGATGTTTCATCAGTGCCAAGCAAACTTCAAGACGACACTGGCTCGTTGGGAGGTTTCCAACAATGCCAGGGCGCTGAAGGCCTGTTTCTACAGTGCCAGTATGATGTATAAAACTTCATACTGTGTCTCTTGAGCCCCAAGATATTTGTGCAACTGAAATACTCCAAAATGCTGGCAAAAAAAAGTGGAAAAGTAACTAAAGAACCTATCCTGTAGGCCTAATATACCTCATATTATGTATACTTTTGTACACATATATGTGGTATACTAGGATTGGGAAACCTTAGGTGTATTTGATGCCTTTTTTCCTCATCTCGTCCACATAATTAATAACGAAAACAATAATTCGAGAATGCGAGCGCTCATTTTTTGTATGTTTCACAAATAGTCGATATAAGTACTATCATTTCCGGATGACAGGCTGCAGTGCCAGAGTGCTGCACAATCTTCCTGCAGTGCCAAAGTGCTGCACAACCTTCCTACAGTGCCAGAGTGCTGCACAATCTTCCTGCAGTGCCAGAGTGCTGCACAACCTTCCTGCAGTGCCAGAGTGCTGCACAATCTTCCTGCAGTGCCAGAGTGCTGCACAACCTTCCTACAGTGCCAGAGTGCTCCACAATCTTCCTGCAGTGCCAAAGTGCTGCACAACCTTCCTACAGTGCCAGTGCTGCACAATCTTCCTGCAGTGCCAGAGTGTTGCACAACCTTCCTGCAGTGCCAGAGTGCTGCACAATCTTCCTGCAGTGCCAGAGTGCTGCACAACCTTCCTACAGTGCCAGAGTGCTGCACACTCTTCCTGCAGTGCCACAGTGCTGCACAACCTTCCTACAGTGCCAAAGTGCTGCATAAACGTTGCACGAGACTTACATAATGTGGAATACCTTCACAATTAATTAGGCAGCATTGAATATTGTCAGCGTTACCCGAGTGGAATATTTTTAGACACCTGGACCAGCATTGATCAAGCCTTTGCGCAACCCCTTGCGAAACCTGTACATCTTTCAACAATCATGGCGGCTTTATTTACATATATATTAAACAGTTTACAAGCCTGGAAACTACTCAACCCAAGGATACTATTGCTATAAACATCCTCGTAATGCTTCGGAACTCAAAGTGGTTTAATAACCTTAAGCAAATCGGCGATGATTGTTGAAAGATGTACAGGTTTATAGTAAGTGGTTGGGTAAATCCTTGATCAATTCTGGTCCAGTCCACCAAGGCATGTCTTCTCAGTGGAACCTAGGCACTACACCTGGCATGTTCAGTGGAACCGAGGTTCTACTAGGAATATTCTCAGTGGAAGCAAGGTTCTATTAGTAATGTTCTCAGTGGAGCCTAGGGTTTACTAGAGATGTTCTCAGTGGAAGCAAGGTTCTATTAGTAATGTTCTTGGTGGAACCAAGATGCTATTAAGAATGATGACATACACACCGCCCTCTATAGACTAGGCTATAGGTAATTCTCATCAGCGACCTTAGCACAATAAGAAGGGTCTCTACTATCCACTAGTCTAGCCTAATATACATTTACTAGTTACAGAACCCTAGTAACGGAAACATACCTGGCAGTATGCGGGCCATATATTCAATACTATCTCCAGTGATTGTCTTCCATATAACACATATTTACTGGCATGGAATATAATTGAGCACAAACTTGCACAACTATTTAGAACTATCTATTGGATTATTGCCAGTGACAACAGAAGACATGTAGATGTTTGCAATCTACACAAATTTCCCATAGGCCTATAGTTAGCATTAGCGTGTTTCAAGAAAAAATGTAACTTGAAGAATACTCTATAAAAAATGTACTTATCTACTGACGTTATATATAAACAGTTGTAGGCCTAGCTTAGGCCTAATGAAAGCAGCGCAAATATAATAAATAAATTACTTAAAATGCCTTACCCAAAAGCTCTCATATAATTTTATCATAGCCTACCTAATCCCAGACTACATATATATATATATATATATATATATATAATATATATATATATATATATATATATATATATATATATATATATAGTGTCCCTATATGACAAATAGCCCAATAGGCTCAGGAACCTGTACACCAGTCGATTGACAGTTGAGAGGCGGGACCAAAGAGCCGAAGCTCAACCCCCGCAAGCACAACTAGGCGAGTACAAATATAACAACATGTCGATGCGGGATTAACAACCCCTAAGTGGTTGATAACACTAATTACCACTCGCCCAGTAATTAACTGCTTGTTATAAATGATCATATAGTTGGCAGTGTCACGTGACGTCACGTGGCGGTGTTGCCACCACCTGGGGACGACGTGCTAACTGACAACTCTTCTAGTCATTGTTCTTATTCATTTACAAGTTATGGCAAACAGAAACGAAAGTACACACACACACACACACACACACACACACACACACACACACACACACACACACTGCATGCACAACTAGGTGAATACACACACACACAAACTGACTCCATACACAGTTTCAAACGTAGATATGATAGAGCCCAGTAGGCTCAGCAATCTGTACATCAGTTGACTGAAAGTTGAGAGGCGGGACGAAAGAGCCAGAACTTAACCCCCGCAAGCACAACTAGGTGAGTACACACACACCTTTCAGGATACCCTTAAGATCAGTGATCACACAACAAGATGCAGCTATCGCGACATCCAGAACAAAACTAACCTTGACAACACTGACAGGGTTCCCACCAAGCTGGTGGTAGAGGCGTGAGCTTTGATATGAGAGGGCATACAACATCGTCACATGAACCGTAGGAAACATGATTGGGACATAAAAGATAGTCAGATGAGCCATAAAAACTTAAGATTACTGCTGCATACACGGAATGAGTAAGTAAGTAATTTAGATAGATGCTGTTCCAATTATATAATTAGAAAGACGAAAGGAAGGGACTTAAGAGCTCAAGTTCTTAAGCCTTAAGGAGAAGCTCTTAACAATCAACCCCCCCCCCTCCCCTATAATTCCACTATCAATCCCTTCCCTATCATTCCACCATAACCTGCCTTTCACAACGCCATCAACCCCTCCACTCACCCAATTTAAGGAAGGCTTTACCACCACCCGATGATTGATAAAGATTAAGCCACCCAAAGGGTGGCACGGGCATGAATAGCCCGTATACCACCCCCCCAGGCCCACTCCTTTATATATCAAGCCGCCATCAAGTGAATGGGGTAGGGGTTGGGTAGTGTGTGTGGGGGGGGGGGCCGAGGGGCGATGAGGGGGGTGTGGGGGGTCGCCATTCCTAGAGGATAATGGGTGTCGGCCGGATATGAAGAGTCGCTACTAGCAGGGGGGTGACTTCCTGCCTGGCTGGCGCTGCTGCACCCACTCCACCACCCCCATCACTCACCTTCTCTCTCTCTCTCTCTCCTCGCTCACTCACTCACTCACTCACTCACTCAGCCCTGCCACTCCTCCTCTCCCAGGAGCCTCTTGTCACACTCACTTAGCCCCCATATTAACTCTTGGGGCCTCCAGCTCTCACATGACAATCACTTAGGCCTATCACCCACCATTTTTTCAACTCTTTCGATCTGCTAAACTCTCTGCAGGTTTTCTACCTCCCCCCCTCCCCCCTAGCCCTTTTACTCAATCCTATTTCCTCTCAATCCTTCACCTCTCCTTCCCAATTCCCACTCATCCCTCTTAGTCCTCCCTCCCTCCTCCCGTTAATCTCCTCACCATTCCCTCTCACTCCCGTCCCTCCGTGCTCTCACTCATCTCCTGTTCCATACATTCATTATCGTATATTTAACTCATAATAATAACAGTAAAATAACAATATTTCCACTTCATAATTTTGATGGCAATCACGTGTAATATATTTACATTGGACTTATTGATATTCACAAAGTTCCTCCAAATCCGACCGATTATGATATTACAGCCCATCCCTTGTTTTGATAGTACTTACTTATTTGATAGTACTTATAGATGAGGACCATAGTACATATACAGACGTACAACACAATTAGAAAGTAGAAATCGATACTACTGAAGTGGGACAAACCGCAAAACAATTTTCTACTTATGTTGCAAAGGCAAACTAAGCTAACCTAGCCTAGCCTTCGTAGGCCTAATACACGATATCTGAGGCCTGGTATAATACATGTGTGCTACGCTAGGCCTAGGAATATTTAAGTTTGCTGTTTAGTTTCATTTTTCCGGACTCTTATAAAGTGAATAGTACAAAATGCTACTATATAATGGCTCGGAACGTCAATATTTGAACTACGGTGCACACAGTTACAAAACGTACTATCTAAACCGGAGGAAGGGTTGAACTAACACATTTATATAAACATTATGAAATATATATTGTCATATTCATTACGGACTAATGTCTTCGTGATTTATATACATACATGCCTACATATGTAGGTAAATTAATTATATATATATGTGTGTAATGAATTGTTAAATAAATATAATAATGACATAAATAAATAAGCTAAAAAAGCAGCAGCAGGAAGGGGTGGTAGGATAATAGAGAACATAGAAGCTGTACTGGAGGCGGCCGAAACATTCCCGCTAATGCGTTGTGTTGCTTTTCTCCGAGGCTATGGATCCCTTCTCCCAGCCCGAGGTGTACTATCATATTATTATATAAAATATATATATACAGTATGTCGTACCTAGTAGCCAGAACGCACTTCTCGCCTACTATGAAATGCCCGATTTGCCTAATAGGCCGAGTGATTTTCTTTATTTTTAATAATTTTTTTCCAAACAGTTATTTGAATTATTATTATTATTTTATATTACGACCATAAAATATTGACTTAGTTGTGTTAGTTTAGGGTAGGGTAATAGGTTAGGTTAGGTTAGGTAGGGTGGTTAGGTTCGGTCATGTATCTACGTTAGTTTTAACTCAAATTTAAACAAATTAACTTATACGTCATGAAATGGACAGATTTATCATTTCATAAGAAAAAATTTGGAAAATATATAAATTCAGGAAAACTTGGTTTATTAGGCAAATTGGGCCTTGCATATTAGGCCAAGTACGACGTTCTGGCTACTAGGTACAACATATATATATATATATATATATATTATATATAATATTATATATATATATATATATATATATATATATATATATATATATATATATATATATCGTGCTTAATAGCCAGAACCGCACTACTTGGCTCTGCAAGGTCCGATTTGCCTAACACGCCGAGTGATTTTCGTTATTTCCAAATAATTCTTGCCAATTGGTTATTTTCTAACAATAATAATCTATAATATTACGAAAATGAATCACTGACTTCATTATGTTAGGTTAGGATAGGTTTGGATAGGTTAGGTTTAGTCAAATTATTATGTTAGTTTTGACAACATAAAATTGCAATCATATATAATACAATGAAAACTTTGTAATTTCATAAGAATTGTTTGAAAAATTAAATGTTTCACGAAAATTCGGCTTGTCAGGCCACTCTGGACATTAGGTACGACATACACACACACACACACACACACACACACACCACATATATATATATATAATATATTATATATATATATATATATATAATATTATATATATATATATATATATATATATTAGTGGTGTTATATCATTAAATCGACTCACAGTATTATAGATTTACATAAGAAAAACAGTGATTTAAGCGATGAGTGGATGATACACAGTTGAAAATAGCTTGGTATAATAGGGCCTGCCTAGCATTCGTGGTTAGACCCATCGCACTGTTCTTTTTAATTCCTAGCCTAGGTCTAAATTTAAATTTGCCTCGTTTCGAACGTGTGGACGAATATGCCTATAGCAGAGAATATAGTCTATTATGAAAAGCAAGAGAGATATAGTTTACAATCTTTTTACGGCGATCAATGTATAGCTGTTAGCCCATAGCCATAGTACAGAATATAGGCTCCTCTACTTGGTATCTTTTTGGAGACCTTTTCTCAATATACATAGCAAACCCCAAGCGAATAAGACAAGACAAATATTATAATTTCTGAAGCAATTAATGCCAGCTGTGTCGTAGTTGGTATAAGTGTGGTGTAAGTGTGGTGTTTGCGGCAGCAGTGCTCTAGCGGCACGCAGGCCAACTGATGGGGTGGCTGGCGGTGGGTGTGGGGCAGACAGGATGCTGGCGCTGCTGATGATGCTCCTGCTGCTGTTCCCGCTGCTGCTCTTGCCCTAGTTTCTGCTGATGATGTTGCTGTTGATGATGCTGCTCTTGTTGTTTCTGCTGCTGATGGTGATGTTACTGATGCTGCTCTTGTTTTCTGCTGATGATGCTCTTGTTGTTTCTGCTGATGTTGCTGCTACTGCTGTTGCTGCTGCTGCTGCTGCTGCTCCCGCTGCTGCTGTTACGGCTGCAATTGTCACCCTCGCTGGTGCAGCTCCACCACTGCGGATGTTGGGCTGCTCTTCCGGCAAGGGTTATTGAGGAAACACCACCGCTCCATAAAAAATATATATACCATTCAAATTACAACTTCCTGCGTTACCATTGAATAATCCAATATATTCATCCTGTGTGTTGGTTGACCAGCTTCACGCGACGATATCCACCTGTGTCGCCCTATAGTTAATGTTAAAACCATCTGTCGGCGTGGAATATTTATTTAACCCAACACAAACTCCGTAAAATGGTACCAGGCTGGTGAACTAGTTAGGTTAGGCTACTACAAGGCAACTATGCCAACATGGAAGGAACTCCTGGTTAACATTTGGCCATCTGTACATATCTTTTTGTACTGGTGCTCCCACATCCTGTGTGGGGTGCGGGGAGGTGGCCAATAATCTAGAAGGCAAAGCCTCAAACGACTACCACAACGCTCTTATAGACGGCGTTTGAGTTAACACTTTAAGCGTTAAATGAGAAAACTTTCGTCTGTCTTGTTGAACTGTAATTTAGCAAAAAAAAAAAACTTGTTTTAACTGGATTATGGCAGGAACGTTCCTCTTATGATCCGTGGGCCCTTTCACTAGATACTGAAATATGTCAGACAATATCCATAATAAATAAGGGTAGGGAACTGATGTTTACCTTGGCTATATAAAATGTTATTAGTATATTTTGGTAGCAGTCTTTCCTGTAGGCATATATACAGTATATTATTGTGACTGAAAGGGGTGAGATCAATGATTCTAGCGCGAACCTTCTCTATTTTCCTCACATTTTTTCTTCACGTGAGAAGGAAGTTGAAAAATTAAATCTCCAAAGAATTTTATCATCATATTATATATCAAAACCTTATATATATATATATATATATATATATATATATATATATATGACAAAATGCTTGTTAAAACCTTAGGTAGACATGTCATCGATACAGCAGCAAAACTGAAACAAATGCTGATACATCCTTAGCTGTTTGTTCACGGGCGATGAGCACGAGCAGTGAGACGTTAGCAATTTCTAGACAGAATGTTTGATAATACTGTATGTTTGAGTCGTTTGTTATATATATATATATATATATATATATATATATATATATATATATATGTAGTTGCCTTGTATATATATATATATATATATATATATATATATATATATATATATATATATATATATATATATATATATATATATATCTTCCATTATATGTGAAGACTGCACCGAACAGGGTGAGAATAGCGTTAGCTACTTCATCCCTTTGTGTGTATTTATACCTCAATAAACTTATTTCAATTCTAGACACCCGCCACCCCATGGTAGCCTGTTGATCACACACATTACAACACCCGGCGCTGCAAGGTCCAGTGGCAGGTAGCCTGACATGTAAGCAACTCTGATCATGGCGCGCGCTCTTATGTAGCCCAGAAATACATCAAATATTTCTCCCCAGAGGAGTAAGAATAAGCATACAGAAAAGCGTGCAAAACCGTTCTAATTATAAGTTTAAGAAACAATAAGTACCTTGCGGGGATTCCGAGGATCAAGGTCCCCGCGGCCCGGTCTTTGTCCAGGTCTTGGCAACCTGACTGTTGGACGCTGCAGCTGGCATATGAATCACTACCTAGGAGTGATGCCTTAGGAGGTAACTCCTAAGGCATCAGCAATGCTCTTTACAAAATCCTTTATATAATGTTTCAATTACCAACTATTGTTTTAAATAGGAAAGTTGTTAAGTGACCTCAAATCACCCTTGACCAGCAACTTGCGAAATCCACACTTAACATAGGTCAAAGAACAAATTAGGAGCACCTAAAACCGGAATGATCAGATGGACAATTTAAGGTGGCCTGGTCAAACTGGGCCGTGAGATTATAACCTCTAAAAATACCACCATATGATAGATACTGAAATACAGAAACAAAATTTCTTCTAAGAGCCCATTACATAAATCGCCGAGAAGACCATATACAGTATATATGAGACAAATCCTAAAATACGGAGGTCTAGCAAGGAACCCACACTTGGCAGTGTTATAAAAACTTGAGATGGCTCAGACATCAACCACGCGGTTGGTTCCAGAACCAAGCTACGAGGACACACCAAGACAGTTTAAGCTAATAAAGTTTTAATATGCAGGCCTATTGAAAAAAAAGACATGGACAGCGAGACGGTACAATTGCAAACTAGAAACACAGATGAGTCACAGTGATGTAATTGTTTTTTCAGTAGCGGAGACACTCCATTCACAATATTAAAACAGAGATACGACATCTTATTAATTACATCACGTTAGACGTTGCTGCACAGATACCAACCACAATTAACAACAAACACACACACTAGTGGAAATAGGCCAGACACAGGATACCGAATGGGAGATGAAGCACTTCAGGAAACGGACAGAGAAAGATCTAGGAGTTGATATCACGCCAAACCTGTTTCCCGAAGCCCATATCAAAAGAATAACATCAGCGGCGTATGCTAGACTAGCTAACATCAGAACTCCCTTCAGAAACATGTGTAAGTATTCTTTCAAAACCTTGTATACCACTTATATAAGGCCAATCCTGGAGTGTACGGCCCCAGCATGGAGCCCGTACCTTGTCAAGCAAAAGACGAAACTGGAAAAAGTTCAGAGGTATGCCACTAGGCTAGTCCCAGAACTAAGAGGTATGAGTTACGAAGAAAGGCTGAGGGAACTGCACCTCACGTTGCTGGAAGACAGAAGAACCCGAGGAGACATGATCACCACATACAAAATTCTCAGGGGAATTGACAAGGTAGATAAGGATGGATTATTTAACACGGGTGGTACACGCACAAATGGACGAAAGTGGAAGCTGAGTACCCAAATGAGCCACAGAGACATTAGGAAGAACGTTTTCAGTGTCAGAGTAGTTAGTAAATGGAATACACTAGGAAGTGATGTGGTGGCGGCTGAATCCATACATAGTTTCAAATGTAGATAAGACAGCTTGAGAAGCTCAGGAATATGTACACTAGTAGATTGCCGGTTGAGAGGCGGGACCAAAGAGCCAAAGCTCAACCCTCACAAACACAACTAGTTGAGTACACACACACATTCACACATTCCCCACCCTGTCTCAACTTACAAGATATGCTCCGTCAATTTAAGCGGTAAAATTTGTGTACAATGGATTTGGCTAACACTTATTTCATACTAAAGCCGTCTCCAGGCTAGCACGACAGTTTATATAATGTTTTGTTTTTATTTCAATATTCAAAACGTTCTAAAAATTTGAACAAAATGTAATTTAAAAAGTACTGTTGTAAATAAACACCTGTTCGGTTATATTTATCTGGCTTAAAGACAGTTGTTTACACATGCCGCCCCCTGGACACACTTCATGAATGGTGGGAGTGTGGTGTTATCCCACTGACACACCCCACCCGCTACCTCTCCCACTTGCTAACCCAGCACACAAGCCTCTACACTGTGTACCCCACACCTTTAATCCAGACAACAACTCCAATGCTGTGTACCGTGCCCCTTTAATCCAGACAACAAGCCTCTATACTGTGTATCATACACCATTATCCCATCACACAAGCCTCGACACTGTGTACCGTGCCCCTTTAATCCAGACAACAAGCCTCTATACTGTGTATCATACACCATTATCCCATCACACAAGCCTCGACACTGTGTACCGTGCCCCTTTAATCCAGACAACAAGCCTCTATACTGTGTATCATACACCATTATCCCATCACACAAGCCTCGACACTGTGTACCGTGCACCTTTAATCCAGACAACAAGCCTCTATACTGTGTATCATACACCATTATCCCATCACACAAGCCTCGACACTGTACCGTGTACCTTTAATCCAGGCAACAAGCCTCTATACTGTGTATCATACACCATTATCCCATCACACAAGCCTCGACACTGTACCGAGCACCATTAATCCAGGCAACAAGCCTCTATACTGTGTATCATACACCATTATCCCATCACACAAGCCTCGACACTGTGTACCGTGCACCTTTAATCCAGACAACAAGGCTGACAACACTGTCCATGTACACCTGTGACCCAGCACGCAGGCTTCTTCACTGCACCGTAAACCACACCTTCACGACATAAGGTTTAGAGCAGGAACAATGGTGTTTCAAGTGTAATGAATTGCAAACTGCAACAAAATGTGAATCTTCCAAAATAATTATTAAAAAATTATAATAATGATACGAACAAATTAGAATTAAAAACAAAGAAAATTACTGTAATTAGAGGTTGCTTTTTTACCTTTAGTCGCTATAAAAATATCAATCAAAATATTGCTTGACTATATGCGACCGATTTTCAGTATTAACATAGCCTAATCCTCCCCAAATGCCTCAAAGTTTAGGCAAATTAAAATTTCAATAACTATAGCTTCTAAGAAATGTGAAAAAAATGTTTTGCCTGCCACAAGGAGTACATACATGTCTTCAGGAGACCAGCTTTTTATGAGGATAGAATAACATTGACGCTGGTCGCACAGCGGCGTAAATACTTCCATATGGCAATACCACGTGTGCGCCCCAGCTGACGCCAAACACAGACAGAGTTCATGGTCAGAAATCTTTCATTCGTCACTGCCTACAAGCCATGTCCTACCACAAACCATCACACACACCAGGCAGGACGGAATCACAGGCCCAGTGGTATATAGCATCCACGTATCAGTGTGCAAAAAATCACTTTCGCCTTGTTAGATATATGGCCCAAACCAGCATGTGTTAAGACTGTCGGTCTACACTACACTAAGACACTACCCTTCACAACGTCCTACTTGAAGATAATGTCCCCTTTACCAAACTCAACTTGCGGCTAAAACTGAATGTCATTTTATTACCATACCGTATATCACTTGCTCACATATCTGCAACAAATATATACAGTTGCCACTTAGCTCAACAAACAGAACAACGCGAGCTCACATTTAGCCAACAAACTATACTTGCTCACACACATTCATCAGCCTATACATGAGCTTCATAGTCAACAAACTATACATGCTCACACACATTCATCAGCCTATACATGAGCGTCATAGTCAACAAACTATACATGCTCACACACATTCATCAGCCTATACATGAGCGTCATAGTCAACAAACTATACATGCTCACACACATTCATCAGCCTATACATGAGCGTCATAGTCAACAAACTATACATGCTCACACACATTCATCAGCCTATACATGAGCGTCATAGCCAACAAACTATACGTCTAAAAAAAAAAATATGCACGTACATAGTCAATAAACTATCAATTCTTGTACAGTCAACAAATTATACATGCTCATACATATTGTACAAACTATACATGCTCGTACTGTCAACAAACTATACATGCTTGTAAATAGTTTGTACCTGCAACAAACTATAGATTCTTGTATACAGTCAACAAACTATACACTCATACACAGTCAATAAATTATACATTCTCGTAGTCAACAAACTATACATTCTCTTTCACAGTTAACAAACTATACATTCTCGTTCATAGACAACAAACTATACATTCTTGTACACAGTCAACAAACTAAACATTCTCATGAACAAATCCACAAGGGCCGTGATGAGGGTTCGAACCAACGTCCGGGATGTGTCCAGACCCAGACGCGCCTTAGTCGATCCCGTCCGGGATCATCCTGGACGTAGGTTCGAATCCTCATCACGGCCCTTGTGGATTTGTTCATTTAATATATCACGCTACTGTGACTGGCGTGTGCTCATTCTCGTACATAGCAAACAACAACAGATCCCATTCATTTAACAAAAGATGCTGGAATAGTTAATACGAATTTAACAGTAAAAAAAATGTAAAAATATATTTTCTGGCCTAAACTAATTAATTGAACCAAATTTAAACCTGCAGACGCCCAAGGGAAAACTTTAAACCAATTGGGAGCTCCAAGTACACACCAAATCATTAGGGGTAACTTGAATTAATTTACCTTAATGTGCACTTATATATACGTAGAATTCTATGTAAATACCATAAGATCACATGCCAACAATAAACTAGTCCTACCCAACACCTAAATTACAAAGTGCACAACAGCCTACATGGAAAATATATTCTAATCTTATGTAGATATATAAAATTATTATTAATTAGAAAGTAGCCTAATCAATGATACATATATACAAAAATGAGTGAGTGGGCAGACATTTCAGCAATGTTGGGAACTCCCCCAAAAAACGGTCAGATACTAGAGTCCTCTGTGAGGCCCCTGATGTGGTTGGTGGTCGCACAGTGGAGTTCCTGTGTTGAGCCCCTGATGCGGGGGCTGCGCAGTGCAGTTCCTGGTATAGGGGCCCCCCTGATGTGGTCACACACTGAAGTCCCTGGTGTGGGCTTTTGTATGTGGTGGCAATATGCTTCATATTGTGGTTCATATTGTCATGTCGATGTGATGGCAGCATGATTGATTCCCCTGAGGTGGTGGCAGCATGCTGGAGTCCCTGGAGGTGGTGGCAGCATGCTGGAGTTTCTGGAGGTGGTGGCAGCATGCTGGAGTTTCTGGAGGTGGTGGCAGCATGCTGGAGTCCCTGGAGGTGGTGGCAGCATGCTGGAGTCCCTGGAGGTTGTGGCAGCATGCCGGAGTCCCTGGAGGTTGTGGCAGCATGCCGGAGTCCCTGGAGGTTGTGGCAGCATGCCGGAGTCCCTGGAGGTGGTGACATTATGATTCATATGGCGGTAGTATGCTCACGTCCCTGGGGTGTGGTGGCCGAATGTTTGGGGATCAGGGTGTGAGTGATCGCATGCTGAGTGAGGTCCTTGAGGAGGACCTGGGGGTGAAAGCCGGATGCTGAGGTCCCTAAAGTGGGGACCTGGGTGTTCTGGTCGCGTGCTGAGGTCCCCAAAGTGGGACGTGGGGGTGAAGGCCGCATCCTGAGGTCCCCAAAGTGGGACGTGGGGGTGAAGGCCGCATCCTGAGGTCCCCAAAGTGGGACGTGGGGGTGAAGGCCGCGCGCTGAGGTCCCCAAAGTGGGACCTGGGGGTGAAGGCCGCATGCTGAGGTCCCTAGAGGGGGCTACTGGGAGCCAGCACTCAAGTCGTGGCACTATGCCAGATCCGCGGTGAAATTCGGCGATGTCCTTCTTGCCTAAAGCTTGAGAGAAAACTGGCTGGTAGTACATAGTCCAAGGTGGCAGGAGGCCGACCGCGCCTCTGCCTTACACACGGAAATCATTCCCTCCTAAGTTTTCTGTCTGTCCATTCACTCCTAGGTTCTGTCCATTCACTGTCCCATTCACTCCTAGGTTCTGTCCATTCACTCCTGTCTGTCTGTCTGTCAGCTGCTACGAGTCAAGTCCTTTCTCTTTCTTTTTTTTTAACGTATTTTCAGACGTGTACGTTCACTCCAAAATATTTTCATCCACACTATCGTATTATTCAGTCACTTGGCGTTTTGTTAACAATGATGATATTACAACACTGATAATGGGCTCGAATGTTCATTTTCAAAGACTGTTTCTAAGAGCCCCAACTCTGGTTCTCCTGTTCCCCTGAGAGCACCCACTTAGGTCGCCCTTATGAGCACCCACTTTGGTTCCCTTATAAGGAAGGACCACACTTTGGTCCCCACACGAGCACCACTTTAGGCTCCCCCCCCCCCTGTGCTCCCCTGAGAGAGCACCCACTTAGGCTGCCCCCCCCTGAGAGCACCCACCTAAGGCTCCCCCAGAGAGCACCACCATGATATCTGGTTGTCGTCAACCACTGAAGGTTCCATACGCGGTGCGCTGTCCTCCTGGCGGGGGGAGGGAGGGTGTTAAGTCCAGCCTTCCAGTTATATAAATGGCTTCAGCAGAGCCGCCTCGTCGACACCCGAGGGTGTGTGTGTGTGTGTGTGTGTGTGTGGAGCCCTCGAACACACCACCGTCAGGAGTGTGGTGGTTGTAGTGGTGGTAGTAGTGGTGGTAGTAGTGGTGGTGGTGTGGGGTTCCAGTAGGTGGCGAGGCGGCCACCACGGCGCATCCACCATCCCCCACACATGCTCCGTTATATCCACATTTTCACTGCTAAAACACACTTCTCCACTGTTTTCTTGCGCTGGCGACCTCGTTCGAGACACGAGACGTGGCGGAAGTTAGGTCCTGAAGGTTGCAAGGCCTAGTAGGCCTTGTGGGACCAAGGCCTAGAAAGCTTCAACTAGGTTTTTATGAATGAGATTAAACTGCTCACCATCATTGAATGAAATGGCTGCCCACAAACACAATTCCACGTCTCGTAGCGTATAACTTACCTATTCCCACAAATTCTCATCAGTAGGTAAATCCAAAATCGACGAAAACACAGCAGAGGGAGGAAGATGAGGCTTTTGATAATCCAAATGTCGATATAATCCTTAGGAGCACACAGCAGTGTGTTCACCCTCTCACAGTTGGACCAAATATGGACCCGGAGCGTCAGCCCAGCCCAGGCGAGACACGGGCGAGTCCACTCCAGCGGCCGCGGGGGAGGAAGCTCCTCCACTCCTCTCCCCCCGTACATATCTAACTCGCCATATATACAAACCATAGTTTACACCTCCTTATTGATATCCTCATTATATTACACGTTAAATATACCTTCATTTACGTATTTATGTATCTAGTAAATGCCGTGAATTTTCCTTAACATTATTAAAGATCGTAAGTATCTATATACGAGTACTTTAGGAGGGGGTGTTAATTAAAAAAGATATCAGGACGTACTGTATACCAGAATAACGACGTGCCTTGGGCGTCAACCTCAAGCACAGTGTTGCAGTGAAAGGCAAGGCAAGGAAGCCAAATTCCCCCATAATACAGTCCAGAGAGAGAAAGACAAGCAACAGGCGTTAGTTTCATTCATAAGAGCAGACGCCTCACTGCCGGACGTACAACGCATTCCTTTCTTCAACTCACAGCCCGGCTGCAACTCCTTGTGCAACTCATGTGTCGTCGCAACACACACTCCCCGGGATAAACAATTCCCTCAGATAGGAAAATCGGCTTTAAAAGCTATAGAAAAGGAGTAAAACCAACCCACAACCCTGGTACCCCCCTCCCCCCACCCAGCCAAAAGAGGATGGGGTGGGGGGGCCGGTGGGGGAGGGGGAGGTGTGGCTGCCGAGAGTTCTTACACAAATATCGTAAAGGCCGGGGTCGCCTGGGTGCGCCTAGTACAAACGGACGTCTCTCTCTCTCTCTCTCTAGCTAGGGAAGGGGCCTCTACATTCATTACTCACCTAGCAAGGACACTAGCTGCACCCATTACTCACCTAAGATGGGGCCCCCCATATTCAATACTCAGCTAGGAATTAACCTCCACACACCCTTCTCACCTTGGAATTAACGACACGCCCATTGGTCACAAAATTTACCCCAAAACACCCATTACACATCTAGGGGCTAACACCACACACACCCATTACTCACCCAGCAGTTAAAACCACACACCCATTACTCACCTAGCAGTTAACATCACACACCCATTACTCACCCAACAGTTAACACACACACACCATTACTCACCCAGCAGTTACACCCACACCCACATACCCATTACTCACCCAGCAGTTAACAAACACACCCATTACTCACCCAGCAGTTAACAAACACACTCATTACACCACCCAACAGTTAACACCATACACTCCATTACCACCCAGCAGTTAAACACACACACGCCATTACACACCCAACAGTTAAAAACACACCCATTACACACCCAGCAGTTAACAAACACACCCATTACTCACCCAGCAGTTAACACACACACCCATTACTCACCAGCAGTTAACACACACACCCATTACACACCCAACAGTTAACACACACACCCATTACACACCCAGCAGTTAACACTACACACCCATTACTCACCCAGCAGTTAACACCACACACCCATTACTCATTCAGCAGTTAACACCACACACCCATTACACACCCAGCAGTTAACACCACACACCCATTACACACCCAGCAGTTAACACCACACACCCATTACTCATTCAGCAGTTAACACCACACACCCATTACACACCCAACAGTTAACACACACACCCAGCAGTTAACACACACACCCAGCAGTTAACACTACACATCCATTACACACCCAACAGTTAACACCATACATCCATTACACACCCAGCAGTTAACACCACACACCCATTACACCCCAGCAGTTAACACACACTACCCATTACACACCCAACAGTTAAACCACACATCCATTACACACCCAGCAGTTAACACCACACAGCCATTACTCACCCAGCAGTTAACACCACACACCCATTACAACACCCAGCAGTTAACATCACACCCCCATTACACACTCAGCCGTTAACACCACACACCCATTACACACCCAGCAGTTAACACACACACCCATTACACACCCAGCAGTTAACACACACACACCATTACTCACCAGCAGTTAACATCACACCCCATTACCACACCCAGCAGTTAACACCACAACACCCATTACACACCCAACAGTTAACACCACTACACCATACTCACCCAGCAGTTAACACACACACCATTCCCCAACTACCACCCCTACACACCCAACAGTTAACACCAACATCATACCCAAATACACACAAACCCATACACCCACAGTTAACACACACACCCATTACACATCCCAACAGTTAACACCATACTCCATTACACACCCAACAGTTAACACACCACCATTACCACTCAGCAGTTAACACCACACACCCATTAAACCCACAGTTAACACCACAAACCCATTAACACATCCCAACAGTTAACACACCACCACCCATTACTCAA
>WNGS01162608.1:0-20396 GCA_020271785.1 Procambarus virginalis | reverse complement strand
GGTTTATTTGACATTAAAGCAACTTTAATATCTATTAGTATCATTTTATCGACTTGTTAAAGCATCATTACCAAAGCAATCACCCGTTTTTAGATATTTAATCAACTATTTGCTTTAATTAATCACCTTTAAAGCTGTTCAATCTAAAAAAAATTTTATATTTATTTTATTTATTATTATTATTTATTTTTATTTTATTATTTATTTATTCATCTGTTTTATCACTTGTTAGTTATATTTTCTTTCACCTATTGTTGATTTATTCAATCGCTAACTTTTATAAAATTTACATATTAGTAATAAACATTAATATCTTGCAAGAATACAACGTTAAACACTTTAGGGGAATGTGAGTTGTTAGTGTTGCAACACGGTCCTAACGTGAGTGTTGCATCACGGTCAAACGTAAGTGTTTGCAACACGGTCCTAACGTGGGTGTTGCATCACGGTCCTAACGTGAGTGTTGCATCATGTCCAAACGTGAGTGTTGCATCATGGTCCTAATGTGAGTGTTGCATCACGTTCCTAATGTGAGTGTTGGATCACGGTCCTAACGTGAGTGTTGCATCACGGTCCTAACGTGAGTGTTGCATCACGGTCCTAACGTGAGTGTTGCAACACGATCCTAACATGAGTGTTGCATCACGGTCCTAACGTGAGTGTTTGCATCACGTTCCAAACGTGAGTGTTGCAACACGATCCTAACAGTGAGTTGTGCATCACGGTCTCCTAACGTGAGTGTTTGCATCACGGTCCAAACGTGAGTGTTGCAACACGGTCCTAACGTGAGTGTTGCATCACGGTCCTAACGTGAGTGTTGCATCATGGTCCTAATGTGAGTGTTGCATCACGTTCCTAATGTGAGTGTTGGATCACGGTCCTAACGTGAGTGTTGCATCACGGTCCTAACGTGAGTGTTGCATCACGGTCCAAACGTGAGTGTTGCAACACGGTCCTAACGTGAGTGTTGCATCACGGTCCTAACGTGGGTGTTGCATCACGGTCCAAACGTGAGTGTTGCAACACGGTCCTAACGTGAGTGTTGCATCACGGTCCTAACGTGAGTGTTGCATCACGGTCCTAACGTGAGTGTTGCAACACGGTCCTAACGTGAGTGTTGCATCATGGTCCTAACGTGAGTGTTGCATCATGGTCCTAACGTGAGTATTGCATCATGGTTCTAACGTGAGTGTTTGCATCATGGTCCTAACGTGAGTGTTGCATCACGGTCCAAACGTGAGTGTTGCATCACGGCCTAACGTGAGTGTTGCATCACGGTCCTAACGTGAGTGTTGCAACACGGTCCTAACGTGAGTGTTGCATCATGGTCCTAACGTGAGTGTTGCATCATGGTCCTAACGTGAGTATTGCATCATGGTCCTAACGTGAGTGTTGCATCATGGTCCTAACGTGAGTATTGCATCATGGTCCTAACGTGAGTGTTGCATCATGGTCCTAACGTGAGTGTTGCATCACGGTCCTAACGTGAGTGTTGCAACACGGTCCTAACGTGAGTGTTGCATCATGGTCCTAACGTGAGTGTTGCATCATGGTCCTAACGTGAGTATTGCATCATGGTCCTAACGTGAGTGTTGCATCATGGTCCTAACGTGAGTGTTGCAACACGGTCCAAACGTGAGTGTTGCATCACGGCCTAACGTGAGTGTTGCATCATGGTCCTAACGTGAGTGTTGCATCACGGTCCAAACGTGAGTGTTGCATCACGGTCCTAACGTGAGTGTTGCATCATGGTCCTAACGTGAGTATTGCATCATGGTCCTAACGTGAGTGTTGCATCATGGTCCTAACGTGAGTGTTGCATCATGGTCTTAATTTGAGTGTTGCATCACGTTCCTAATGTGAGTGTTGGATCACGGTCCTAACGTGAGTGTTGCATCACGGTCCTAACATGAGTGTTGCAACACGGTCCAAACGTGAGTGTTGCAACATGGTCCTAACGTGAGTGTTGCATCACGGTCCTAACGTGAGTGTTGCATCATGGTCCTAACGTGAGTGTTGCAACACGGTCCAAACGTGAGTGTTGCATCACGGCCTAACGTGAGTGTTGCATCATGGTCCTAACGTGAGTGTTGCATCACGGTCCAAACGTGAGTGTTGCATCACGGTCCTAACGTGAGTGTTGCATCATGGTCCTAACGTGAGTATTGCATCATGGTCCTAACGTGAGTGTTGCATCATGATCCTAACGTGAGTGTTGCATCATGGTCCTAATTTGAGTGTTGCATCACGTTCCTAATGTGAGTGTTGGATCACGGTCCTAACGTGAGTGTTGCATCACGGTCCTAACATGAGTGTTGCATCACGGTCCAAACGTGAGTGTTGCAACACGGTCCTAACGTGAGTGTTGCATCACGGTCCTAACGTGAGTGTTGCATCACGGTCCTAACGTGAGTGTTGCATCACGGTCCTAACGTGAGTGTTGCATCACGGTCCTAACGTGAGTGTTGCATCACGGTCCTAACGTGAGTGTTGCGTCACGATCCTGACGTCAGTGATGCACCACAGAATTTGCATGGTGTGAGTTGCAAAATTGCAACACTGTAACACCGTGAGGTGAGTGTTATAGCACAGCAATGACGTGTTGTGAGTTGTGTTGCAAGACAATAACGCTTTGTGTGTGGTACAACATAAATAATGTGTTGTGAATGTTGCAATTCTTATATATATGTTTTAGTGTTGCAACATTAAAATTACGTGTTGTGTGTTGCTACACTGGGATAACGTGTTGTGTTGCATTTAATACATAATGTGTTGTGTGTTTTGAAATGTTGTAACACAGAAATAACATATTGCTACACTCATAGTATGCAAGTTCGAGCTTTAGCTTCACAGTTGCCAGAGCATGTCTATCTGCAATAAAATAATTTTCGTGAGTTTCAGAGTCAATCTTCCCTTCATCTAAGAGGTGATCCAATATTATGTTGTGTAACTCATTTTTGTTGGCTCCTTGGGGAACATCTAGTTGATACTCATGTGCAAGAATTTGTAAGTCGGTCCTCTTGGCACGACTTAAGTTCCCTATTTCACCTTCTGGATCGTTACAGAAAACTTGGAGACGAAACATTGTGGAAATTTGCAAATAAATGTACATTGAATATACTTGTATGGTAAATGTCAGAAACAGGATAACGTTGCAACTGGTAACTATCCTGTGGAATCGTGAACAATTAACGTTAATTTTAGGATGGTAAATGATTAATCAATCAAAATCGCAGGAAATCTTGTACCCGGTACTCAATGTAAGAAAATAAGGGCAAGAAAATCCTACTAAATAAACGAAACTGAGTTTCTAAAACAAATGAAACATTTAATTGCTTCAAAAGTGAATAAGGTAGTCCAAGAATGTAGGCATACCTTGCCGAGTCTCTATAGGACAGAAGCAAGGGTTTTCCCACTAAACGAAATATGATACTTACAGAATTAGCGAACTTAGTGCTCTGAGAAAAGAAAGCTAACTCCGTACCTAAGTAAATATTATCATCTCTGACCGACGTGTAGGGGTGCGATTGTCAACTGGTGACGAGAACTGCTCCTGAGGTCTCAACTCAGCAACGTAGTCCGTGCTAGAGGAACTATGGCCCTCTGTATCCTCCTTCGGTCGGATTGCAGAAGATAGGGTGCTTTGACTCGAAGACAAATCAAAGTACCAGGGTACAAATATGATGATCTGCCGAAATATGAGAAATATCCTAGGGGCAAAAGATGGTAAACACGAGTAATAACACTGAGGGATGGATGACCAATTAAGAGAATGACTGCGGCCTACAGTCACCACGTAATCCAAAGTTATCCAACACTCACCATATGCTACTCTCGGAATGCGCAATACACACACTACCATATGAGTAATGAAAATATTGAAAAGCAACTGTATCAAAGCCAAGTAAAATTACCACACATTGATGTTCTAGTACCTGAGTGAAGTATCCCAGACAGGCCCCCATGATATGTGACGGGAAAAATGTAGGAGTGTAGATGTTCGGCAGTCTTCCTAATGGCTGGTGTCAATGCCTGTCACATTTACAAAAAAAAGAGACTGCTTGGCTGTTGTCTGCTGTGGTAAGTCAGAGGGAGGAACACGTAAAACAAATCGTATAAAAAATGGAACTTTAATTTACTTTAAACACAAATAAAAATAAAGACAAGTCCCATGGCAATGTACAGTGCAAAAAAGACTAATACAAGAACACAATATAAAATCAAATGGTGAAAGATAAAATAATAAATGGTGCTGAGAATATGGGCGCTAGTTGAGAAACATCCACCTGATACACAGTGTACCTCAGTTAGTTGTTCACTGCTTGAGAGCACAAGGATATTCTGACTATAATGGCTGGATCAGGCCCAGACATCGACTCAGGTAGATGGCGCTGAGGTGCAGAGGTGCAGGTGTGCAGTCGGCGGGTCACCAATCAGAAGCAGGCAGGCTGGGAAGGGTTGTTTGCTGGTTGACGATGGGTGGCGAGCCGGCGTGGAGGGTATGTGGAGTAGGGGGTAGTTTTTACGTTTTGCCTCCTGGTCAAAACGATTTGTGCTACTGGTAGACGTATCTTGAAGGTAGCATCTTATTCTTGTGTATATGTAAGTAACTTTATGTAGGGAAGAGCAGGCTCAATCTCTCTTGAAAGAGATTATCGTCACAATCTATTTATCTCATTTAAATTATTTCCTAAATCATCATGTATTTATTAATCCATTCAATTTTCTTAGATACTTATTCACCTGTATTTATATTCTTAATCACTTTATAAACTATTCAATGCCATTGCATTTATTTATTTTATCACCAATTATTTTGTTTTATAGTTACTTTCCATGAAATTAATTATGTCTACCTAATTGCATTCAAATAGAAAGCATAAGGTAGACAAGTTTGTAAGTATTAAGTAATAAAGTGTTCAAAGTATTGCAACACTTAAGTATGCGAGTGTTAAGTAATGATGTGTTGTAAATTTTGCAACACAATAATAATGTGTGGTTAGTGTTGCAACGAATACATAAAATGTTATGAGAGTTGCAATACATAAAGAACCGTTCGTGAGTGTTGCAACATCGAAATAGCGTGTTGTAGGAGTTGCAACATCAAAATAACGTGTTGTGAGTGTTGCAACACACAACTATGTTTTTTTTCAATACCCACAGAATCTTATTTCTGTGCTGCAGCACTTGTAACACGCTATTCCTGTGTTTCAACACTCGCAACTTATGTGTATTCGTGTGATGTCTGTGTATTTTTTATTCTCTATATGTCGACTTTCATTTCCATCAAGGTTGACATTCTTTCCTCTTTAGTTTCAATAAAGAAATTAAACGAAAAGTGTTCAATGCCGTAACTTCTTGAAAGATATTGATTATAAGGATTATCTTAAATGAATCTGATCTAATGAAATCTTATAAACTGGTGAGACGAACTGTGTACACTTCAGTTTGCATAATTTTATTAGATCTGTGCTGCTTATAAAATACGTTCGTGTTCGATCCCCGATGGTCCAAGTATTTGGACACGAAGTACAAGGACCTGACAGCTGAGCGGACAACGGTTCGGATTCGTAGTCCTAAGGTTTCAGGTTCGAGCCCCGGAGGAGGAAGAAACAAATAGGCAGAGTTTCTTTCACTCTGATGCACCTGTTACCCAGGCCTGGTCAATGACCGAGGACGCGGGGACGCTAAGCCTTGAAAACACCTCAAGGTAGCAGTAAATAAGTACCTGGGAGGTAGACAGATGCTACGGGCTCCTTCCTGCGGGTGTGTAACAAAAAGGAGGAATGGTAGAGGACCGGGCCGCGGGGACGCTAAGCCCTGAAATCATCTTAAAATAATCTCACGATAACACATCAATCCTGCAAAGTAACACTCACAACACCTCCGTCCTGTGTTGAAACACTCACAACACGCTATTCCTATACGTTGCAAAACTCACAACATATGTATGCATTCGTATTATATCCTTGTATTTTTATTCCTCTATATGTAGACTATTATATACAGTAAGTTTTTAATCCAAAATTATTTTCTCTCTAGAATGCATATAGAATTATAACACAAAAAAGTTGAAATGAATTTGCCATAATTTCCTTAACTATTGATATAATACACAATTTAGTGAATAAACGTAATTACTATGTCATTAACGATCAGTTCACAAAGTCTTCAATGTAGAAAGAAACTTAACTTAAAGAACTTAAAGAAAACTTAAAGAAATGTTGATAAATTTTAGGGCTAAAATTTGAAACTTATAAGTTGAAACACATTGTAAAATCATGTTCCATCGATCTGTTTTTGTTCTGGGTTTTAAACACCTGTGGCCAACTAAAAGAAAAATCTTAATCAAATCTATTCGTCAATTATACTAACGTATTTCTTTTTTTCTCTAATCATTCAACTGAGATTCCTACCTCGCCATCATTAATAAAACAAACATGAACACTACAAAATCAACTTAAGGTATCAGTAATACTTGATCTTTAAACAAGATGAAAGACTGATTATTAGAGTGAGAAAATCTTAGTGAGCACATGTATGTGATCACGTCTAGGTGAGTACATCTAGGTTAACATCTATGCCTTTAAACAGCTTGTGCAAAAACTAATATTTTATTAGATAAGTTACAAGTTCAATAACTAATTTAAATACTTTAAAGAACTGGTGAGAACAACTGTGTACACTTCAGTTTCCTTAAAGTTATTAAATCTGTGCTGCTTATAAAATACGTTTGTGTTCGATCCCCGATGGTCCAAATGTTTGGGCACCGTTACTCCACTCCGTCCTCTCACTTCATGCAGAGTCAGTGCTCGATCCCCGATGATCCAAGTGGTAGCTTTCCATTCTTTCACTTCGGCCTTATATATCCCAGATGATCTTAATATTACTTCCAAGTGATGTATAATCATCTTGGCTTAGTATGTGCGCCTGACAGCTGAGTGGACAGCCCTTCAGATTCGTAGTCCTGAGGTTCCGGGTTCGAACCCCGGTGGAGGCGGAGACAAATGGGCAAAAAGTTTCTTTCACTATGATGCCTCTGTTACCTAGTAGTAAATAGGTACCTGGGAGTTAGACAGCTGCTACGGGCTGCTTCCTGGGGTGTGTAACAAAAAGGAGGACTGGTCGAGGACCGAGCCGCAGGGACGCTAAGCCCTGAAATCATTTCAAGATAACCTCAAGAAGACATTACTTTCACCTCATAATTACCTTACCTTGCCTTACCTCGCTTCATAACAGAGATTCTTTTCCTAACTGATTTTTATTCTCATGCATACAATGTCAATTGATGATGTTTGATGAAGTGGATCAATGTGTGAGTGATGAGTTCTTCATTAAGCAGGAAGCGTCGTGGTCAGACTGGGAGGTCGGACCCGGTGTTCACGCGGTCACCAGTTCCACCTCAACCCTAGTTGTGAGAGCTTCCATTCTTCCATATATTGGCCACAAAATACTTTAGTTTTAATCTTAAACTATTTTTCATCTGTTTAATCAAATTTTAAATATTCAGTCTTGTTTTAGTTATAAATTCTAGTAAATTTTATATTTTCTCTTTTTATCACATTATATATATATGTTCAAATTTATTATTATTAATTCAATCACCCTTTTTATATATTTATTCACGTATATATTATCTGTTTAATCACCTTCATTAATTATTCAACCGATTTTGATTGATATATTAAATTAAATTAAATTTTATTTGTTTAATCTTTTTCTGTTAATCTATTCAAGAAATTTTTAGTTACATTTTTAATCATTTTTTATCGATTTTGTATCAATATTGTTTTTATTTACATGTTAGTAATGAAATATTTATGTCGTGAAAGGATTCAAAGTTAAACACTTCATGAAAATTATAGTTGTGAGAGTTGTAACTTTGTAACATAAGAATACCATGTTAGTGTTGAAAAGCAGGAATAATGTGTTGTGTTTTGTGTGTGTTCCAATACACAATTTTTTTTAAATGCAAACATTCCTGTGTTGCAATAACCACAACTCGTTATTCCAGTCCTCGCAACACCTCATTCCTGTGTAGCAACACTCAAAACACCTCATTTTTGCTTTGAAACACTTTTATAACGCTTTTTGGTTGAAACACTTACAAGACATTAGCTACATAACCTTCCCAGTTTGGTGCCTTCTTTTGATAATTACTTACTTACAAGACATTATTCCTGTGTGTTGCAACACTTACAAGACATTATTCTTGTGTGTTGCAACACTCACAACATGTGAATGTATTAGTGTTATGTCTGAGTATTATTGTTTCTCTTTGAATGTAGATGAAGGGAAAATATTCGAAACATAAATTATAACACGTTAGAAAATAATTTTCCCTCCATCTGGTGTTTCTGGCTTTCAACACTTCAGGCCAACTATAAGAAAAATCAATATATGATCTATACGTCAAATACACTGATATTGTCTTTATTTGCTCTCATTTGTTCATTACTAAAAAAAATCATACTTATAGAATTTCTATCATGTTATCACTGTAAAAAAAAACTTCTTAAAATGTACAAAATCAGCTTTAGGTCTTAGTAATATTTTAGCTTTAAACAAGAAGAAACACTGATTATTGAGGTGAACACTAGGTGAACACGACTAGGTGAACACACAAGGTGAAGATGCCTAGGTGAACACTTTTAGGTGAATACACAAGGTGAACACATATGGTGAACAAATAACCTATAAACAATTAATCCAAAAATTATGAATTGTATAAATACAAAGTTCAAAACTTCGATGATATAGCTTAAATAATTTTTGAGAACTTTATATACTTCATTTTGCCCAAATATATTTTAGATCCATGCGGAATATAAATATATTTTTGTTCTACTCCCGATGGTTGAAGTGGTTGGGCACCGCTTCTTCAATCCGTCCTTATATACCTCAGTTCATCCTAATATCCTTAACAAGTGCTATATATTCATACTAGAGCAGTACTTTCACCTCATTATTACCTTACCTTACCTTACTTTACCTTACCTTAGCTTACCTTACCTTACCTTATTTTACCTTACCTTAGCTTACCTTACCTCACCTTACCTTACCTTACCTTACCTCACCTTACCTTACCTCGCATCCTCACAGATATTTTTTCCCCTACTGACTTTCTCTCATCATGGCTCATATGTCACATGATGATGTATGATGAAGTGGATGAATGTATGACTGATGAGCTCTTCATTAAGCAGGAAGCATCATGGCCAGACTGGGAGGTCGGACCTGGTGTTCACGTGGTCACCAGTTCGACCACCTCCCTCTAGTCTTCCTTTTCTCCATATATTGGCTACAAAATACATTAGTTTCAATTCGTTACTATTTTTCATCTATTTAATCATATTTTAAATTTTCAATTACGTTTTATTTACCATTTCTAGCAACTTTTATGTATTATATTATTTATTGTTATTATAATATTACAAAACAGTAATAACGTGTTGTGAGTGTTGCAACAAAGAAATGACTATTGTCATTGTTCAAATGCAGAAATAAAGTATTTTTAGTTATCAACACAGAAAATAACGTATTATGACAGTTACAACGCAGAAAAAAGTGATGTGAGATATGCACCTCCGTAATACCATGTGGTAGGTGTTGTAACGCTGCATCACATAAATTACGTGTTGTGAGTGTTGCACCGGTCAGGAATAACTTATTGCAACACGTTATTACTCTGTTATACATAAGGGTTTTGACATGTTATACTCTGTATGGCAACTCTCACACCACTTCAATCCTGTGATGTAACACTCACAACACTTCATTCCGGTGATGTAACACTCACAACACTTCATTCCGGTGATGTAACACTCACAACACTTCATTCCGGTGATGTAACACTCACAACACTTCATTCCGGTGATGTAACACTCACAACACTTCATTCCGGTGATGTAACACTCGCAACACTTGATTCCGGTGATGTAACACTCGCAACACTTCATTCCGGTGATGTAACACTCACAACACTTCATTCCGGTGATGTAACACTCACAACACTTCATTCCGGTGATGTAACACTCACAACACTTCATTCCGGTGATGTAACACTCACAACACTTCATTCCGGTGATGTAACACTCACAATACTTCATTCCGGTGATGTAACACTCGCAACACGGTATTCATATACTTTGCAAACACATACATATGTACTCGTGTTATGTCTGTGTATTTTTATTTCTCTATATATGTACTTTCATTTACAGCAAGGATGTTATTCAGGATTCTCTACTCTCTAGCATTAGTAAAGAAATATAATGAAAAATATGTTCTATGCCGTAACATATTGAAAGGAATTGACCATAATTACCTTAACTATAACTCTAGATCTATAATATTACTATAATTACCTTAACTATTGCTATAATATTACATAATTAAGTGAAAATACGTAATTTGTATTGCATTGAAAATCTATTCACTAAAGTCCTCTCTGCAGAGAGATAATCTCAAGAAAATCATTGACAAAGTTTCGTGCAAGATTTTGAAACTCTTAAGATTGTTCAACCCATCCTCCTGTTTTGATAGTAGTTTTTTTTAGTAATGTAGAATGATCATAGTAGAAAGATTGACGTACTAAGCAATTAGATGGTAGAATTTTTCTACAATTCATTTAGAGAGTCTGAAAAAATGAGACAAAAAACAAAAGTAAATATTCCTAGGAGCAGTTTAGCACACTATTGGACTATATAAGGCCTCATGCAGATATCGAGTATTATGCCTATGAAGGTTAGGTTAGGTTAGTTTAGTTTGTCTAATCATTATGAAAAGAAACTCTATTTCTGGTTTGCCCAATTTCAATAGTTTCGAATTCCGTTGTTGGTCGGTATATGTACTAATGTCCACATTGTTACTATAAGTTCTACCCAATCAGGAAGATAGGCTGTTATAAACACACAATAAATTCATGTTCCATCGATCTGTTTTTTCTGAGTTTAAACACGTGTGACCAATCAGAAGAAAAATCTTCATATTACCTATACGTCAAATATACAGATGAATCCCTTTTTTCTCTAATAATATAAGTTGGGATTCCTATCATGCAATCATTACTAAAACAAACATGAAAAGTACAAAATCCGCTTTAGATGTCTAGTATTTAACGCTGATAACTAGGGTGAGCACATCTAGGTGAGCTCCTATAGGGGAGCACATCTAAGTCAGCACATCTAGATGAGCTCATCTAGGTGAGCACATCTCAGTGAGTACATTTAGGTGAGCTCTTATAAGTGAGCACATCTAGGTGAGCTCCTATAGGTGAGCACACCCAAGTCAGCACATCTAGATAAGCACATCTAGGTGAGCACATCAAAGTCAGCACATCGAAGTCAGCACATTTAGGTGAGCACATATATGTGAGCACATCAATGCCTTTAAACCACAAATCAAAAATTATTAATATATTACATACGTAGTTGAATAACATCTTGATATACCTTAAAGAATTCCAGAGAACAACTATATTCAGTTTCCTTTGTTTAAATATATTCAGATCTTGGCTGTGTATAAAATGTGTTTAAGCTCGATCCACGAAGGTCGAAGTGGTTGGGCAGCGTTCCTTCACTCCGTCCTCACATCCCAGCTCAATTAGGACCCTTCTAAGTGCTATATAGGCATACTAGCCGAGCGCTTTCATCTCATAATTATCTTGACTTAACTTACATCTTTTCCTGAGATTTTTTTCCTCGCAAACTTTGGCTTCTCATGCCTTACCTGTCACTTGATGATGTTTGATGAAGTGGATGAATGTATGACTGCTGAGTTCTTCATTAAGCAGGAAGCGTCGTGGTCAGACTCAGAGGCCAGACCCGGTGTTCACGCGGTCACCAGTTCGAACTCTTTCATCGTTTCTTCTATAATCATTTAGCTAAATAATATTTCAGTTTGAATTATTCAATCGCAATTTTCATCTATTTAATCTCATTTTAAATTTTCATTCACGTTTTATTTGTAAATTACAGCAACTTTGATATATGCGTAACATTTTACCGATTTGTTCGAGCATTATTTACCAACGCAATCACCCGTTTTTTTTTATATTTTATCACCTATATTTCTCTAGGTAATCACTATTCATTAGCTGTTCAATCTAATATAATTTGTTTATTCAGTCAAATTTATTTATTCATTTATTTGTAATTTATCGATTTAATCACTTGTTAGTTATATTTTCTATTACCTTTTTTTATTAAATTGCACAGTGGAAGTGTAAAAATTGTACCCCTGTAATACCGTGCTGTGAGTGTTACAACACACCAATGACGTGTTGTGAGTTGTGTTGCAAGACAATAACGCGTTGTGATTCTTGCAAGACAATAGCGCGTTTTGTGTGTTATAACATAAATAATGTGTTGTGAATGTTGCAATACTTATAAATATGTTTTGGGCGTTGCAACATAGAAATAACGTGTTATGTGATGTAACAAATAAATAACGTGTTGTGTTGCAACGCAAGCATAATGTGTATTGTGTGTTGGAACGTTGCAACACAGAGTATGTTATTTACATTTTGCATCCCTGGGTATATAATTCTTTGTTGAAACACTCACAACAAGTTCTATTTTTCAACACTCGCAACACCTTCCTCTTGTATTCCAACACTTATAACTTCTCATTTCAGTGTTGCAACACTCACACCCCCTTATTTATATTTGCAACACTCACACCCCCTTATTTAAATTTGCAACACTCACCTCCTTATTACTGTGTTACCACACCCAAACCTCGCTATTCCTGTACGTTGCAACACTTACAACAGATGTATTCACCTAGTTGAATTCACCTAGTTGTGCTTGCGAGGGTTTAGCTCTGGCTTTTTAGCTTCTGGCCTCTCAACGGTCAATCAACTTTTTTTCTCAACACACACACACACACACCACACATACATACACACACACACACACACACACACACACACACACCACACACACACACACACACACACACACACACACACCCACACACACACACACACACACCACACACACACACACACACACACACACGCACACATGTTAGGGGGACATGATCACCACATTCAAGATTCTGAAGGAATTGATAGGGTAGATAAAGACAGGCTATTTAACACAAGGGGCACACGCACTAGGGGACACAGGTGGAAACTGAGTGCCCAAATGAGCCACAGAGAACTTTTAGAAAGAACTTTTTTAGTGTCAGAGTGGTTGACAAATGGAATGCATTAGGAAGCGATGTGGTGGAGGCTGACTCCATACACAGTTTCAAGTGTAGATATGATAGAGCCCAATAGGCTCAGGAACCTGTACACCTGATGATTGACGGTTGAGAGGCGGGACCAAAGAGCCAGAGCTCAACCCCCACAAACATAACTAGGTGAGTACAACTAGGTGAGTACACACACAAATCGCTAACATGGGTTCAGGGAGGGTAAATCTTGCCTTACAGGCTTCATAGAATTCTATGATCAGGTGAAAAAGATTAAGCAAGAAAGAGAGGGCTGGGCGGACTGCATTTTCTTGGATGTCAGAAAGCCTTTGACGCAGTGCTGCATAAGAGGCTGGTACATAACCTGGAGAGACAGGCAGGTGTAGCTGGTAAGGTGCTCCAGTGGATAAGGGAATACCTAAGCAATAGGAAGCAGAGAGTTACGGTGAGGGGTGAGACCTCCGATTGGCGTGAAGTCACCAGTGGAGTCCCACAGGGCTCTGTACTCGGTCCTATCTTGTTTCAGATATATGTAAATGATCTCCCGGAAGGTATCGATTCATTTCTCTCAACGTTTGCGGATGATGCCAAAATTATGAGAAGGATTAAAACAGAAGAAGACTGTTTGAGGCTTCAAGAAGACCTAGACAAGCTGAAGGAATGGACGAACAAATGGTTGTTAGAGTTTAACCTACCAAATGTAATGTAATGAAGATAGGTGTAGGAAGCAGGAGGCCAGATACAAGGTACCATCTGGGAGAGGAAATTCTTCAGGAGTCAGAGAAAGAAAAAGACTTGGAGGTTGATATCACGCCAGACCTGTCTCCTGTAGCACATATCAAGAAGATAACATCAGCGGCATATGCCAGGCTGGCCAACATACGAACGGCATTCAGAAACTTGTGTAAAGAATCATTCAGAACTTTGTATACCACATATGTCAGGCCAATCCTGGAGTATGCAGCCCCAGCATGGAGTCCATATCTAGTCAAGGATAAGACTAAACTGGAAAAGGTTCAAAGGTTTGCCACCAGACTAGTACCCGAGCTGAGAGGTATGAGCTACGAGGAGACACTACAGGAATTAAACCTCACTTCACTGGAAGACAGAAGAGTTAGGCGGGACATGATCACCACATTCAAGATTCTGAAGGGAATTGATAGGGTAGATAAAGACAGGCTGTTTAACACAAGGGGCACACACACAAGGGGACACAGGTGGAAACTGAGTGCCCAAATGAGCCACAGAGATATTAGAAAGAACTTTTTTAGTGTCAGAGTGGTTGACAAATGCAATGCATTAGGAAGTGATGTGGTGGAGGCTGACTCCATACACAGTTTCAAGTGTAGATATAATAGAGCCCAATAGGCTCAGGAATCTGTACACCTGTTGATTGACGGTTGAGAGGCGGGACCAAAGAGCCAGAGCTCAACCCCCGCAAGCACAACTAGGTGAGTACACACACACACACACACACACACACACACACACACTACAGTGTGATGGACCTAGTGTGACGGTGTTCCCCCCCTTCTAATTCTCCCACGCCTGCTGTAAGAGTCATGTCCACTATTCCCGAGCGTTCTCTACATTGCAGGCATCAATTGAACATGTGTGGGAGAGAGTAGTATTCTCGATGAGCCGAGAAATTCGTGAAAGAAGAATGTTTTGGCCTGTGGGATAGGCCCTTTAGGGAGCCAAAATGGCGCTGGCGAGTCTGTTCTCCCGCCAAAACTGTGTGACGTCAGTGTCGCCAGATTGGTCACCGTCAGCGACGTGGCACTGGGAGCCAATGAAAACCGACTTTGGAAAATGTGACGTCACATAGGCTGGGGGAGTCCAGCCGTGGTGGCGCCTTCGCGCGATCAGTCTTTCACGACACGTCCGAGAGGCAGGACGTGCGATCGGTCATCCTGTCAGAGTGACGGATTTACCGAACTCAGGTGGATGTAAGCGTCTCCAGTTGTTAGCGCGCACTCTGTGAGGTCTTCCTGCAACCCAGATGTGGCTCAGATAAGGAATTGACAGAATATTGAGCAACAAGTGCTCCAGAACAGGTGCGTTGCAAGAAGTGGGCCAGGCATCGTCGTGTGTGACGTCCTTGGCAGTTCACCAGTATAAGAGACAGCTTAGTGGCCGGGCCAATCCACCGTGAGTGAATCGAGTTGACCACCTTGTCAACTTGGTTGAACGTGTGATCGACGATCCTGTCAAGTTTGACAGTAACCCCACCTTCGTGGAACCCTACGAGTCAACAGTTGGATGCAAGCACGTCGAGAAGTCTTCCCAAATACCTAGTAACATCTAGACGACGAGGGAATTGACAGTGTTGTGAGCTTCAAGTGCTCTGAAGTCGGGTGCTGTGCGTGTGGAGCTTAAGCAGTATCGTCTGGGACGGCTGATAACTTCACAGTGACTTCGTAGTGGTGAGAGGCAGTTCCTCTGGGAGTACAGTGACAAGGACTATTTGGGAAACGTGCGACGACCGCCGAGACGTAGGCTGGCTGCCGTAGTTGGGAGGAAAGTTGACGGCCAGGAGACCGACTTCAACCCTGCGACGTACTGTAGAGGAAGGAGCACGGACCTGCAGTGTACAGAAAGCGGCGAGACGCGAAAATCCTAAGGCGTTGCTTGTGTTTCTGGAGGGTGTACGAGGCGAGAGCCTGGACCAGGAGCTACAACCCAACTGTCATCCTAGGATAGGTGAAGTAGGTGTTTACAGTTACCCTCCCATTTCCCCTTTAGTTAGCTATATATATACTTGTCAGGATATTTTATATGTCGTGAGCAAGTCTCACCTGAGTCTAAGTCACAGAGAGCACAGTGTGTGGTGAGGCTACCCAGAGCGCTCACAGTATCAGTTTACATATATATCTATGTGTGGGTGTGTGCAAGCACCAGATTCATCAAGGAATTTACTGTGACTATTATTAATTTCCTGTGATTATTATTATTATATATATTGGTAGTAAACCAGATATTGGTGTTAGGCTATGAGCCTAAATTTATATAAATGCCTGTGTGTTGATCTCCATGATTTATTGATATACATGCCTGTGTGTTGATCTCCATGATTTATTGATATAAATGCCTGTGTGTTGATCTCCATGATCTATTGATATAAATGCCTGTGTATTGATCTCCATGATTTATATATATATATGCCTGTAATTTGATTACTGATTTATCTATGTACATGCCTGTGTACTGAATAATATCATATACGTGAAGTGATTGCCAGTGATAAATCTTTAAGAGAAAGTATAGATTTAAAGATAAGTTCAGTGATCAAGCGAGTGCATTCACAGTAAATATTATTAAGAATAGAGTAATCTTTTGGTACGGTGAAAAGTCACTGAGTGCAGTGTGAATAAGATATTGATCGTGAGGCCAGTGAAATCATAAGTATGCCATGTGAATGTTAAATACAGTGTTTTGCGAAAAGTTAAATAAACGGGGATCGTGATAGAATTAGAAAACAAGTACTAGTCTTTTCTCACGGTCGCGAGGGCCCCGGTCAGCTGATATCTGACAGGTGACGCAGGGGCTGCCGGATGTTGCCATATCGGTGCGCTCCAGATTATTCTGCTACGGATTGAGCAGTTGTCATATATTGTTCCTGATACATTGATGCATATATATTTATCGTTGTCTTTTAAGTAAAATACCAAAACTCTTTGGTGTTTGATATCATCCCCTCCATTTATCTTGTGACCGTGTAATGAAGTAAAACAGAGTGACTTGCCTGAGACCACACTATTTGAAATTGCTCTTACCACAATTACCACAATTACACCTCACCACTGCAGTGTTACTGGACACCTAAAAACACCAGTTGGCGACCTTGAAGGCTGTGTAAGAGTTCTGTGTCGGGGCGGGCCACAGATTGAGGGAACGATCTGTGCCTCCACTCATCTTGCAACTTAAGGCCGGTTGTGAGATCGACTGGGGTACTCTCCGGGCGTGCAGTGGAGCCTAGAGGATCGAGGGAAGACCCGTAGAACGACGGTGAGTAAGGGTTATTGTCGGAGCAACCACCTGGAGAGGAGATCCAGTCTACCGTTGCTTTAACCCTTCACTAACAAGAACCGTGACACCCCGACATTGGCGACCTTGCCAGGATAAGAGCAAGATCAAGGTTGTAATTGTGGTATTAGATATCAGGCCTAAGTTTTCACTCATAGTCACAAGATGGAGGATGATAAAGTAGCCAGTTTTATTGACACGAGAGACGAACAAGTACTGGAGGAGTGCACCAAGGCACAGCTGCAGACGATCGCCGACCACTTTGGGATCAAGTTGAGAGCTTCCAAAGTGGGAGAAAGAAGACTTGAGATCATGGCACAGCTCAAGGCACGTGATGAAGCCTTCGGAGAGGAACGGCCACAGACACCTGCTAGTGTGGGAGAGAACCTGAGTATCGGTGGCAGCAGCCGGGATCCAGTGGCAGCAGGCGCAGTGTCAAGCTGGAAATGATGAGGCTGCAGCTGGAAGCACAGCTGCGCAGAGAAGAAAGAGAAGCACAGCTGCAACGAGAAGAGAGAGAAGCACAGCTGAGCGCGCAGGAAGCAGAAAGAGAAGCACAGCTGCGCAGAGAAGAAAGAGAAGCACAGCAGCGCAGAGAAGAAACGAGAGGCAGAAGCACAGCAGCGTAGAGAAGAACGAGAGGCACAGCTGAAGAGCGCGAAATAGATGCTAGGACGAAGCTGCAGGAGGTTGAAGCGAACAAGGAGATTGAGCTGAAACGAGCTGAGCTAGGACTAGTTCCAACTGCCCCACCACAACAGCAGGAAGACCGCCGAGTGAGAGAGAGGGATTTGCCCGTCTTCGTGCCTAATGAGGCTGAGGGCTTCTTCGAGCATTTCGAAAGGGTCGCTACGTTGAAGAAGTGGCCGAGGGCAGAGTGGGCGGAGCTAGTTCAGGGAAGGCTCACTGGTGAAGCTCGTGAAGCTTACAATATGCTCGACCTCCAGGAATGTACCAACTATGATGCAGTAAAACGGGCCGTGCTCCATTCGTTCAAGCTGACGCCGGAGTGCTATAGGAAGAGGTTTAGAGAATGTACCCGATCGCCAGGAAAATCGTATGCGGAGACGGCGAGGGACATGGAAAGGAAATTCTTGAAATGGCTGGAGTCAGAAGGAGCAAGATCGGCTGAAGACATCAAGGGGCTGATGGTCATGGAAAAGTTCATGTCCGTGCTCTCTCCCGAGATTAGGGTGAGAGTAAAGGAGGCGGACATCAAGGACCTGAGAGCCGCGGCCGATCGAGCAGACATGCTAGAAGAAGCGTTACGTCCACGTCGAGAGGGACAGCACCGACCGCCCGTATTCTCTAGTTATGGGAGGAATAATAGAAGGTCGGACGGATGGAGGACGGACCGAGTTCTCCCAGGTCCTACCCCTCGAATGGAGACAGCAGAGGACAGAAGAGTGCTGTGGAACCGCCGAAGAAGTCACCGAGGGAGAGCTCAAGAGATCTTGTTATCGTTACGGCCGGAGAAGCTGAGCATGAGTCTTTGGAAGGCGCAAGAGAAGTCCGCGGAGGAGAAGGATCCGCTGTTTCAACTGCGGGTTAATAGGACACATGGCGCGCGAATGCAGACGTCCTAAGCAGCGGGGTTACGTTGCTTTTGTACGGGTAGAGGACCAGTTAGCCGAAGGAGTGCGGGATGGACCCGTACTTAGGAAGAAGAGGCTAACCCATTCGTGCGTGAGGGAACTGTAAGGGTGGGGGACGCAGACCCCATCCCGGTAATGATGCTAAGAGACACTGGGGCGGAATTTACCCTGGTGAGCAGAACCCTTTTCCCTGAGTGTCACGAGAATACCTGTGTAGGAGAGGCAAGTGTGAACACTGTGGGAGGCCCAGTGCAGATGCCCCTACACCAGGTAACCCTGAGTTCGGATTATGGATGCCAAACCCTAGTAGTGGGGGTCTGTGCGACGATGCCCACGAGGGAGGCACAGGTCATTTTGGGAAATGACGCATGTGGAGGACGTGTCCTACCGAACCTCGTGAAGGACGAGGAGTGCTTGGAGCACTTAGAGAAGAAAGGCGAAGTGTTCGACGCCTATGGGGACGAGAAAGGAATCGCCATGGAGGCGTTCCCTGTCTGTGCTGTAACGCCGAGGCAGTGCGACGGACGAGGAGAGCGTGGATCTGATAAGGCCGACGAGGAGACGTCCGCCGGCCTGGGAATTGATCACCTCGTTATGGAACCCGGAGAGCGAGTGGAGGGCGAAGGCAGCCCAGAAGGTGAGGTACAGGTGACCCTCACCAGTTCTCCTGGGTGGACCGCACTCGTCTCGAGGAGGTGCAGCAGGCAGAATTCCCCAAGTTGATTTGTAAGGTCAAAGGAGGACGTGTTGGTCCCGAAAAAGCTACTCACTTTAACAGGCAAGAAGGCATATTAGTAAGACAGTGTAAACCTGTAAGGATGGAGGTCGGAAAAGCCTCTCCAGGTACGAGAGACCAAGTAGCGTTGCCAGCCAAGTGCAGAGCGGCAGTGTTGAGTCCGTTGCACGCTGTTGACTCTGCGGGTTGCCTAGGGGTGACCACGATGCGACGTTCAACGTCGAGAGAAGTGGCTGGGCAACTACAACATCTTTTCTCTTGGGTGAGGAGGCCCAGGGAAATCAGGCTGACAGTGGAAATATATTCCGGTCTGAATGTGTCAGACGAACAGCGACGAGTTGGGGAGTGATGCAGATTCGGTCGTCGCCCTACCGATCGCAGTCGAAGGGGCGGTCGGAAGACTCCACTCCACCTCGGAGACAACTCTGAAATGTTCTGCGTAGAGCAGGAAGACGAGTGGAAGAGACAGCGGACCCTGTTTTGTTGGCCATTCGCAAAGCAGTGGCAGAACCGTTAAACTTCTCCACAGTTCCAGCTGGTGAACGGACGTGAGGTGTGGAGCCCTCGGTCCTCAATGTAAGGCAGTGGACGCCAGGATGACCTTGAAGACGGTCTGCAGACACATGAGGAGTGTCACACATTGGCGGCTGCAATACTGGCTGAAGCCAAGATTCAGTGGAAAGGACAACGTAGTCGCAGAGTCTTGTCCTCGCATGCACTAACCAGACATGACTCTATATTTTAAGGGGAGGGATATGTGACGGTGTTCCCCCCCTTCTAATTCTCCCACGCCTGCTGTAAGAGTCATGTCCACTATTCCCGAGCGTTCTCTACATTGT
>WNGS01162607.1:30156-45608 GCA_020271785.1 Procambarus virginalis | reverse complement strand
CCCAGGCGTTGTATGGCACCTCCGGTGACTGCTATATGTGGACAGCTTGCTGGCCCTGACAACCTCGTATAGTGACGTGAGGCGTCGGCCGGGTGACTCTTGGATAGTCACTCATCCCCAAAGTAACTGATGTATGGGTTACTGGGTCTGGTGGGGGGAGGGCTTTGTGTAACGTGCCTCCCCCCTCTGTCTTTACAGACAAGGGTTCACGTGTGGCTGGAACAACTGGGTCGGTGTACCAATCAGACCTGGGAACAGACAGACACAACACAGCGGAAGCATAGATATACTCTGGGTTTGGTGGAGGTGGAACCCCAGAGCACGGTAAAAGTTGCTACCCGAGTTAAGTATAGTAATAGTTCACCTCATTGCCATTACAGGAAAATCTAATGAATACTAAATTATACTAACCAAGGAAGTTACTTTACTGTACAGCGCGAGATCTCGTCACCATAGGGTGGCGAGACTGCACCTGACTACTGATGAGCGATGACAGAGGGTCATCCTCCTCATCCCTGACTCGTCGGTGAAGCCATGAGTCAGCACTGCTGAGTCAGGAACTAGACCCGCTGAAGGCAGTTCTAATTCCTCTCTAGCATGATATTGTTTCAATTTATTAACATGAATTGTCCTTTCCACCTGGTCCTCGAATACTCCTTTTATAACAAGATTCACCGGCCCCGCCCTTTTAATTACTCTATACGGCCCTCGCCACCTCGGAGCTAGTTTCCTGCTCTGATTGGCGGGCGCAGCCTCATTCACTCTCAATACGAGGCTTCCTTCCTTCAACTCAAGAGGGCGCACTTTCTTGTCATAAAAATGAGCATACCTGTTCCGTGCTTTCTTGGACGCTTCAGCTGCAATATTCCATGCATTTCTCATTTTTCCAAGGACCTCTGAAGGATAGTCCTCCCCGTATGCAACATTATGTCTGTTAAGCAGACCTGAGGGGAAATTGCATGAATTACCAGTAAACAAATGAAGTGGTTGGGTGTTAATTGATTGGTGGATGGCAGTATTCAAGGCTAACTGAACATAGGGTAGGTGTTCATCCCAGGTGTTTGCGTCATGTTCAGCAAGGATTGCAAGCATATCCTTGACTGAACGATTAGTCCTTTCCGTCATTCCGTTTGCTTGTGGGTGGTAGGCTGTTGTAAAAGCCGAAGTTGTCTCTAAAATCTTACAAACTTCTCTAAATATATTCCCATTGAATTCTTGACCCCGGTCAGAGACTAAAACTTTAGGAGGTCCGAATACAGTAACGAACCTACGCAAGAACGCATCTGCAACCGTACGAGAATCCTTCTGAGGTAATGCAACTAGTGTAGTGTACCTAGACAAATGGTCAACTAGCACCAAAACGTATCTATTCCCTGAATGACTATGATGTAAATCAATCAAATCTGCTCCCACCCGGTCTAGAGGTTCACGAATTTCAGGAAATTCCTGAAGTGGGGCTTGTACCTTAAGGGTACCTTTTCTCCTCTGGCAACGATTGCACGACTTCACGAAATTGATTACTTCAGAAAGTAATCCTGGGAAATAAAATAGAGACTTTGCCTTTAAGTGGGTTTTAAAGACCCCGGATGCCCTGCAATTTTCGAAGCATGCGCAAGCTTTAACGCTGATGACCGCAACGCGTCCGGAATAACTAATTGAAATACTGCCCTATCATTCTGGCTATTAACATAATACAGGACGCCCTGTTTCATTTCAAAATCATGAATAGGTAAATTCTTTTTCTTTTTCGGATATTTTCCTCCTTCTAAATACTCAATAATTTCTTTCCATCTAGGCTCGTTCATCTGGTACTCTCTCATTTTATCTGATGGAATGGTTTCAATATTTTCATTAACTTGAACAGCCGCTATGTTTCGACTTAGCGTATCTGGAACAACATGTGCTGGACCAGGCTTGTACAAAATCTGGAATGAGTGGGCAGAAAGTTCGTGAGACCAGCGTGACATTCGTGGGCATTTTGTTCGCTTCTTAAATATGTGTGTTAACGCTCTATGGTCTGTGTAAATTACGAAGTGCCGCTGAAATAGGTAAGGTTCGAAGTACCTAACTGATTCTACTACTGCCAGTGCCTCCCGATCCGTAGCTGAATAACGAACTTCAGGTCCTTTGACCTTTCTACTGAAATAGGCTACTGGATGGGGTAAATTATCCGCATCTCGCTGAATTAAGCACCCGCCAATAGCTATACCGCTGGCGTCAGTGTGCACCTCCCACTCTTTCTCAAAATCAGGAATAGCCAATACCGGTGTCGTGATTAGTTGGTCTTTCAGTTTGCGATAGGCCTCGTCATGTTCAGATTTCCACACAAACTTCGCATTTTTCTTTGTCAGATCAGTCAGGGGTGCTGAAATGCCAGCGAAACCTTCAATATGACGACGAAAATATCCGGCCGCCCCCAAAAACCTACGCACGTCCTTTGCTGTCCTTGGAGTAGGCATGTCAGCAATGGCGCGGCAAGAATCTGGGTCAGGTCGGATACCGTCTGGGCACACCTGGAACCCCAGAAATTTGAATTTCTGAGCCGCCAGGGTGCTCTTCTGAACGTTCAGCTTGAACCCTGCCTGATCTAACAACGTCAAAGTCTCAGTCAAGTCCCGTAGGTGTTCCTCAAACGTCCTGGAATATATCACAACATCATCCAGGTACGCTAAAGAATGCCTACCCAGGACCGGACTGAGGATGTAGTTTATGGCCCTTTGAAATGACGAAGGCGCTGTCTTTAAACCAAACGGCATCCTACGGAACTGATAAGTGTGCCTACCATCCGAGAATGCTGTTTTATCCCTATCCTGTTCTGCCACCGGAATCGCCCAATACGCCGATTTCGCGTCAAGAGTAGAGAAATACTTAGCAGCACCAAATTGATCTATAATCTCCTGTATTCGGGGCAACGGATACACATCACCCTTAGTTATTTCGTTCACCTTCCGGTAGTCAACACAGAAACGATAACTACCGTCCGGTTTCCGAACTAGCACAACAGGAGAGAGCCACGGTGACGTACTAGGCTCTATCACGCCCTGTCTCAACATTTTCTGGCACTCCTCCCTGATAACGTTCTTTGCCTGTTCCGGCAACCTCCACTGTCTCGTGTACACAGGCAAATGATCACCAGTTGGAATGGTGTGCTCAATCTTATCAAGGAGACCAATCTGGTCATCCTCTGTCGCAAATAATTTCGGGAATTTTCGCAAAACTCCTCTCAGTGCCTTCCTATCTGCCTGTGTAACATGTTGCAAATCAAGTGCTGAAATTAATTTTTCTACTTCTTCCACATTCTGTGCAACATTTCTCGTCTCGTATTGTACTTTTGATGGAGTTTTAGTATCTAGCATGTTTAATGCACTACATTGTGCAGTGACGGTTGGCGTCTCAGCTGACTCATTGTGAAAGATTTCTGTGTCCTCCACCATGGTTCCCTGAGATACCCTATCACCTGCCCTGAAGCGAAAAGTCTTATGTGAAAGATTGACAACTGGAATGAGTGCACCTTTATCGAGCACTACAATTAAGTGATGAGGAATTAATAAGCGATCACATCTCCCAGCAACCTGAAGGGTGGTACCTGGTTGTATGTGACGTCCCACGGCTACTTTAATAAATTTAACAGAATGTGGTGGGCAACTCTGTTTAGTCAATGCATGCAATGCGCATGACCTCTTAACTGTGTCTGGAAGAGACTTAAAAATTAATTTTGGATAGTGCGCATTATATTTCTGCTTCCTCTTAATTGAAGCTACAACTGGGGGATGGTCGATCATCTCCACTGGGTAGGAAGTCTGTCCCAACTGCAACCTGCAGTTCCTAGCCCCTTTTTGAGCAGACAAGGAATAATCAAATCGCGACAGAAAATCAGTTCCCATTAAGATGTGACCAGGAAAATCAAGGTTCTCTACGATCGTACATGTGTGAGGCTGCAATCCCCCATCAATTTCAAAATTAACTGTACCTTGACCTACGATCTCAATCTTTTCCCCATTGACCGCTGTTAATGTCTTTGCGCAACGTTTAAGACGTGCATACTTAAAATTGCTGAAGGCTGACTTTTTAATAACAGTTGCCTGGCTTCCTGTATCAACAAAGGCTGTCAATCTTACACCTTCCACTTTCACTTCAAAAGTAGGCCTACCATCACTAGGAGCCTGCTTTCATGCTTTCGTACTAATGATTTTACAATCTCTCTGTATATGTCCGTGCTTCCCGCAGGAGTAACACCTCCGCGGATCTCTGTTGGTACCCCGCGCAGGGTGGCTCGAACTTGCAGCTGAGGGCTGCTTCCCGCCTGGCGAACCCGCGCTCCAGCTTCTCAGCTTGTCTCGCCCGCCTTGACTCAACGCCTCTACGTATGGGGACGGCTGAGCGCCCGATGTCCCTGTGCGCGTCTGCCTGTCCAAGGCTGTGGCGGCCTGTTGGACTAGGTCTTTATAACTCACGAACGCTCCCTCTGCAAATAAAAACGGTCCCATAGCAGAAGGTAACGTTTTGCAGAACAATTGTTTGGCTAATCGCTCTGCCTGACTGGAATCTAACCCCAGTTCCGTAGTAAGGTCGTCAACCCTGCCCTTTAATAGTGTCCCAAAATCTTTGACAGTGCTGCGGTCATCCCTCTTAAGTGACTGCAGATAAAAATGCGCCTCATCTTCTGACACCTTTTCCTTAAATCTGTCCCTAATCGCTTGGACAAACTGTGGCCAAGTCGTCAGGTGCTGAAACTCTGACAATCTCGCCAGTGGACCGGCTACGTCCACGCAAGACCCCATAGCGAGAGTAATTTTCAAACTGTCCTCTGGGACAGCCTCCAGCATCGAACTAATCTGACAGAGCCAGTCTTCCACTCGGCGGTTGCGTTCCACCTTAATAAGCGGCAACTCCGTACCTCTGAGTGTCGGTAGAGTCAACCTGGGAATCAGACTCATAATTCCCGGTTTGTATGACGCGGGGCTACTGGAAGTGGGTGGGCCCTGGGGTTGGGAACTGGGTTGAGGGTGGGGTTGGGGTTGAGGAATGGTGTGGGTAGCCTCGGGTTGGGGTGTGGATTGAGGGTGGGGATGGGGTTGAGGAATGGTGTGGGTAGCCTCGGGTTGGGGTGTGGATTGAGGGTGGGGATGGGGTTGAGGAATGGTGTGGGTAGCCTCGGGTTGGGGTGTGGATTGAGGGTGGGGATGGGGTTGAGGAATGGTGTGGGTAGCCTCGGGTTGGGGTGTGGATTGAGGGTGGGGATGGGGTTGAGGAATGGTGTGGGTAGCTTCGGGTTGGGGTGTGGCTGGAGGTTGGGGTTGAGGTACTGTGTGGGTGGCCTGGGGTTGGAAAGGGAAAGGGGTGGCCTGAGGTAGGAATGGGTATGGGGTAGCCTGGGGTTGGGGAAGGGTTGGTATAGGAATGGAGGTTGGGGTTGGTATATGAAATGAGGATGGGTGGGTATAGAAGTGAGGATGGGGTTGGTATGGCCAGCCGTCCACACAGGCGGTCCGCCGGTGGGGCGGGACAGTCTCTGTCAACTACAGACCTCCCCCCCCCTCTCTATTCCACGGAAACTCAAGACACTTGGTGAGTTGAACATTGAGGGACTTTGTCGTGTTCACTAAACAGGTGTTGTTTGATGATCAGGGCAGTCGAGTTGTAGGGTTCTCGAATTCTTGGATGATGACTCACTTTGAAATACTAAGCTTGAACATTTATACTTGCTTAAATTGTTGATACTTAGTATGTGAAATATAATTGAAAGTTATTATTTAAAGTGTGTTTAACTTTGTTACCTGGAGTTTTGAGTGAGAGGAGGAAACCTCAGCGGTTACTGGTTCCATGATTTTAATGAATATATGATACAGAGGGAGCATACCTCTTGATAATATCTTGTGAGTATATTATGTTGATACAGACAAGTTCCATTCCTTGTCTTGTATGTATATGATCTAGAATGGATGGTGGCAGCATTTAGCAATTTTCATTTTCTACTTTTACTATCTACCCTTCTACTTCTACTATCTACTTTCCCTACTTTTACCTATCTACCCTTCTACCTCTTCTACTTCTCCTACTCACTTCCTACTTACACGATATTCCATTTCTTCCCCCCCGTTACAATGATGGCAGCGGTGTTGAACAATGTTAATGTGGCAGGTGTTAATTTAACATTGTTCAGTCTCACGTGTCCTTTTGCCGCTCAGGCGCTATCAGGGAGATCTTGACAGGTGTTTAAGATTCGCGAGTTAGCGAGTTTTTTTTCAGGTTAGGAGATAGTGATTTTCTGGCAATGTGTTCTTGTGATTTTGTGAGTTTTGTGGAGTTCAGGGAATGTTCACCAGACCTTGCGTGTGTAGTGATTTATGTTAGTGATAAGATTTGGTGAGTTGGGAACTTAGCGGTTGGTGGTGTGCAGGTCATCTGAGTGTGACAGGTGACCCGCATGTCCCACGGGGACACCCAGCCTCCGCTGGTCCCCAGGTCAGTTGGGGATGGCAGGTGTATTTCTTAAGTAGTTTTAAGTGGTGGTTCTGCTCAGATTATTGCGATCAACTGTTTTTACTCCATTTGAACGCAATAACCCGAGGTGTACTGGTATTGTACAGCATACTAGGGGGAGGCTTGGTATGTCAGTTGACTCACGTCTAGGGACGCCTAGCGATTGAAGTCTGGTCACAAGGTGTGGCAAAAGTTTTGAGTTGTGGACCCGCGAGAGAAGCGAGGGAAACACTCGAGTCACGTAGGTGACTGTAGGATAAGGGTGGGAGTAACGGTTAATTAAGTACTTAAGATTAAGAACGGTACAGTTAAGTTAGGCTAGTGTTTGGTCTCTATTAGTATTGATATTTTTGTGGAGAATCGTTTAGTGACAAGTTTAAGTAGTGACGATCTTATTCTCTCTTCTCTAACTTTCCTCTGTTGCTGTTTTTATTCCACCAAGTCAGTATCATTCAGAGTTAATTGGATTATTTTAAAAATTTAAGTGTAGTTGTTGCCAGGAGGAGAACCTTATGTCTAGACTGTGTGAACCCAATGCAAACTACAGGGTCACACAGCAGCTTGAAACACGGTATTGTCGCCTTTATGTTCATTCACAGGTGGGAGCGAGGAGAGAGGTGCGCACATATACGGAAGAGGGAGACGGCGGCTTTGTACCACACCCAGGGGCGGTTATTACCACCACCACGGCAACCAGCCCCTTACCTGGATGTCATGGGTCCACCACCACCACCATCACCCCGAGGGACCCCCAAGATGCAACCAACATCGGTCTACCTAGGATGGACCCCAGGACGGACCCCCCAGTGCCCCAGGTCGTTCTGCAGACGACCCCAGACGACCCAGTAAAAATGGAAGAGGAGCAACAACGACTCCAGTCTGTCCCACCAACATCGGTCTACCTAGGATGGACCCCAGGACGGACAGACCCCAAATGGACCCCAGGTCGCTTGTCTAAGACCCAAGAGAGAAAAAAGAAGAAAGAAGAGAAGAAGATAAGACCAAGCTGAGTGAGACACGATGCCTAGTGTCCCTTGCTGGTGTCAGCATCATTGCATGGAGCGTAATTGCAAGACAGGATCGTTTGCCTTAACTGGCCGCCCCTCCTGCAAGCATGGTGCTCTGTTGAGTGATTCCTCCTGTGTCGTGCGGACTTGATGTGGCTGTCAGAAGTGGCTCTCTGAAGGAGGCGTACTGGAGCAACTGGGAGGGAAGAAGTAGGATGGGATTTCTACGGTGCCAACTATATGGAGGTCTCGAAACTTGTAGTCCCTATAGCTGTGAAGAACCCCAATATACGTCTCTCATGGTGACTGACGTAGGGCCAATTACAGATCAGCTGGGACAACCGAATTCCACGGTCCTGTGCGCAGTTCAAGTAGTAACGGCTTCCTGGTTGGCAAGAGTTGTGCGTTAACTACGGAGAAGCGACGGACGCAGTTGTGTTGAAGAAATATGGTACAGGACTATCTACAGGACCAAGCAGTGACGCCGCCCAGCCAGAGACAATGGACGCCTGTCTACATATTTCATTTTTAGAGTAGGATGATGTATATTTGTTAGCTAGGATGTAATTTTTTCCGTTAATAAAGTTGTCGCACACAGCTAGCTTGCTTTAGCAGTGTTGCAAAAACTTTATTTTCGGGGAGAAGGGGAGATGTAACACTGTAAAGGTGTTTGGTTTAGTTTTTATTTAATACATACATGGAGATATATGAGTCACAGACAAGGATTTGACAGACGCCAACTTGTCCGGCCGGGATCTCACCCCTCTAAGTGTTAATTGACAACCAAGTGACCTGAGGTCAGCCAGGCGAATCTCACCTGGCTCTCGCTAATCTTATAATTGAGCCGGGTAGCCTTCAAACATGCCGACGTTTAAGGAGTGGCTTGGTAGAGTGCCTGAGGCTATCTAACTTGTGGGCGGAGTTAGCTACCAGGTTTCCCAATATATACTCGGAGAGAGATCGATTCGAGAGAGGAGAAGGACAGAAGAAGCAGAGCAATAGACAGAAAAACAGACAGCAGCGGCCACCCGTCCACACAGGCGGTCAGCCGGTGGGGCGGGACAGTCTCTGTCAACTACAGACCTCCCCCCCCTCTCTATTCCACGGAAACTCAAGACACTTGGTGAGTTGAACATCAAGGTGACTTGATCGTGGTTACAGGTGTTGTGTGATTTAAAGGGGCAGACAGTTGTAGGGTTCTCGAATTCTTGGATGATGACTCACTTGAACTATTAAGCTTGACCATTTATACTTGCTTAAATTATTGATACTTACCATATGAAATATAAGTGAATTTATACATTTAACTGGTCTTTAACTTTGTTCCCTAGAATTTTGAATGAGTACATGATACAGAGGGAGCATACCTCTTGAAACATCTTTGAGGGTATTATGTTGATACAGACAAGTTCCATTCCTTGTCTTGTATGTAGATGATCTAGAATGGATGGTGGCAGCATCTTGCATTTTCCATCTTCTAATTTCTTCTTCTACTAGTATAGCATTTTCAATTTTCTATCTTCTATTTTCTACTTCTGCTATCTACTCTTCTACTTCAACTATCTACTTTCCTACTTCTACCTATCTACCCTTCTACCTCTTCTTCTCATACTCACTTCCTACTTACTCCCAATTACTAATATTCCCCCCCCCCCCGTTACAAAGTGTACCCAGGTATTGTGGTATTGCTCTGTGACGTTGTTCCTGCTGTTGGAGTGGCGTCGATGTTATGTGTGGGGGAACCCAAGACGGCTCCCCCCACTCTTGGGACGAATCATGCTCCCTAGACTCCCCACTCATGTCAATAATTGTATCTGCCCTGGCACGGAAAGATACGCCCGGCTGCCCAGTCCCCTGCAGAACCCGCGACCCCGTCGCCTCAGTCCCACTGACTCCACCTGTGACGTCAGCTGAGCTACCCGAGCGGTCCCCAGTGGTGTCGGAAGAGGTGCGATCCTCTACACTTCCACTCCCAGTGGTGTCGGAAGAGGTGCGATCCTCTACACTTCCACTCCCACTGGTCGCCACTGACTGGTCACTGTCTGGGTTAAGCATGTCCTGTGATTGCTGGTGTGCCATGTTTCTTGTAGCTACCCTTCGATACAACCTCTACCCGGACTTCCCTACAACCGTGAACTTACACAAATAAAAACACTCTTTTTTAAGAGAAAACTAACCAAATTCCCAAAGTAGGAAATACAACGATTAATCGAGAGAATCGCTGAAGTGAATCCGATGAATGAGCGTCTGCCCCGCACTCGTGTCTGACCTTGAAGTATCCCGCAGTTCTATTACTGAAACCTAAGTCCTTTACGTTAAAAAATTAAAGAATCTAATTCATATAAAACAATTTAAAATGATAAAATAACTAACGCGCAGCACTCGTGATAGATTAATAAAGAATATTTACCGTACTTCAATACTAAACGCACTTGAAGTGAGCAGCGTGGCCACTGATGACTGATGGAGCGGGGCCAGCTGCGCTGAAAAACTAAGTCCCACGCTTTTTCGCTTAAACGCTGAAAAATCAAAATTTTTGTTCTGAAGGAAAATAACTAGTTTTTGTTACCAAACAGCTCTAGCGATTAATATAGACTCCCAGGACCTATATTGTCTTGTCAAAATTTGAATTTTCACCAAAAACTGCGTTTTTTACTCAGTGCTGGACTCTGCCAAATTTTTGCACCCAGAAAAAAATTCTATCACCCAAAATATGGTAAAACTCCCTTAATTAGTCAAAAATGGGTTTCTTGTTCTCAGATATAAATACGTTATTATTTAATACTGACGCTGTATACAAAACAACACTGACATCTCGGGCGGTTTCAACACTCCTCAATTCGAATTTTCATCAAAATCTGAGGTTTTCACCTCAAGTGGACTCAAATAAAATCACAACACGATTTTCTTGAAAAATAACTAAATTCGGCAAAAATGTAATTATCACTGTTTAATGCTTAAGAACAGAATTACGTCCCTTGCGCACACTAGAGAGTAATGCTGGCCCCAGAATGTACACGAAACATGAGAATTCGAATTTTCGCCAAAATGTACGAATCTAGCCCAAGCTGGACTTAGAAAATTTTTCGACCTACGTTTCCACAAAAAAAAATTCTAAGTCTAAAAACGTAATTCTACCGTCTTACTGGTAAAACTAGAAACAATATCACTCGCAACGACTGGAGAATCCTAATGACGCCCAGACCATGTACGTGACCTACTAATACAAATTAATTACAGTTAACGACTTTCCAACGTTGACTTAGCCGAAAACTTATCCCAAAATACTTAGAAATATTCCACGAGTTCTATCAAACACTTACACGAAAATTACTATCCCTTAACAAACTCCTTCACTTAACTATCGTGACCGACCTATAGCCCTAAGTTCAGAGGATTAACTACGCTCTAGAACCAACGCCTCTGACTTAGACTAATATAATAAGGAATAGCAAGACTTAATGTACGCACTTAGCCTAATATACACAAAAATACTGAACACTTAAACAAAAATGGAACCGGGGATTGAATTTAGGGGAAAAATTTTTAATCTCTAGAAAACGCAATTAAACGGGATTACTTTATAAATTTAACTATACTTAATTTAAAGATACACTCGACTTAATACTATAATTGCTCCTACTGGCTCGCCGTCCCGCGCCTAGCCTAGGGGTCTCGACCGTCTAGATTCTAACAGAGCGACACGCAGCTTTCAGCAACAATTAGACTAGAGGCGACTCAACCTCCACTAAGTGTGCGACCACTTAGTCGTTGAATCGTTGCTAGGTAGTTTACTAGTCCGTCCCTCGGAGGCCGCAACGCCCTTCACGGATTTACGTTTTCCTTAGCGATTTGGGTCGTCTAACAACGCCCTCGGACTATCTCCTGGCGTCCCACAGATAAATCCGCCCAGACAGCTCACAAGGAACTGCTGTTGAGAGTATGATGGCTCCCAACACCTCTGAATCTATTGCAATGGGTCGAGTATGGTACCCAGTCCAATAAACTCGGAGCGGTCACCTTAACCAATAAAACTGAACAGAAATTACTTACTAACTAATCCTAAATAGTAACAGCCCGCATGAACCCAAGATTCGCCAATCCCCACTCAAACGCACTGTCGTGAGGCGCACTGCTAATCCTGGCCCGCGGCTGTCCTCCCTAGCCTCCACGCACGTGTCCGAATGGCGAGACGCGTGAGCCTTTCAACAATTCAAACAAAATTGTTGAAACCACCGCTGTGCACCATTGTAACACGGGACGGGGTTCTCTCTTGCTTCTACCCCCCTTTTTTTCTCTTTACCCTAGTCTTTACTTTAGTTCCTGTCATGTTCACAGAAAATGGTACCATCCGTTTTCTATGTGCGGCGGCTGGACGCCACTAGAGAAGGTAAACAGCACACAGGACGCCTGTCAAGCTTGGGAGCTACTCTATCATGTAATCGTTTATTATTATTAAAGTCAGTAACCAGGAATGACTTTACATCAACCTTACTACCAAGACTATCTCAGCTATACACAGACACCACACTGGCGACGAAGATGAACTGGAAACGCAGGTGTTTTGTTCAACAAAACACAAGGAAGGAGCATGCTGTCTCGCCCAGAGAAGGAAGGAGAAGCTGTCTGTGAGCACCATACCCGATGCTGTATGCAACCTCATGCTGTGTGTTGACTGTTGCTGTGTGCTGATCGTTGCTGTGTGCTGGCCGTTGCTGTGTGCTGGCCAATGCTGTGTGCTACCCAAGCTGTGCTGAGTGTTGCTGTGTGAGAGGAATCTGCCGACGCTGTGTACGAAACGACGCTTTGATGCAGTGTACAAACCCGATGTTTTGGTTACGAAACGACGCTCCGTGCTACAAAATTCTTCAAGCTGTGAACCAACTGCTGCCTACTGCTGCCAACTGCTGCCTACTGCTGTACCTACTGCTGCCAATTGCTGTACCAACTGCTAACAACTGCTGTGTTGCTGTGAGTAGGAACAACACATGTACACAAGGGCTAGGTAAGAAGTCAGTTGCTGCTGTGTTGTGCACTGTTTGAACTTTTGCATTAAAATGACCCCCAGTGTTGTTGCCTGCCTGGCGGTGTGCAGACGTGGCAGGTGTTGGGTCCCATGGGTGGTCCCCTACCAGCGATCAAGCGTGTGAACTCGGTAGGACTGGAATTCTCTGGCCGTGCTGGTATCCGAGGTTGCGGAGGTACTGTGCGACTTGCTGCATGTCCCGGTGCTAGATGTTGACGGGATTGAGCTGGTGACTGCGCATCGCGTTGTCATCAGCTGGCGACGGAGGAGGTATATCGTGCCTTCCTCAGTCGTTACGAGGGGCGCTCGCTGTCCTTGCCAGGAGGTACCGGCTCAGTCGCCATATCAGACCGAAGTGGTGCGCTGACCTATGTCAGCGTGCATGGGGCGCCCTTGGAGTTTCCCGAAGAGCTTCTGCGGCGTTATTTCCAGCGATTTGGGCCCGTCGTCAGTGTGAGGGTAAATACGTTATCCTCCGGGAAGTACGCCGGGAGGCGGACGAATATTCGCACCTTGGCATGCGTCTGCGGTCGGACATTCCGTCTTCGGTCCGGCTTCTGGGATGCTACATCCGGGTGTACTATGCCCGGCAGCCTCGGACCTGTTTCCGGTGTGGCTTGATGGGGCATCAGGCTGCAGGGTGCGAGGCGGATCCGGTTGCACCTGTCAACCTCTTTCGGGAAGGGATTTCCCTCCGCTTCCACTGGACGAGGACTTCGGGGATGTGGAGCCCGCCCGGCTCGTTGCTGCGGCTCCCCCGGCGTCTCCTGACGTTTCCCCGGATGTCGCTGGCCCTCCTCCGGCTGTTGCGATGAGATCGGTGGATTCCCCTGATCCTGTTCGTATCCCTGTCCCTGCTGCTCCAGTGGCCGTGGTCTTGCGCCCTCCTCTGCGCATGCTCCCCTGTCTTCCGATGCTGCGCCTGGCCCTATCTCCTCGACTCGGATCCCGGATGCTGAAGTGGCTGAGGGGTCCCTGGTTGTGTGTGGTCCGGTTCCCCCTGCGGTTGAAGCTGCTGCAGTCGTCAGACGCGTACGAGCGGCTTGTGATGCCCGTGGGTCTGGGTCCACTTCCGGTTCCGAATGTGCGCCCGGTGCCCAGAGATCCAGGCGCTCATCTACTGCATGGGCTGATGAGGTGGATTCTGGCGCTGATGGGTTATCAGGACTTGAGGTAGTGGCCGCTGACGTCCATATATCTGCTGATGCCGAGGGCTGTGTCTATGATTCGCCTCCTGTGGCTTCTGTCGGCAGTTCCCCGCAGTGGGGGGTGGTTGCACCTCCAGTGGTTGGTGAAGAGGGTGCTGGTGCAAGTCGGGACCTCGTGTTGGTTCTGCGGAAGGATGTTCGGGGTGAGGAGCCCCCACGAGTGTCCCGTCCGGTGGTTGCTGAGCAGCCCTGTGAGGCTGCCGGGGTACGGGTGCGCTGCCCGTCGTGTGCACACCGCAGGAGGTCCCGTTCATCTTAGCCGACGGCACGCGTATGATGTGCGGTCCAACCCTATAGATTTACCATACTGACCGGGTGGAGCCTGTTCCGTGGCGCCCCGCGTCTGTCTGGGTTCCAGCATATAGGATATTTCTGTCGGGTGTGCCGATTTCGATGCCCGATCCTCGGACGGCCCTTAGTCCCCCTATTCCGGAGATATTATGGCGATATGGGAGGCGTATTGCACTCTTTTTTCCGGCTGCAGAGTGGCCGGAAAAGTATGCGCAGTCTTGATAATGTGATGTGGATATCGGGTGTGTTTTGGATTTTTAGTCTGTTATGTGGGGTTGGTTTTGTGATGTATATTGTGTGCCCTTCCGGCCGATGTTTTCTAAATGTCCCAGTTATTAGCTCTGCCTTTTCATGATCTATGTTGTTTTCATTATTTTGTGCTCTTTTTGATGTGCCTTTGCTTGATCTATGCTCTTGTCATTTGAGTGTTTCTATGCCCTTCTGGCTATGGTGTTCGCTCTCTGTTCTTCAATTATTGTGTTTATAATTTATTGTTATTCTCTGCTTACTTTGTGTATTGAGTATTTTGGTCTCGGTCCTTCAGGCCGGTGTTTTGTTTTGTTGTTGTGTCCCGTTTATCATTGTAATGTTTTTATCCTGCACGTGTTTACCTTTTGGCCTGTATTTCCATACACCTTTGAGTTTGTTATGCTGTGCTGTCGGCCCTTCTGGCTGATGGGTTTTGTTTCCTCTGTTCTATGTGTTTTTTGTGCTGTGTATATTGTTTTTATTGTATTTAAATTGCATGTTTGCATGTAAAAATAAAAATAAAAAAAAAAAACTGCTGCCTACTGCTGCCAACTGCTGCTACTGCTGTACCTACTGCTGCCAATTGCTGTACCAACTGCTAAACCACTGCTGTGTTGCTGTGATAGGAACACACATGTACACAAGGCTAGGTAAGAAGTCAGTTGCTGCTGTGTTGTGCACTGTTGTGAACTTTTGCATTAAAATGCTTGTGTGCTTTGCAAAATTAAAGTAATTACAGTGAATTCTTAATAACATATACAGTGCAGTAAGTGTTATATATTCGAGGAACATTTTAAGTGATAAGTTTAAATTTATTCAGTAAAAATGGCAAATATACCTCAGTTTCCTGCATTTGATCCTGACTGTGACCAGACAAACTGTCACAGAGGTGGGTCAAATGGCTTAAAAGGTTTGAAAATTTGTTGATAGTTTCTGACATCAAAAGTGCTGAAAGAAAGCGTGCCTTTCTGCTTCACTATGCAGGTGATAGAGTTTGTGATATCTTTGATACACTGAAAGATACTGGTGGTGCCAAAGATTATGACACTGCCAAGGCAAAATTAACTGAGCATTTCAAACCAAGGCAAAATACTGCTATGGAAATTATGCATTTCAGGAGAGCAAAACAACTCTCTAATGAAACTGTTGATCAATACCATACACGTCTGCAGGGTTTAGCAACCCACC
>WNGS01162606.1:71352-82467 GCA_020271785.1 Procambarus virginalis | reverse complement strand
TGTACTATGGGAGAGTGTGCCTATTCAACACATTGTGATTATGTACCATGGGAGAGTGTGCCTGTAAGACACATGGTGGTGTATGTACCATGGGAGAATGTGCCTGTAAGACACCTGGTGGTGATGTACCATGAGAGAGTGTGCCTGTAAGACACATTGTTGTGATGTACGATGGGCGAGTGTGCCTGTAAGACACTTGGTGGTGATGTACCATGGAAAGTGTGCCTGTAAGACACATGGTGTTGATGTACCATGGGAGAGTGTGCCTGTAAGACACATGGTGGTGATGTACCATGGGAGAGTGTGCCTGTAAGACACATGGTGGTGATGTACAATGGGAGAGTTGCCTGTAAGACACATGGTATCGATGTACCATAGGAGAGTGTGACTGTAAGACACATGGTGGCGATGTACCATGGGAGAGTGTGCCTGTAAGACACATGGAAATGATGTACCATGAGAGTGTGCCTGTAAGACACATGGTGATGATGTATCATGGGAGAATGTGCTTGAATGACACTTGATGGTGATGTACCATGGGAGAGTGTGGCTGTAAGACACATGGTGGCAATATACCATGGGAGTACAACACATTATGTTGCCAGTACAGGCACACTCATGTGCCAGTACAACACATTATGTTGATGTTCCATGGAGAGTGTGCCTGTAACACACATTTTGGTGATGTACAATGGGAGAGTGTGCCTGTAAAGACACATGGTGGTGACGTACTATGGAAGAGTGTGCCTGCATGACACATGGTGGTGATGTACCATGGGAGAATGTGCCTGTACCACACATCGTGGTGATGTACCATGGTAGAGTGTGCCTGTACAACACAGTGTGATGATGTCCCATGAGAGAGTGTGCCTGTAAGACACATGGAGGTGATGTACCATGGGAGAGGTGTGCAAGTAAGGCACATGGTGGTGATTTACAATATGAGAGTGTGCCAGTAAGACACAAGGTGGTGATGTACAATAGGAAAGTGTGCCTGTACAACACATGATGGTGATGTACCATGGGAGAGTGTACCAGTAAGACATATGTTGGTGATGTACAATGGGAGAGTGTGCCTGTATAACACATTGTGATGATGTACCATGGGAGAGTATGCCTGTAAGACACATGGTGGTGATGTACCTTGGAAGAATGGTCCAGCACAACACATGGTGCTGATGTACCATGGGAGAGTGGGCCTGTAAGATGCATGATGTGATGTACCATGGGAGAGTGTGCCAGTAAGAAACATAGTGGTGATGTACTATGGGAGAGTGTGCCTGTAAGACACATCGTAGTGATGTACCATGGGAGTGTGCCTGTAAAACACATGGTGATGATGTACCATGGGAGAGTGTGCATATAAGACACTGCGGTGATATACTATTGGAGTGTGTGCCTGTAAGACACATTGAGGTACTGTACCATGGGAGAGTGTGCCTGTACAACACATTGTGATGATGTACCATGGAAGAGTGTGCCTGTAAGATGCATGATGGTGATGTACCATAGGAGAGTGTGCCAGTAAGAACATAGTGGTGATGTACTATGGGAGAATGTGCCTGTAAGACACATGTGGTGATGTACCTGGGAGAGTATGCCTGTAAGACACATTGTGGCAATGTACCATGAGAGTGTGTGCCACTACAAAACATTATGTTGATGTTCCATGGGAGAGTGTGTCTGTAACTACATTGTGGTGATGTACAATGGGAGAGTGAGCCTGTAAGGTTCACTCACATCGCCACATGTGTCTTACAGGCACACTCTCCCATGGTACATCACCACCATGTGTCTTACAGGCACACTCTCCTATGGTACATCACCAACATGTGTCTCACAGGCACACTCTCTCATGGTACATCAACACCATGTGTCTTACAGGCACACTCTCCTATGGTACATCACCACCAAGTGTCTTACAGGCACACGCTACCATGGTACATCACCACCATGTATCTTACAGGCACACTCTCTCATGGAACATCACCATCATGTATCTGTAAGACACATGGTGATTTTCCATTAGAGAGTGTGCCTGTAAGACACATTGTGGTGATGTACAATTGGAAAGTGAGCCTGTAAGACACATGGTGGTGATGTACCATGGGAGAGTGTGCCTGTAACACACAGTGTGGTGATGTACAATTGGAAAGTGAGCCTGTAAGACACATGGTGGTGATGTACCATGGGAGAATGTGCCTGTAAGACACATGGTGGTGATGTACCATGTTAGAGTGTGCCTGTAAGACACATGATGGCGATGTGAGTGAGTCTTACAGGCTCACTCTCCCATTGTACGTCACCACAATGTGTGTTACAGGCACACTCTCCCATGGTACAGTACCACAATGTGTCTTACAAGCACACTCTCTCATGGAAAATCACCATGTGTCTTACAGATACATGGTGGTGATGTTCCATGAGAGAGTGTGCCTGTAAGATACATGGTGGTGATGTACCATGGTAGCGTGTGCCTGTAAGACACTTGGTGGTGATGTACCATAGGAGAGTGTGCCTGTAAGACACATGGTGTTGATGTTCCATGAGAGAGTGTGCCTGTAAAGACACATGTTGGTGATGTACAAAGGGAGAGTGTGCCTGTATGACGTAAGACACATGATGGCGATGTACCATTGGAGAGTGTGCCTGAAAGACACATGGTGGTGATGTACCATGGGAGAGTGTGCCTGTAAGACACATGGTGGTGATGTATCATGGGAGAGTGTGCCTGTAGGACACATGGTGGTGAGGTACCATGTGAGAGTGTACCTGTAAGACACATGGTGGTGATGTACCTTGGGAGAGTGTGCCTGTAAGACACATGGTGGTGATGTACCATGAGAGAGTGTGCCTGTAAGACACATGGTGGTGATGTACCATGGGAGTGTGTGCCTGTAAGACACATTCTGGTGATGTACAATGGGAGAGTTTGCCTGTAAAACACTGGTTGGTGATGTACCATGGGAGAATGTGCCTGTATAACACATGGTGGTGGTGTTCCATGGGAGAGTGTACTTGTACAACACATTGTGATGATGTACCATGGGAGAGTGTGCCTGTAAGACACATGGTGGTGATGTACCATGGGAGAGTGTGCCTGTAAGACACATGTTGGTGATGTACCATGGGAGAGTGTGCCTGTAAGACACATGTTGGTGATGTACCTTGGGAGAGTGTGCTTGTACAACACATTGTTATGATGTACCATGGAAGAGTGTGCCTGTAAGACACATGGTGGTGATGTGCCATCTGAGAGTTTGCCTGTAAGACACATGATGGTGATGTACCATAGGAGAGTGAACCAGTAAGACACATGGTCGTGATGTACCATGGGAGAGTGTGCCTGTAAAACTCATGATGGTGATGTACCATGCGAGAGTGTGCCAGTAAGACATATGATGGTGATGTACCATGGGAGAGTGTGGCAGTAAGACACATAGTCGTGATGTACCATGGGAGAGTGTGCCTGTACCATGGGAGAGTGTGCCTGTACGACACATGATGGTGATTTACCATGCGCGAGTGTGCCTGTAAGACACATGATGGTGATGTACCATGGGAGAGTGTGCCTGTACAACACATTTTGATGATGTACCATGGGAGAGTATGCCTGTATGACACATGGTGGTGATGTACCATGGGAGATTGTGCCAGTAAGACACATGGTGGTGATGTACAATGGAAGAGTGTGCCTGTAAGACACATGGTGGTGATGTTCCCAGGGAGAGTATGCCTGTAAGACACAGTGGTGATGTACCAAGGGAGAGTGTGCCTGTAAGACATATTGTAGTGATGTACCATGGGAGAGTGTGCCAGTACAACACATGGTAGTGATGTACCATGAGAGTGTGCCTGTAAGACACATTGTGATGATTTACCATGGGAGAGTGTGCCAGTAAGACACATGATGGTGATGTACCACGGGAGAGTGTGCCAGTAAGACACATGTTGGTGATGTACAATGGGAGAGTGTGCATGTACAACACATTGTGATTTACCATGGGAGCGTATGCCTGTAAGACATATGGTGGTGATGTATCATGGGAGAGTGTTCCAGCACAACACATGGTGGTGATGTACCATGGGAGAGTGGGCCTGTAAGACACAGGGTGGTGATGTACCATGGGAGAGTGTGGCAGTAAGACACATAGTCGTGATGTACCATGGGAGAGTGTGCCTGTACCATGGGAGAGTGTGCCTGTACGACACATGATGGTGATTTACCATGGGAGAGTGTGCCTGTAAGACACATGGTGGTGATGTACCATGGGAGAGAGATCTTGTAAGACACATAGACACATGGGAAGACGGGACACCATGAGCGTAACTCTCATCCTGTAACTACACTTATGTATTTACACATAATCAAATACTGCTGAGCACCTTTAGGCCCCTGAGCAAAGGGGCCTGACATCTGAGTGGACAGCACATCGGATTCGTAGTCCTGAGGTTCCGGGTTCGATCCTTGGTGGAGACAAACAAATGGGCAGAGTTTCTTTCATCCTGATGAGTCTGTTCACCTAGCAGTAAATATGTACCTGAGAGATAGACAGCTGCTACAGGCTGCTTCCTTGGGATTGTGTAACAAAAAGGAGGCCTGGTCGAGGACCGGGCCGTGGGGGATGATAAGCCCCGAAATCATCTCCAGATAACTATAGGACACAAGTATATCAGGGAGCCCTGATACAATATTGACAACCTCAACTTTACATTGCATATTGTTATGCCCAGGATAGCAGCAACACCGTAGGGTCTTCCAGGACCTGACCAGTCAATAGACATGTCAATATTGGCAGTGGAAAAAGAACTATCAATAAATTTGAAGTGGGTCTGAAATTCATAAGATGTAAGCCAGTGTTCTTGCAAAACAAGAATATTTTGCACCTACCGAAATGCTTTTAACGTTCATACATTCAGGGGTTGTTATTTCTCTACTTACCTTAATAACCGGGAATTTTGACTTTACAAATACTGAAGCATTATTATTGGAGGTAAATAAACCATATTACGTGAAGATCATTTATGTGCTAATTAAAACAACACTTATAGTAAGAGGACAGTAAATTGGAATGTTGAGACAATTGTCAAGTAATAATAATAAAATAATTAACAGGTTTTAAGTAAGAGCCAATCTATTGCACATTATTCTATCTATAAATAATCTGAACTAATAATAGAGCCTAAATAAATAATAATTAAACATCATTCACATCCATCAAGACAAGAAATTAAACGACCAATGAAAACCATATAGGTTACTCCTACACCTCATAATACAGGCCAATAATGATCATAAATATACTTATCAATTAAACAATATTCAAACTAAGGACTTTACATCAAATTATTTAAATCACTAATTTAAAAGCAGACATCCTTTTATAATAATAAATTGTCAGATTAAGGCAACTGTAAACAAATGAAATAAATATTCGTAATTAAGCCTTCGATGAAATACTCCGCATTGTAATACAAATTCTGGAGTCAATCAAATATATGCAAATTTTGGTTTATAAAATACCAGATATAAGATAATACAAATATCAGAATCAGGCTAATATTATTGCCAGAGTCATATACAGTTCTGTATATATATATATATATATATATATATATATATATATATATATATATATATATATATATATATATATATATATATAATTGACAGATTCATATATACATATATCGAATTGCTAGATCCATATATGAAACTGCCCGATTCAAGATAATGTAATTAACATATTTATGCTATTATATATAATATATATATATATATATATATATATATATATATATATATATAATATATATATATATATATATATATATATATATATATATATATATATATATATATATATATATATATACATACATTGGTTTTTGGATGATGGCACTATAGCTGGCACCGTAGACGACCTCTTGGCAGACATCAGGAAAATAAGGGAGCAAGAAGTAAGCCTGGGTCTTGTCCTGAACCCTTCCAAGTGTGAAGTAGTCTCCTCCAACCCAGACATCGTAGCTAGAATAAGGTCTGCCTTGCCTGGAGCCCATGTCATTAGGGCCGAGAACAGCACCCTCCTTGGAGCCCCCCTCGGGTCTAATGCCATTGAGGAGATCCTTGACAAGAAAATCGCAGACCTTAGGAGGATGGAAGACAGAATAGGTGACATCGATGCCCACGATGCTTTTTATCTCCTCACCAAATGCCTATCCCTTCCGAGGCTAACCTACTTTCTGAGGTGCGCCCCATCTTACGACAACCGAAAGCTTGAAGAGTATGACCTCTTACTGAAGACCATGCTGGAAAAAGTTGTTAATCTCTCCCTCAACGAGTGCCAGTGGAAACAAGCCACTCTTCCTGTTAGGCTCGGTGGCTTGGGTGTCCGCACCGCCACCCAAATTGCTGTCCCAGCCTTCCTGTCTTCCTCCTCAGCATCAGATGACCTGGTTAAGGAAATTCTACCTGACACCCTCAGTGATGTAGCGGGGATACAGGACCCCCACTACACGGAATGCGACACGAAATGGGGTGCCATGGCAGACCCAGCACTCAGACCAGCCATGCCGAAAGCCAAGAAACAATCCAGTTGGGACAGCCCCATTGCAGACAAAGAAGCCACAGCTTTGCTGGAGGCAGCAACAACCCCCAGTGATCGTGCACGCCTCACAGCTGTGCAGGCTCCCCATGCAGGGGACTTCCTTTTGGCAGTCCCTATGTCTGCGACAGGCACACGTCTTGATCCGCAGGAGCTCCGTATTGCAGTCGCTCTCCGTCTTGCTGCCCCTATCCACACTGTTCATAGGTGTATTTGCGGCGAGGCAGATGCTGACGAATATGGGATTGCATGGAAAATCTGGTGGTTGGCACACTAGACACGACGAAGTAAACGACATCATTAAAAGGAGCCTTGCCTCTGCCCAGTGTCCAGCGGAGAGAGAGCCCCGCAACCTTCTGAACCGTGACTCTGTTAGCTTTGCCGGCCGACCAGACGGAATCACACTGCGTCCGTGGAAGGGTGGCAGACAGTTGGCATGGGACTATACTTGCGTATCCACCCTGGCAGCCACATACATCAACCTCTCTGCCGGCACAGCAGGAGCCGCGGCGACACACAGAGAAAGAGACAAGTCAGCCAAGTATAGGCAATTAGATCATCGGTACAACTTCGTTCCAATAGGGTCTGAGACCCTAGGCCCATGGGGAGAGAGTGCAAGAAGGTTTCTAAAGGATCTTGGTTCCAAGTTCATTGACACCACAAGAGACCCTAGAGCGGCAAGTTTTCTCTTTCAGCGCCTCAGTGTCGCGATCCAGAGGGGGAATGCTCGCTGCATCCTCGGTTCCTGCCCAACGTCGGAGGAGTTCGAGGAAATCTACAGCCTCTAGGAAGCGAACTATTTTTGTATCCTCTTAATGCTCATTTTTGTATACAATCAGATATGTAACTGTATAACCTTGCTTAATAAAGTGTACACCATAAAAAAGGGGGGTGGTAGGAGAAGCGAACACCCTCATGTATTCAGAGTTAAATGGCAAGTTTTTCCCTGAATGCTCTGTGTTCCCTTCTCTGAGGCTGTGGATCCCTATAATTGCACCAGAGGTGGTACCCCCCTATATACATACATATATATATATATATATATATATATATATATATATATATATATATATATATATATATTATATATATATATATATATATATGAGTTTTATAATTGCCAGTCTTAGGATAATATAACTGCCAGATTCAGGTTAATATAATTGACAGTCAGGCTTTGATACTGTAAGCCATACCTACCTTTTACTTATACTTAATCATTACGGAATCTGAGGCCTTCCTGATAACTATATTCTATCATATCTTAATGATAGACACCAATATGTAGCCATTAATGACATAACCCCCCCCCCACATCTCTACTGTAACCGTAGGAGTGCCACAGGGCAGCATCTTAGAACCTCTCCTATTGCTTATATACATCAATGATTTACCAAATGTCTCTAACATCCTTAAACCAATACTATTTGCTGGCGATACTACCTTCATCTATTCAATCTCCAATGCATCACACAATAAGTAATATTGTAAACAACAAATTGAAACAAACTGGATGTGGTTGGATGTCAACCAACAAACTAAATATAGAGAATACCTATTACATTACAGGGAGCCGGTCGGCCGAGCGGACAGCACGCTGGACTTGTGATCCTGTGGTCCTGGGTTCGATCCCAGGCGCCGGTGAGAAACAATGGGCATAGTTTCTTTCACCCTATGCCCCTGTTACCTAGCAGTAAAATAGGTACCTGGGTGTTAGTCAGCTGTCACGGGCTGCTTCCTGGGGGTGGAGGCCTGGTCGAGGACCGGGCCGCGGGGACACTAAAAAGCCCCGAAATCATCTCAAGATAACCTCAAGATAACATTGTATATGAAAGTAAATTATCAAATGAAATTCACCTTCAAATAGATAATGTCAACATTACCATTAAAAATGATGAAAAAGTTCGTTGGCCTATACATAAACAAGAGACTAAATTTGAACACTCACATACAGTACATATGCAAAGTCTCAAACTGTTGATATATTCTCAAAAATCACATATATTCCCCACTCTTCTATCCTTTCACTATACTATTCCATAAGCTATTCCTGTTTAACATAATGGTAATGCTAAAAATGATAATGTTTATTTGAGAAACGTACATAGAAAATGGGTTACAAGCACAATGTTGGATTTCTAAATTTAGCAAGAATATACTATGCCTAAAGCCACTAATATGCACAGTGTTTCAGGTATGCTGTGGATAAACACTTAAAATTAATTGCTAAAAATTATTGAGATGAAAAGCAAAAGTTGAACAAAAGTAGAAAAAATAAAAAGAATGACAATAATTACATGTTGAACGGAACAGCAAAACTGCAACAGAACAGCCGATGGTAATTTTAACTAAATAAACATAGTAACTTTTTTGTTTACTTGGCATATAGCAGTATTACAAGTTCAGTCTTTATTCATTATTGTTTAATAATAGCAAGACATAGGTTGACAATCAGCAGGTAAGGTTGGTTACATGACATTTATTAGGTAGTATTTAGTTTCTCTCTTAAACTGGCTGAGGTGGACAGTCTTTAATGTTATTGGGAAGACCATTTTACATTTTGGGACCCTTGATTTGTGGAATATTTCCACTTTGGCTAAGTCGCACTCTTGGAATATCAAATATATATTTGTTTCTAGTGTGGATTTCAAAGATTCTGTTACAGCCCCCCTACCATGTATTTAAGGACAGGTTTACCATTGCAGTTCAGTGTTTAATATATATATATATATATATATATATATATATATATATATATATATATAATATATATATATATATATATATATATATAATATATATATATATATATTATATTTGTTACAGCCGGGGTGAAGGGTTGTGGAGATACTTTACAGGCTCCCACAGCCTGTAAAGTGCCCCCTGATGGCGTGCGTCTCAAATAGCCTCTGACAACCAAGTCCAGCTCCTGGCCTGCACGTGTGGCTTAGCCTCTAGGCCTGGCGGAACTGCTTCTACCAACAGGAGAAGGGGCGAAGGCGGGTCTCTGGCGCCTTAAAACCAGTTGCTTCGGGCAGATGGGACTCGTTAGCCTGGAAAGGCAACCCATCTAGGGGAAGGAAAACCCCGAATTCAAACCTCTGCTGTCTTGTGGCTAAACCCACTCATGGGAAAGACTTCGGGAGTCAACCCTGAGGAAAAATCCGGAGTCGGAGTCCCTAAGGCAGTTTGCAGCTGTTTACAGCTACATTCTGGCAACTCCTGCGACGACACTGGTGCCAAGCGTATCGGCGCCTGCCCTTCCCTTGGGTCACATCGGTGGCGTGGAGAGGGTGGATCTGTTGCATGGGCAACAGCTGATCCTCCATAATTACTGCCAGGCCTGTGCCCTGGAGAGGACACTCCAGCATCGCCTTGGCGATGGCTCAAACACAGGAAGTGACAGTTACCGGTGATAAGTCTACCACTCAATTGGCGTAGAGTAAGGCGCCAGGGGTTGCTTCTGTCGGTGGGAGAAATCATCCGATTTCATAGGACAGCTACCGCCCGCCTCAAGCTGGGCAGCCCCAGCCAATAAGGTGCTGTCCCGCCACGGTCCGCCTGCTCCACTGGGTGCGTGGGGCTTAGGCCACAATCCAATAAGCGGATCGTCAACTCATGCACCAGGCAAAAGAAAACAAACACAGAGCCACCCAGCTCTCAAACTGGGCACATGGAATGTAAGGACCATGACACCGGGTCTCTCGGAGATCTACTGGAAGTGAACGACGCCCGCAAGACAGCTGTGATCAACAATGAACTGCGCAGACTCCAGATGGACATAGTCGCCCTGCAGGAGACACATCTGCCGGCAACTGGCAGCATACGGGAGAAGGACTTTACCTTCTACTGGCAGGGCAAACCACCAGAACAGGTAAGGGAGCATGGCGTTGGTTTTGCCATCAGGAACAGGTTGTTAGGGTCCATAGTACCGCCTATGGAGGGGTCTTCAAGGATCATCAAACTTCAGCTTCATACAGCAGTAGGAATGGTCAGCCTCATCAATGCCTATGCACCAACATTGACTCCTCTATCGAAGCGAAGGACAAGTTCATGATGACCTCGGCCTAGCTCTCAGAGACATACCTCACCAAGAGCCAGTCTACCTCCTGGGAGACTTTAATGCAAGTAAGTAATTATCAAAAGAAGGCACCAAACCGGGAAGGCTATGTAGCACCATCAAATGTGCGGATAATCAGAGGGGGCTAAATATCACCAAAGATGCCAATATGAGAACAAAACGCATAAGGCGAAACGATATCAAAAGTATCCGAGTCACCAAAGAATTCTATTGAGGGACAAGTGACCGCGAGGGGCGGTCGGAAAGCAAGACACGCTCGTCCCGGAAGTCAGGACATTCAAGAAGGACATGTACGACCGTAATAGGGACAATGCAATTGTCCCTCGTGTATTGTTCATTGGACAATAAGGAGCAGGGCGGCGCTCCATCAAGTGACCATGGGTTAAGTGAGTATGGCCAATACACAACCTCGCCAGAGCAGTTTCCCAC
>WNGS01162606.1:52130-70352 GCA_020271785.1 Procambarus virginalis | reverse complement strand
TTATATATATATAATTATATATATATATATATTATATATATAATATATATATATATTTATATATATATATGCATTATATATATATATAGTAGTAGGCATCCGTCAATCCCGTGGGGTTATGGAGTTGTGCCCTGGGTGTCTAGTTGTTGTAGTCTAGTTGGATGCAGCGCCTGCTGTGCTGTGAAGGCCAACCCGAGAATGACAGTCTCGACTGCAGCGAGCGCAGATAAACGCCGAAGGGGGTGCGTCTGACAGTGGTCGAGACCTCCTCTGAAGTCTATTATCCTCCGCCTGCCTCTTCAGTTCATCCTCGAATTGCTGGAGTCCCTTCTGCACTTTATATCTCCAGGCAGATCTGTCCGCAGCTGCTGCCTCCCAAGTGTTGATGTCGATGTTCATCTGCTTGAGGTCGCGTTTGCAGGCATCTTTGAAACGCAGCTGAGGTCTTCCGGTAGGTCTCCTTCCTGATGCCAGTTCTCCATACAAGAGGTCCTTCGGTATGCGGCCATCGACCATGCGTGTGACATGTCCCAGCCATCGCATGCGTCTCTGTTTCAGGAGAGTGAACATTGAAGGTACTCCTGTTCTCTCGAGTACAGTGTTGTTGGTGACGTGGTCTTTCCACGTGATGTCAAGGATGCGTCTCAGGTTCCGCATGTTAAAGGTATTAAGCCGACTCTCCTGGCGAGAGCGCAGGGTCCAGGATTCCGAGCCGTAGAGAAGTGTACTCACCACACATGCCATGTAGACTTGTGCCTTGGTGTGCACTGTCAGTTTGGCATTTTCCCAAACGCGCTTTGTGAGCCTGGCCAGTGTTGTTGCGGCCTTCCCGATACGCCTGTTGAGCTCAGTGTCCAGGGAAAGGGTGTCTGAGATTGTGGAGCCCAGGTACACAAACTCGTGAACTGCCTCCAGCGCATAGTCTGCTATATTTATACAGGGTAGTAGCTCATTGACATCTTGTCCCATCACCTGTGTCTTCTTCAGGCTGATTGTCAGGCCGAATGCAGAACAGGCTGCGGCAAAGCGGTTGAGTAGCTGATGCAGGCCTTCTGCTGTGTGTGTGGTGATCGCTGCGTCGTCGGCGAAGAGGAACTCCCTGAGGATTCGCATCTGTACTTTTGTCTTTGCTCGGAGTCTGGATAGATTATACAGCTTTCCATCAGATCTTGTACGGAGATAGATGCCTTCTGTCGTTGTTTCAAAAGCATGCTTGACGAGGATCGCGAAGAAGATGCCGAACAGGGTTGGAGCAAGAACACACCCCTGTTTAACACCACTGTTAATGTTGAATGGTTCAGAAGTTGAGCCGTCGTACACACTGTCCCCTTCATGTCCTTGTGGAACGATTGTATCATGCTGAGTAGGATGGGTGGACAGCCAATTTTGGCCAAGATCTTGAAGAGTCCGTCCTACTCACGAGGTCGAAGGCCTTTGTAAGGTCAATGAAGGCAATGTACAAGGCTTTTCTCTGCTCCTGCACTTTTCTTGAAGCTGTCTCAGGGAGAACACCATGTCAGTGGTCGACCTCTCTGCTCGGAAACCACACTGTGACTCAGGGTACACTCTTTCAGCAAGAATCTGAAGCCTGACCAAAACGACCCTAGCGAATAGTTTGCCAACGACGCTGAGGAGGGAGATGCCGCGATAGTTGTTTACATCGCTTCTGTCACCTTTATTTTTGTAGAGAGTGATGATGTTTGCATCTCTCATGTCTTGTGGCACCGAGCCCTCCCTCCAGCATTGGCACAGAAGTTCATGAAGCTCAAATTTAAGTGTTCCACGAGCGCACTTGAGAACTTCAGGCGGAATCCCGTCGTCTCCTGGGGCCTTCCCTGAGGAAAGTGAATCCAGTGCTTTCTCATCTTCTTCCACAGTTGGTTCAAGATCAAGTTCTTCCATGATGGGCAGGCATTCAATTGCATCCAAAGCCTCTACGCTGACCAAGTTCTCTCTGGAGTAGAGTTCGGAGTAATGTTCCACCCAGCGATTCATCTGCTGATCACGGTCTTTAATGATCTCTCCAGTGGCAGACTTAAGAGGAGCCGTACGGTTTTGTGTAGGGCCTGTTGCCTGTTTGATTCCTTCGTACATGCCTCTTATGTTGCCGACAGTGGCTGCAGTCTGGATGCTGGAACAGAGTCGAAGCCAGTAATCGTTAGCACAACGCCTCGCAGTTTGTTGAACTCTACTGCGGGCAATACGGAGGGCCTGTAGGTTCCTTCTTGAGGACAATTTCTTGTAGGATGAGAGAGCTCGTCTCTTTTCCTCTATGAGGGTAATAGTTCCTCTGCACTGGCCTCGAACCAATCTGCTGACTTGTTCTGTCTCTTAACGAAGGTGGACATGGCAGTGTTGAAAATAGTGCCCTGAGATGTAACCACCTCTCACTTGCACTATCGCAGGGTGGTACAGGAAGGGTATTTACCAGCGCTACAGTGAATTCCTCCACCTTGTGAAGATCACAGGTCTTGTTTACGTTTATGCGTGGTCTTCCCTCCTTCTTTGCTCTGTGGATTTTCCGGGGCTGGAACGACGAGAGAGTGGTCGGTGTCGCAATCTGCGCTCTGGAAGCTGCGGGTCAGTTTGACATTTCTCAGATTGTTACGCCCCGTAAGCACCAGGTCAAGTTGGTGCCAAGGCTTAGACCTGGGATGTCTCCAGGAAACCTTATGCTGGGGCTTGGTGTCGAAGAAGGAATTGGTGATGCAGAGATCATGACGGCAGCAGAACTCCAGGAGGCGCTGCCCACTCTCATTCATCTTCCCAAATCCAAACTGGCCCAGGCAGGAAGGCCAAGAGCTGTGGTCAGAACCAACTCTTGCATTAAAGTCCCCCCTCCCCGCTCGGCCCGTTGATGCCGTGAGGGGGGCTTAGTGGGCGGCTGCCGGAGTGTGATGCTCCTTAGGACAGTCCTCTGTCCATTTCTAGCCTTGTGCTCCTGCTACCGTCCTCTCCAATTGTGCCGAGCATCTTTTCCTTTTCCTTCTGTTTCGTTTTTCTCCCCCTCTTCTCCTATCTGCTTGTCATTTCCTGCCGACCTTTGCTTGTTTTGGATCATTCTTTGGATTTCTTCTATTTTGACGCCCGGGTGCTTGAGGAGGCATACTCTTGCACCCGTAGAACTGTAGTACCCAACGTCTCGAGCGAGGGGAACCATTTATTGTCAATCCCCCTTTCGTCGCTGAACCCGATCTCGATGGACTGACGGTTCTTAAGGTGGCGTTTGTGGGGCGTATACTCACGACGCACCCCTAGGGGGCCCCGCATGATCGGCGATAGCTTCCTGTTGGGTGTCCTGCCTCTAATTGTGGCTCCATGGTGGGTATGGGGGCACATTCGTGGATGAAGTTTTTTCTCGTCTTTATGTCATTGAATGTTTCTGTTGTACCCTCTCAGGCTCGTGGGGTGGGCGACCAAGCCCCCGAGTCGGCCTGTATTGGAAGACCAGGCTCCGTAGCTCCCGCTGCGTTTGGCCCCGACCTTGCTCCTCCTTTGACCATCCTGACTTCTTCCCCAGCTCCCCTCCCTCCTCTGTGGTTGGGTCGAGCCTCCAGCCCCCAGTGGTGACCACTTCGTCCCCTGGTGCGGCTAAGTCTCTCGTTGTGACTACTGCGCCTTTTGTCCCCTCTCTCTCAGGGGGTTCTCAACGCCGTCAGCGCCACGGCCGCATTCGCTCGTTTCCTTCCTCTACTGATGCGTATCAGGCCTTGTTTGGTCCTGCTTCATGGGCCAAATACTTTGATCTCCTCCCTCTTGATTCCGCGCCTCCTGACGATTTCTCTCTCCATCGGCATCTCGTTGATTCCGTGGATGCGTCTGTCACCTTCAACCCACTCGTCTCGGTACACGTGTCGTTGCTGCTCCTTCTCAGGATGCAGCTTCCCGCTTGGCTGCCTTATCCTGCCTTGGTGAGATCCCTGTTCGGGTCTCTAAGAACACTCGGTTGAATGCCAGTGTTGGCACTATTCTCCTCCCGCCCCATGTTGCAACCGGTGTTCGGAATCTGCAGGACTGCCACGATGACATTCGGCATATCCTTGATGCCCAAGGCCATTCTGTCCTCCAGGTTGACTCGTTTACTCGTCCCCTCGTGGTCGTCGCCGTCAACCCCTTCGAGTTGTGAAGGTCACCTTTGATGGTAGGACCCTTCCATCCTCTGTCATTCTCGCTGGTGCCAGGTGCTCTGTCCAGGAGTATATTCCTTCTCCTCGACTTTGTAACAAGTGCTGGAGGTTTGGGCATGGTGCCCTCCGCTGCTCTGGGACTGTCTCTCTCTGTCCTTTGTGTGGGGGTGAAGGTCACTCTAAGTCGGAGTGCACTTCTCCCCAAGCTCGCTGCCTCAACTGTGGTGAGGCCCATCCTACCTTCTCCCGTGCCTGTATCCATTACAAGCTTGAGGCAGCCGTCCTCAACTTGAAGCACCGGGAGCGTTTATCTTTTCCTGAGGCGAGGCGCCAGGTTCGCCGGCTCCCGCCTTATGCTAACGTCTCTTATGCTCGCGTGTTGCGCTCTTCCTCTCCTCGTCCTTCCCACCTTCCTCAGACTCACAACCGTTTCCGGGCCTTGGACCCTGATACGCCCACTGCTCCCTCCTCTGTCCTTTGAGTTCTGTCCCAAGGGTCCCCCTCCTGGTCCTCTGTCTGGGGTTCCCCTTCTTTCTACCCGGTCTGTCGTGTCTCCTGTGTCTTCTTCCTCGTCTCCCTCCGATCCTCCTTCCCATCCTCCTCCTCCATCTATTGACTCTCCCGCCGCCTGTCGGTGCAGGCGGATGTCCATCGCTCTCCTAACGGCCGTCGTGTGTGCTCTCGTTCAGCTTCTCCTGTTGAGACACTGGAATCCGTTGCCCGGTATGTAGTTGCTGGGACACCGGTCTCTTTAAGTCAGAAGCGTAAGCCTGGCTCCTCTCCTTCCTCCTCCCCGGCGGGTAAGAAGGCTTCGCTTTCTTCCTCGACCCCTACTACTGGCTCTATTGCTCCTTCCCCTCCCATTTCAGTGGTTGCGCCCCCTGTTCCTGCTATGGAGGTTTCTTTGGCCCCTGCTTCCCTTCGGTTGCTGCCCTTGCTGAGGTGCGCTCCCCTCTTTCTACTCCCCCTCTTCCTGCTGCTGTCCTTGACTGCTCCTCTCCGTTGTCTCCTCCTTTCCTCCTCCGGACCCCGCCCGCCCCACCTCTGGTCTGTTCTCCCGCTTCCTTCCCTCCGTCTTTGCTCAGTTTACCCATGCCCCCTAACCCTGACTTTGCTGACCCTGATCCCGACCCTGATATTCTTTAACGTGCTGTGTTGCTCTTTCGCCTTTGTTTCTTCTTTGTTTTCTGTTGTTGTCCTTTCTCTTCTCGTCGCTGTCTATTCTTCAATGGAACGTTCGAGGTTATTACGCCAATTTCCTCGAACTCCAACTTCTAATTTCGCGGTTTTCGCCCCTTTGTGTCTGTCTCCAGGAGCCGATGCTTGGTGCTCGTCCTGGTCGTTTTCGTGGCTATTCCTTCTCTCCCCCCCCCAGCCGTTGCTGGGGCTCCTAATTCTTCTGCTCTCTTGATTCGCGCTGATGTTCCCTTTGTTCCTTTACTTTTTCCTTTGCCCTCCATTGTTCTGCTGCTCGTATCTTTGTGGGGAAATGGTACACAGTTTGTTCCATTTATCTCCCCCAAGTGTCCCGCTTTCTCTTCCTGATTTGAAACACCTCTTGGACTCCTTGCCGGAGCCTGTGCTCCTGCTGGGTGACTTCAATTGTCGTCATTCTCTTTGGGGTGACGTTTTGACAAATACCCGGGGTCGCCTTCTTGAGCCGTTTCTCCTCTCTCTTCCCTGTCTCTTCTGAATTCTGGTGAGCCCACTCATTTGGACTCTCGGACTCGCACCCTTTCCTGTCTTGATCTTTCTCTCTGCTCTTCTTCTCTTTACTTAGATTTCACGTGGCAGGTTCTTGATGACCTCCATGGTAGTGATCATTTCCCTATCCTTGTTTCCTTTTTCTCTTTTCGCCCTTCCCTCTCTTTTCCTAGGTGGCAGTTTGCTAAAGCGGACTGGAACCTATTTACCCTCAGTGCTGCTCTCTCTGACCTCTCCCTTCTGCCTCTCCCTCGCGCTCTCCTCCTTTTTCATGACACTGTCTTCAACGCTGCCCTCCGCTCTGTTCCTCGCTCTTCCTCTCGGGGTCCACGGAAGTGCGTTCCCTGGTGGAATGCGGACTGTGCTCGGGCTGTCCGCTGTAAGCGTGCAGCCTGGAAGAGGCACCGCCGTCGGCAGACAACCGATTCTTTTCTTTTCTTTCGGAAAGCGAGTGCGGTGGCCCGTAGGGCCATCCGTACGGCTAAACGTGAATGTTGGGCTTCTTATGTCTCCACAATTACGTCCGAAACTCCCCTGCCACAGATATGGAAGCGTATCCGCAAGATAGCGGGTAAGTTCGTTCCCGATGTTTCCCCAGTCCTTCACCTCCGTGGTACTCTTGTGGCGGACCCGTTGCAGGTCGCTACCGAACTGGGTTCCCACTTTTCTTCTGTTAGCTCTGGTCTTCATCTTCCCAATCTTTCCTTCTTCGTAAACCTGTTCTTGAGTCTCGTCCTTTAGATTTCTGCACTCATCTTCGACTTTCCTATAACGATCCCTTCTCTCTCTCTGAACTTCGTTCTGCCCTGGCCCTCTGCGGTTCTACGGCGGCGGGCTCCGATGGTATTCATTATGAGATGCTTTGCCATCTCCCTCCGTGCACGTCTCAGTATTTACTGAGTCTGTATAATCGGATCTGGGAGTCGTCGTCAGTCCCTGAGGACTGGCTCGATGCCGTTGTCCTCCCTGTTCGCAAACCAGGGTCTCTGGGAACCTCCCCTAAGGACTTTCGCCCTATTGCCCTCACAAGTTGTGTCTGCAAACTCTTTGAACGTATGGTTAACGTTCGTCTGATGTGGTTCCTGGAACACCATCACCTCCTCTCCCCTTCTCAATTTGGTTTCCGCAAGTGCCGCAGCACGACAGATGTCCTGGTGAACTTGGAGGTCTATATTCGTACTGCTTTTGCTGCGAAGACCTCCGTTGTTGCCGTCCTTTTTGACCTGGAAAAGGCTTACGACACCACTTGGCGTTATCATATTCTATCCCAGCTTCATTCTTTTGGCCTTCGTGGTCATCTCCCTCTCTTTCTCCGCAGCTTCCTCTCTCGTCGTTCCTTTCGGGTGCGCCTTGGTACCGCTCTCTCTGCCTCTTTTCAGCAATACGAAGGTGTGCCCCAGGGTAGTGTTCTGAGCACTACTCTTTTTCTGGTTGCCCTCAATGGTCTTCTTTCCTCTCTTCCTTCAGGTGTCTTCTCCGCTCTCTATGTTGATGATCTTACCCTTTGCTGTCAGGGTGATGATTCGCCTCTCCTTCAGCGCCGGCTTCAACTTGCGATTGATGCCGTGTCGTCTTGGGCCACTGATCATGGCTTCAAGTTCTCTACTTCTAAGACTTGTGCCATGTCTTTTACTCGGAAACGGGTCGTTCTTCGTCCCTCTTTGTCACTTTATGGTCATCCCCTTGAGTACAAAGATTCCGCGAAGCTTTTGGGGTTATTCCTTGACACTCGTTTGTCTTGGTCTCCCCATATTTCTTACCTCCGTGTTGAGTGCTCTAAGGCCCTTACCCTCCTTCGAGTATTGTCCCATACTTCTTGGGGAGCGGATAGGCGCACTCTCCTTGCTTTGCATTCCTCTCTCGTCCTGTCTAAGCTCGATTATGGTTGCCCTGCTTACTCTTCTGCTTCTCCTTCTGCTCTTCGCCGTCTTGATGCTTTGCACCATACTGGGCTGCGCCTCAGTTCTGGTGCCTTTCGTTCGACTCCCGTCCTTAGCTTGTATGTTGACACTGGCTTCCTATCTCTCCAGGACCGCCGTGATCGCTACTGTCTTCGCTATCTTGCGCGGTCCTTGCAACATCCTTCCTCTCGCCTCTGTCGTGCTTTAACTTTTACCCCTCCTGCGGTTCCTGTTCCTCTTCACCACCTCCCTCTTTCTGTCCGGTTATCTCGCTTACAGGATTCTCTTTCCGTTCGTGTTTCTAATGTTTCTCCTCGTGTTGTTCCTTCTTTGCCCCCGTGGAGAGTCCCCCTTCCGCAGTTTTGTACGTCCTTGACCCACATCACTAAAGCTTTTACCCCTCCTACGGTTCTAAAACGCCTTTTCCTTGAGCACTTTTCTTCTCACTCCCGCTCCGTTTCTGTCTTCACCGATGGGTCTAAGTCTGCGGACGGTGTTGGCTACTCTGTTGTTTTTCCTGATCGCACTTATATGTGTCGCTTACCTCCGGAGACTAGCATCTTTACAGCGGAGCTTTATGCTATTCTCTATGCTCTTCGTCTCCTGCTTTCTCGTTGTCAGTCTTCTTTTGTGGTTGTTGTTGACTCTCGTAGTGCCCTCATGGCTCTCGGGTCCTTTAATCCGGTTCATCCAGTAGTTGTCGAGATCCAGCATTGGCTGTTTCTTGTTCACAGTAAATTTAAGTCGGTTGAGTTTTGTTGGGTTCCCAGCCATATTGGTGTGTCTTTAAATGAGCGTGCGGATGCTGCCGCCAAGGAAGCTGTCCGCTCTTGTCCCATCTCTCGTAAAGGTATTCCTTATTCCGACTTTTACCCGGTTATCCATTCCTCCATCCTTACCCGTTGGCAGGCTTCTTGGTCGTCTGTTACTGGTAACAAACTCCGTACTCTTAAATGTTGTGTTTCCTCGTGGCCATCCTCCTACCACCGTAACCGGCGGTGGGAAACTGCTCTGGCGAGGTTGCGTATTGGCCATACTCGCTTAACCCATGGTCACTTGATGGAGCGCCGCCCTGCTCCTTATTGTCCTAATTGCATTGTCCCTCTTACGGTCGTGCATGTCCTTCTTGAATGTCCTGACTTCCGGGACGAGCGTGTCTTGCTTTCCGACCGCCCCTCGCGGTCACTTGTCCCTCAATAGAATTCTTGGTGACTCGGATACTTTTGATATCGTTCGCCTTATGCGTTTTTGTTCTCATATTGGCATCCTTGGTGATATTTAGCCCCCTCTGATTATTCCGCACATTTGATGGTGCTACATAGCCTTCCCGGTTTGGTGCCTTCTTTTGATAATTACTTACTTGCATTAAAGTCTCCCAGGAGGAAGACTGGCTCTTGGTGAGGTATGTCTCTGAGAGCTAGGCCGAGGTCATCATAGAACTTGTCCTTCGCTTCGGTAGAGGAGGTCAATGTTGGTGCATAGGCATTGATGAGGCTGACCATTCCTACTGCTGTATGAAGCTGAAGTTTGATGATCCTTGAAGACCCCTCCATAGGCGGTACTATGGACCCTAACAACCTGTTCCTGATGGCAAAACCAACGCCATGCTCCCTTACCTGTTCTGGTGGTTTGCCCTGCCAGTAGAAGGTAAAGTCCTTCTCCCGTATGCTGCCAGTTGCCGGCAGATGTGTCTCCTGCAGGGCGACTATGTCCATCTGGAGTCTGCGCAGTTCATTGTTGATCACAGCTGTCTTGCGGGCGTCGTTCACTTCCAGTAGATCTTCCGAGAGACCCGGTGTCATGGTCCTTACATTCCATGTGCCCAGTTTGAGAGCTGGGTGGCTCTGTGTTTGTTTTCTTTTGCCTGGTGCATGAGTTGACGATCCGCTTATTGGATTGTGGCCTAAGCCCCACGCACCCAGTGGAGCAGGCGGACCGTGGCGGGACAGCACCTTATTGGCTGGGGCTGCCCAGCTTGAGGCGGGCGGTAGCTGTCCTATGAAATCGGATGATTTCTCCCACCGACAGAAGCAACCCCTGGCGCCTTACTCTACGCCAATTGAGTGGTAGACTTATCACCGGTAACTGTCACTTCCTGTGTTGAGCCATCGCCAAGGCGATGCTGGAGTGTCCTCTCCAGGGCACAGGCCTGGCAGTAATTATGGAGGATCAGCTGTTGCCCATGCAACAGATCCACCCTCTCCACGCCACCGATGTGACCCAAGGGAAGGGCAGGCGCCGATACGCTTGGCACCAGTGTCGTCGCAGGAGTTGCCAGAATGTAGCTGTAAACAGCTGCAAACTGCCTTAGGGACTCCGACTCCGGATTTTTCCTCAGGGTTGACTCCCGAAGTCTTTCCCATGAGTGGGTTTAGCCACAAGACAGCAGAGGTTTGAATTCGGGGTTTTCCTTCCCCTAGATGGGTTGCCTTTCCAGGCTAACGAGTCCCATCTGCCCGAAGCAACTGGTTTTAAGGCGCCAGAGACCCGCCTTCGCCCCTTCTCCTGTTGGTAGAAGCAGTTCCGCCAGGCCTAGAGGCTAAGCCACACGTGCAGGCCAGGAGCTGGACTTGGTTGTCAGAGGCTATTTGAGACGCACGCCATCAGGGGCACTTTACAGGCTGTGGGAGCCTGTAAAGTATCTCCACAACCCTTCACCCCGGCTGTAACAAATATTAATATATATATATATATAATATATATATATATATATATATATATATTATATATATATATATATATATATATATATATATATATATATATATTAAACACTGAACTGCAATGGTAAACCTGTCCTTAAATACATGGTAGGGGGGCTGTAACAGAATCTTTGAAATCCACACTAGAAACAAATATATTTGATATTCCAAGAGTGCGACTTAGCCAAAGTGGAAATATTCCACAAATCAAGGGTCCCAAAATGTAAAATGGTCTTCCCAATAACATTAAAGACTGTCCACCTCAGCCAGTTTAAGAGAGAAACTAAATACTACCTAATAAATGTCATGTAACCAACCTTACCTGCTGATTGTCAACCTATGTCTTGCTATTATTAAACAATAATGAATAAAGACTGAACTTGTAATACTGCTATATGCCAAGTAAACAAAAAAGTTACTATGTTTATTTAGTTAAAATTACCATCGGCTGTTCTGTTGCAGTTTTGCTGTTCCGTTCAACATGTAATTATTGTCATTCTTTTTATTTTTTCTACTTTTGTTCAACTTTTGCTTTTCATCTCAATAATTTTTAGCAATTAATTTTAAGTGTTTATCCACAGCATACCTGAAACACTGTGCATATTAGTGGCTTTAGGCATAGTATATTCTTGCTAAATTTAGAAATCCAACATTGTGCTTGTAACCCATTTTCTATGTACGTTTCTCAAATAAACATTATCATTTTTAGCATTACCATTATGTTAAACAGGAATAGCTTATGGAATAGTATAGTGAAAGGATAGAAGAGTGGGGAATATATGTGATTTTTTGAGAATATATCAACAGTTTGAGACTTTGCATATGTACTGTATGTGAGTGTTCAAATTTAGTCTCTTGTTTATGTATAGGCCAACGAACTTTTTCATCATTTTTAATGGTAATGTTGACATTATCTATTTGAAGGTGAATTTCATTTGATAATTTACTTTCATATACAATGTTATCTTGAGGTTATCTTGAGATGATTTCGGGGCTTTTTAGTGTCCCCGCGGCCCGGTCCTCGACCAGGCCTCCACCCCCAGGAAGCAGCCCGTGACAGCTGACTAACACCCAGGTACCTATTTTACTGCTAGGTAACAGGGGCATAGGGTGAAAGAAACTATGCCCATTGTTTCTCACCGGCGCCTGGGATCGAACCCAGGACCACAGGATCACAAGTCCAGCGTGCTGTCCGCTCGGCCGACCGGCTCCCTGTAATGTAATAGGTATTCTCTATATTTAGTTTGTTGGTTGACATCCAACCACATCCAGTTTGTTTCAATTTGTTGTTTACAATATTACTTATTGTGTGATGCATTGGAGATTGAATAGATGAAGGTAGTATCGCCAGCAAATAGTATTGGTTTAAGGATGTTAGAGACATTTGGTAAATCATTGATGTATATAAGCAATAGGAGAGGTTCTAAGATGCTGCCCTGTGGCACTCCTACGGTTACAGTAGAGATGTGGGGGGGGGGGTTATGTCATTAATGGCTACATATTGGTGTCTATCATTAAGATATGATAGAATATAGTTATCAGGAAGGCCTCAGATTCCGTAATGATTAAGTATAAGTAAAAGGTAGTATGGCTTACAGTATCAAAGCCTGACTGTCAATTATTTAACCTGAATCTGGCAGTTATATTATCCTAAGACTGGCAATTATAAAACTCATATATAATATATATATATAATATATATATATATATATATATTATATATATATATATTATATATATATATATATAAATAGCATAAATATGTTAATTACATTCACTTGAATCGGGCAGTTTCATATATGGATCTAGCAATTCGATATATGTATATGAATCTGTCAATTATATATTGACAGATTCTATATATATATAATATATATATATATATATATATATATATATAATATATATATATATATATATATATATATATATATGTCGTACCTAGTAGCCAGAACTCACTTCTCAGCCTACTATGCAAGGCCCAATTTGCCTAATAAGCCAAGTTTTCCTGAAATAATTTATTTTCTCTAATTTTTTTCTTATGAAATGATAAACCTACCCATTTCATTATGTATGAGGTCAATTTTATTTTATTGAAGTTAAAATTAACGTAGATATATGACCGAACCTAACCAACCCTACCTAACCTAACCTAACCTATCTTTATAGGTTAGATTAGGTTAGGTAGCCGAAAAGTTAGGTTAGGTTAGGTTAGGTAGGTTAGGTAGTCGAAAAAATTATTTCAAGAAAACTTGGCTTATTAGGCAAATTGGGCCTTGCATAGTAGGCTGAGAAGTGCGTTCTGGCTACTAGGTACGACATATATATATATATATATATATATATATATATATATATATATATATATATATATATATACAGAACTGTATATGACTCTGGCAATAATATTAGCCTGATTCTGATATTTGTATTATCTTATATCTGGTATTTTATAAACCAAAATTTGCATATATTTGATTGACTCCAGAATTTGTATTATAATGCGGAGTATTTCATCGAAGGCTTAATTACGAATATTTTTTCATTTGTTTACAGTTGCCTTAATCTGACAATTTATTATTATAAAAGGATGTCTGCTTTTAAATTAGTGATTTAAATAATTTGATGTAAAGTCCTTAGTTTGAATATTGTTTAATTGATAAGTATATTTATGATCATTATTGGCCTGTATTATGAGGTGTAGGAGTAACCTATATGGTTTTCATTGGTCGTTTAATTTCTTGTCTTGATGGATGTGAATGATGTTTAATTATTATTTATTTAGGCTCTATTATTAGTTCAGATTATTTATAGATAGAATAATGTGCAATAGATTGGCTCTTACTTAAAACCTGTTAATTATTTATTATTATTACTTGACAATTGTCTCAACATTCCAATTTACTGTCCTCTTACTATAAGTGTTGTTTTAATTAGCACATAAATGATCTTCACGTAATATGGTTTATTTACCTCCAATGATAATGCTTCAGTATTTGTAAAGTCAAAATTCCCGGTTATTAAGGTAAGTAGAGAAATAACAACCCCTGAATGTATGAACGTTAAAAGCATTTCGGTAGGTGCAAAATATTCTTGTTTTGCAAGAACACTGGCTTACATCTTATGAATTTCAGACCCACTTCAAATTTATTGATAGTTCTTTTTCCACTGCCAATATTGACATGTCTATTGACTGGTCAGGTCCTGGAAGACCCTACGGTGTTGCTGCTATCCTGGGCATAACAATATGCAATGTAAAGTTGAGGTTGTCAATATTGTATCAGGGCTCCCTGATATACTTGTGTCCTATAGTTATCTGGAGATGATTTCGGGGCTTATCATCCCCCACGGCCCGGTCCTCGACCAGGCCTCCTTTTTGTTACACAATCCCAAGGAAGCAGCCTGTAGCAGCTGTCTATCTCTCAGGTACATATTTACTGCTAGGTGAACAGACTCATCAGGATGAAAGAAACTCTGCCCATTTGTTTGTCTCCACCAAGGATCGAACCCGGAACCTCAGGACTACGAATCCGATGTGCTGTCCACTCAGATGTCAGGCCCCTTTGCTCAGGGGCCTAAAGGTGCTCAGCAGTATTTGATTATGTGTAAATACATAAGTGTAGTTACAGGATGAGAGTTACGCTCATGGTGTCCCGTCTTCCCATGTGTCTATGTGTCTTACAAGATCTCTCTCCCATGGTACATCACCACCATGTGTCTTACAGGCACACTCTCCCATGGTAAATCACCACCATGTGTCTTACAGGCACACTCTCCCATGGTACATCACCACCAGGTGTCTTACAGGAACACTCTCCCATGGAACATCACCACCATGTGTCTTACAGGCACTCTCTCCCATTGTACATCACCACAATGTGTGTTACAGGCACACTCTCCCATGGTACATCACCACCATGTGTCTTACAGGCACGCTCTCTCATGGAACATCACCACCATGTGCCTTACAGACACACTCGCCCATGGAACATCACCATAATGTGTTGTACTGGCACACACTCCCATGTTGCATCACCACCATGTGTCTTACAGGCACATACTCCCATGGTACATCACCACCCTGTGTCTTACAGGCCCACTCTCCCATGGTACATCACCACCATGTGTTGTGCTGGAACACTCTCCCATGATACATCACCACCATATGTCTTACAGGCATACGCTCCCATGGTAAATCACAATGTGTTGTACATGCACACTCTCCCATTGTACATCACCAACATGTGTCTTACTGGCACACTCTCCCGTGGTACATCACCATCATGTGTCTTGCTGGCACACTCTCCCATGGTAAATCATCACAATGTGTCTTACAGGCACACTCTCATGGTACATCACTACCATGTGTTGTACTGGCACACTCTCCCATGGTACATCACTACAATATGTCTTACAGGCACACTCTCCCTTGGTACATCACCACTGTGTCTTACAGGCATACTCTCCCTGGGAACATCACCACCATGTGTCTTACAGGCACACTCTTCCATTGTACATCACCACCATGTGTCTTACTGGCACAATCTCCCTTGGTACATCACCACCATGTGTCATACAGGCATACTCTCCCATGGTACATCATCAAAATGTGTTGTACAGGCACACTCTCCCATGGTACATCACCATCATGTGTCTTACAGGCACACTCGCGCATGGTAATCACCATCATGTGTCGTACAGGCACACTCTCCCATGGTACAGGCACACTCTCTCCCATGGTACATCACGACTATGTGTCTTACTGCCACACTCTCCCATGGTACATCACCATCATATGTCTTACTGGCACACTCTCGCATGGGTACATCACCATCATGAGTTTTACAGGCACACTCTCCCATGGTACATCACGACCATGTGTCTTACTGGTTCACTCTCCTATGGTACATCACCATCATGTGTCTTACAGGCAAACTCTCAGATGGCACATCACCACCATGTGTCTTACAGGCACACTCTTCCATGGTACATCATACAATGTGTTGTACCAAGCACACTCTCCCAAGGTACATCACCAACATGTGTCTTACAGGCACACTCTCTCATGGAACATCAACACCATGTGTCTTACAGGCACACTCTCCTATGGTACATCACCACCAAGTGTCTTACAGGCACACGCTACCATGGTACATCACCACCATGTATCTTACAGGCACACTCTCTCATGGAACATCACCACATGTATCTGTAAGACACATGGTGATTTTCCATGAGAGAGTGTGCTTGTAACACATTGTGTACTGTACCATGGGAGAGTGTGCCTGTAACACACATTGTGGTGACGTACAATGGGAGAGTGAGCCTGTAAGACTCACTCACATCGCCATCATGTGTCTTACAGGCACACTCTAACATGGTACATCACCACCATGTGTCTTACAGGCACATTCTCCCATGGTACATCACCACCATGTGTCTTACAGGCTCACTTTCCAATTGTACATCACCACACTGTGTGTTACAGGCACACTCTCCCATGGTACATCACCACATGTGTCTTACAGGCTCACTTTCCAATTGTACATCACCACAATGTGTCTTACAGGCACACTCTCTAATGGAAAATCACCATGTGTTACAGATACATGATGGTGATGTTCCATGAGAGAGTGTGCCTGTAAGATACATGTGGGTGATGTACCATGGTAGCGTGTGCCTGTAGACACTTGGTGGTGATGTACCATAGGAGAGTGTGCCTGTAAGACACATGGTGTTGATGTACCATGAGAGAGTGTGCCTGTGAGACACATGTTGGTGATGTACCATAGGAGAGTGTGCCTGTAAGACACATGGTGGTGATGTACCATGGGAGAGTGTGCCTGTAAGACACATGGTGGCGATGTGAGTGAACCTTACAGGCTCACTCTCCCATTGTACATCACCACAATGTATGTTACAGACACACTCTCCCATGGAACATCAACATAATGTTTGTAGTGGCACACACTCTCATGGTACATTGCCACAATGTGTCTTACCGGCACATTCTCCCATAGTACATCACCACTATGTTTCTTACTGGCACACTCTCCTATGGTACATCACCATCATGCATCTTACAGGCACACTCTTCCATGGTACATCATCACAATGTGTTGTACAGGCACACTCTCCCATGGTACAGTACCTCAATGTGTCTTACAGGCACACACTCCAATAGTATATCACCGCAGTGTCTTATATGCACACTCTCCCATGGTACATCATCACCATGTGTTTTACAGGCACACACTCCCATGGTACATCACTACGATGTGTCTTACAGGCACACTCTCCCATAGTACATCACCACTATGTTTCTTACTGGCACACTCTCCCATGGTACATCACCATCATGCATCTTACAGGCCCACTCTCCCATGGTACATCAGCACCATGTGTTGTGCTGGACCATTCTTCCAAGGTACATCACCACCATGTGTCTTACAGGCATACTCTCCCATGGTACATCATCACAATGTGTTATACAGGCACACTCTCCCATTGTACATCACCAACATATGTCTTACTGGTACACTCTCCCATGGTACATCACCATCATGTGTTGTACAGGCACACTTTCCTATTGTACATCACCACCATGTGTCTTACTGGCACACTCTCATATTGTAAATCACCACCATGTGCCTTACTTGCACACTCTCCCATGGTACATCACCTCCATGTGTCTTACAGGCACACTCTCTCATGGGACATCATCACAATGTGTTGTACAGGCACACTCTACCATGGTACATCACCACGATGTGTGGTACAGGCACATTCTCCCATGGTACATCACCACCATGTGTCATGCAGGCACACTCTTCCATAGTACGTCACCACCATGTGTCTTACAGGCACACTCTCCCATTGTACATCACCAAAATGTGTGTTACAGGCACACTCTCCCATGGAACATCAACATAATGTGTTGTACTGGCACATGAGTGTGCCTGTACTGGCAACATAATGTGTTGTACTCCCATGGTATATTGCCACCATGTGTCTTACAGCCACACTCTCCCATGGTACATCACCATCAAGTGTCATTCAAGCACATTCTCCCATGATACATCATCACCATGTTCTTACAGGCACACTCTCATGGTACATCATTTCCATGTGTCTTACAGGCACACTCTCCCATGGTACATCGCCACCATATGTCTTACAGTCACACTCTCCTATGGTACATCGATACCATGTGTCTTACAGGCACACTCTCCCATTGTACATCACCACCATGTGTCTTACAGGCACACTCTCCCATGGTACATCACCACCATGTGTCTTACAGGCACACTCTCCCATGGTACATCAACACCATGTGTCTTACAGGCACACTTTCCAATGGTACATCACCACCAAGTGTCTTACAGGCACACTCGCCCATCGTACATCACAACAATGTGTCTTACAGGCACACTCTCTCATGGTACATCACCACCAGGTGTCTTACAGGCACATTCTCCCATGTTAACATCACCACCATGTGTCTTACAGGCACACTCTCCATGGTACATAATCACAATGTGTTGAATAGGCACACACTCTCCCATAGTACATACCACCTAGTGTCTTACAGGCACACTCTCCCATGGTACATAACGACCAGTGACTTACAGGAACCCTCCCCCATGATACATAAACACAATGTGTTGTACTGGCACACTCTCCATGATACATCACCACCGTAGTTTGTACCGGCTCACTCTCCCATGGTACATCACCACCATGTGACCTTCAGCACACCCTCCCATGGTACATCACCACCATGTGTTT
>WNGS01162606.1:27645-40415 GCA_020271785.1 Procambarus virginalis | reverse complement strand
CCTGGTGGTGATGTACCTTGGAGAATGTGCCTGTAAGACACATTGTTGTGATGTACGATGGGCGAGTGTGCCTGTAAGACACTTGGTGGTGATGTACCATGGAAGAGTGTGCCTGTAAGACACATGGTGTTCATGTATTATGGAGAGTGTGCCTGTAAGACACATGGTGGTGATGTGTATGGGAGAGTGTGCCTGTAAGACACATGGTGGTGATGTACCATGGGAGAGTGTGCCTGTAAGACACATGGCGGTGATGTATCATAGGAGAATGTGCCTGTAAGACACATGTTGGTGATTTACCATGGGAGAGTATGCCTGTAAGACACATGGTGGTGATGTACCATGAGAGAGTGTGCCTGTAAAACACTGGGTGGTGATGTACCATAAGATATGTGCCTTTACAACACATGGTGGTGATGTTCCATGGGTGAGTGTACCTGTACAACACATTGTGATGATGTACCATGGGAGAGTGTGCCTGTAAGACACATGGTGGTGATGTACCATGGGAGAGTGTGCCAGTAAGACACATGATGGTGATGTAATATAGGAGAGTGTGCTATTAAGACACATGGTGGTGATGTACCATGGGAGAGTGTGCCTGTAAGACACGTGGTGGCGATGTACCATGGAAGAGTGTGCCTGTATGACACATTGTGGCGATGTACCATGGGAGAGTGTGCCTGGAAGACACATGGTGGTGACGTAACATTTGAGAGTGTGCCTGTAAGACACATGGTGGTGATGTATCATAGGAGAATGTGCCTGTAAGACACATGGTGGTGATGTACCATGGTAGAGTATGCCAGTAAGACACATGGTGGTGATGTAGCATGGGAGAGTGTGCCTGTAAGACACATGGTGGTGATGTACCATGGGAGAGTGTGCCTGTAAGACACATGGTGGTGATGTATCATAGGAGAATGTGCCTGTAAGACACATGGTGGTGATTTACCATGGGAGAGTATGCCTGTAAGACACATGGTGGTGATGTACCATGAGAGAGTGAGCCTGTAAGACACTGGGTGGTGATGTACCATGGGAGAATGTGCCTTTACAACACATGATGGTGATGTTCCATTGGTGAGTGAACTTGTACAACACATTGTGATGATGTACCATGGGAGAGTGTGCCTGTAAGACACATGGTGGTGATGTACTATGGGAGAGTGTGCCAGTAAGACACATGATGGTGATGTAATATGGGAGAATGTGCTATTAAGACACATGGTGGTGATGTACCATGGAAGAGTGTGCCTGTAAGATTCATTATGATGATGTACCATGGGAGTGTGTGTGCCTGTAAGACATATAGTGGTGAAGTACCTTGGGAGAATGTACCTGTAAGACACATGTTGGTGATGTAGCATGGGAGAGTGTGCCTGTAATACATATTGTGATGATGTACCATGGAAGTGTGTGCCTGCAAGACATATAGTGGTGAAGTACCTGGGAGAATGTGCCTGTAAGACACATGTTGGTGATGTACCATGGGAGAGTGGATGTAACACACATTGGTATGATGTACCATGGGAGAGTGTGCCTGTAAGACTCTGGTAGGTGATGTACCATGGGAGAATGTACCTGTAAGACATGTTGGTGATGTACCATGGGAGAGTGTGCCTGTAAGACATATTGTGCTGATGTACCATGGAAGTGTGTGCCTGCAAGACATATAGTGTTGAAGTACCTTGGGAGAATGTGCCTGTAAGACACTGTTGGTGATGTACCATGGGAGAGTGTCCTGTAACAACACATTGGTATGATATACCATGAGAGAGTGTGCCTGTAAGACTCTGGTAGGTGATGTACCATGGAGAATGTGCATGTATAACACATGTGGTGATTTTCCATGGGAGAGTGTGCCTGTATAACCACATGTGATGATGTACCATGGGAGAGTATGCCTGTAAGACACAGTGGTGATGTACCATGGGAGAGCGTGCCTGTAAGACACATTTTGGTGATGTACCATGGGAGAGTGTGCCAGTACAACACATGGTAGAGATGTACCATGGGAAAGTGTGCCTGTAAGACACATCGTGGTGATTTACCATGGGAGAGTTTGTCTGTAAAACACATGGTGGTGATGTACCATAGGAGAGTGTGTCTGAAGGACACATGGTGGTGATGTACCATGGAAGAGTGTGCCGGTACAACACATGGTGGTGATGTACCATGGGAGAGTGTGACAGTACAACACGTGGTGGTTATGTATCATGGGAGAGTTTTCCTGTAAGTCACAAGGTGGTAATGTACCATGGGAGAGTGTTCCTGTAAGCCACATGGTGATGATGTACCATGGGAGAGTGTGCCTGTACAACACATTGTGATGATGAACCATGGGAGAGTGTGCCTGTAAGACACATGGTGGTGATGTACCATGGGAGAGTGTGCCTGTGAAACACATGGTGGTGATTACCATCTGAGAGTGTGCCTGAAAGACAAATGATGGTGATGAACCATGGGAGAGTGAAACAGTAAGACACATGTAGTGATTTACCATGGAAGAGTGTGCCTGTAAGACACATTCTGGTGATGTACAATGGGAGAGTGTTCCTGTAAGACACTAGGTGGTGATGTACCATGGGAGAAGGTGCCTGTGCAACACATGGTGGTGATGTACCATGCGCGAGTGTACATGTGCAACACATTTTGATGATGTACCATGGGAGAGTATGTCTGTATGACACAAGGTGGTGATGTACCTACGGAGAGTGTGCCAGTAAGACACATGGTGGTGATGTACAATAGAAGAGTGTGCCTGTAAGACACATGGTGGTGATGTACCATGGGAGAGTGTGCCTGTACAACACATGGTGGTGATGTACCATGGGAGAGTGTGCCTGTAAGACACATGGTGGTGATGTACAATGGGAGAGTATGCCTGTAAGACACAGTGGTGTGTGTATCATGGGCGAGTGTTCCTGTAAGACACATTGTGGGATGTACCAGGGAGAGTGTGCCAGTATAACACATGGAGTGATGTACCCATGGGAGTGTGCTGTAAGACACATCGTTGTGATTTACCATGGGAGAGTTTGCCTGTAAAACACATGGTGGTGATGTACCATGGGAGGGTGTGCCTGAAGGACACATGGTGGTGATGTACCATGGGAGAGTGAGCCGGTACAACATACGGTGGTGATGTATCATGGGAGTGTGCCAGTACAACACATTGTTTATGTATCATGGGAGAGTGTTCCTGTAAGTCACATGGTCGTTATGTACCATGGGAGAGTGTGCTGTAAGACACTAGGTGGTGATGTACTATGGGAGAGTGTGCCTATTCAACACATTGTGATTATGTACCATGGAGAGTGTGCCTGTAAGACACATGGTGGTGATGTACCATGGGAGAATGTGCCTGTAAGACACCTGGTGGTGATGTACCATGAGAGAGTGGCCTGTAAGACACAGTTGTGATGTACGATGGGCGAGTGTGCCTGTAAGACACTTGGTGGTGTGTACCATTGGAAAGTGTGCCTGTAAGACACATGGTGTTGATGTACCATGGGAGAGTGTGCCGTAAGACACATGGTGGTGATGTACATGGGAGAGTGTGCCTGTAAGACACATGGTGGGGGATGTAAAATGGGAGAGTGTGCCTGTAAGACACATGGTATCGATGTACCATAGGAGAGTGTGACTGTAAGACACATGGTGGCGATGTACCATGGGAGAGTGTGCCTGTAAGACACATGGAAATGATGTACCATGAGAGTGTGCCTGTAAGACACATGGTGATGATGTACATGGGAGAATGTGCTTGAATGACACTTTGATGGTGATGTACCATGGGAGAGTGTGGCTGTAAGACACATGGTGGCAATATACCTGGGAGTACAACACATATGTTGCCAGTACAGGCACACTCATGTGCCAGTACAACACATTATGTTGATGTTCCATGGGAGAGTGTGCCTGTAACACACTTTTGGTGATGTACAATGGGAGAGTGTGCCTGTAGACACATGGTGGTGACGTACTATGGAAGAGTGTGCCTGCATGACACATGGTGGTGATGTACCATGGGAGAATGTGCCTGTACCACACATCGTGGTGATGTACCATGGTAGAGTGTGCCTGTACAAACAGTGTGATGATGTCCCATGAGAGAGTGTGCCTGTAAGACACATGGAGGTGATGTACCATGGGAGAGTGTGCAGTAGGCACATGGTGGTGATTTACAATATGAGAGTGTGCCAGTAAGACACAAGGTGGTGATGTACAATAGGAAAGTGTGCCTGTACAAACATGATGGTGATGTACCATGGGAGAGTGTACCAGTAAGACATATGTTGGTGATGTACAATGGGAGAGTGTGCCTGTATAANTTCCTCGCGCTTTAGCTGTGCTTCTTTCTGCATCTTCATTATTTCCAGTTTGATGCTGCGCCTGCTGCCACTGGATCCCCGCTGCTGCTACCGTACTCAGGTTCTCTCCCACACTAGCAGGTGTCTGTGGCCGCTCCTCTCCGAAGGCTTCATCACGTGCCTTGAGCTGTGCCATGATCTCAAGTCTTCTTTCTCCCACTTTGGAAGCTCTCAACTTGATCCCAAAGTGGTCGGCGATCGTCTGCAGCTGTGCCTTGGTGCACTCCTCCAGTACTTGTTCGTCTCTCGTGTCAATAAAACTGGCTACTTTATCATCCTCCATCTTGTGACAATGAGTGAAAACTTAGGCCTGATATCTAATACCACAATTACAACCTTGATCTTGCTCGTAATCCTGGCAAGGTCGCCAATGTCGGGGTGTCACGGTTCTCGTTAGTGAAGGATTAAAGCAACAGTAGACTGGATCTCCTCTCCAGGTGGTTGCTCCGACAATAACCCTTACTCACCGTCGTTCTACGGGTCTTCCCTCAATCCTCTAGGCTCCACTGCACGCCCCGGAGAGTACCCCAGTCGATCTCACAACCGGCCTTAAATTGCAAGATGAGTGGGGGCACAGATCGTTCCCTCAATCTGTGGCCCGCCCCGACACAGAACTCTTACACAGCCTTTAAGGTCGCCAACTGGTGTTTTTAGGTGTCCAGTAACACTGCAGTGGTGAGGTGTAATTGTGGTAATTGTGGTAAGAGCAATTTCAAACAATATGGTATCAGGCAGATCACTCTGCTTTACTTCATGTAGCGGTCACAAGATAAATGGAGGGGATGATATCAAACACCAAAGAGTTTTGGTATTTTACTTAAAAGACAACGAGAAATATATATATGCATCAATGTATCAGGAATAATATATGACAACTGCTCAATTCATAGCAGAATAATCTGGAGCGCACCGATATGGCAACATCCGGCCGCCCCTGCGTCGCCTGTCAGATATCAGCTGACCGGGACCCTCGCGACCGTGAGAAAAGATTAGTACTTGTTTTCTAATTCTATCACGATCCCCGTTTATTTAACTTTTTCGCAAAACACTGTATTCAACATTCACATGGCATATTTATGATTTCACTGGCCTCACGATCAGTATCTTGTTCACACTGCGCTCACAGTGACTTTTCACCGTACCAAAAGATTACTCTATTCTTAATAATATTTACTGTGAATGCACTCGCTTGATCACTGAACTCATCTTTAAATCTATACTTTCTCTTAAAGATTTATCACTGGCAATCACTTCACGTATATGATACTATTCAGTACACAGGCATGTACATAGATAAATCATTGATCGAATCACAGGCATATATATATATAAATCATGGAGATCAATACACAGGCATTTATATCAATAAATCTTGGAGATCAATACACAGGCATTTATATCAATAGATCATAGAGATCAACACACAGGCATTTATATCAATAAATCATGGAGATCAATACACAGGCATTTATATCAATAAATTCTAGGCTCATAGCCTAACACCAATATCTGGTTTACTACCAATATATATAATAATAATCACAGGAAATTAATAATAGTCACAGTAAATTCTTTGATGAATCCTGGTGCTTGCACACACCCACACATAGATATATATGTAAACTGATACTGTGAGCGCTCTGGGTAGCCTCACCACACACTGTGCTCTCTGTGACTTAGACTCAGGTGAGACTTGCTCACGACATATAAAATATCCTGACAAGAAAATATATAGCTAACTAAAGGGGAAATGGGAGGGTAACTGTAAACACCTACTTCACCTATCCTAGGATGACAGTTGGGTTGTAGCTCCTGGTCCAGGCTCTCGCCTCGTTCACCCTCCAGAAACACAAGCCAACGCCTTAGGATTTTCGCGTCTCGCCGCTTTCTGTACACTGCAGGTCCGTGCTCCTTCCTCTACAGTACGTCGCAGGGTTGAAGTCGGTCTCCTGGCCGTCAACTTTCCTCCCAACTACGGCAGCCAGCCTACGTCTCGGCGGTCGTCGCACGTTTCCCAATTAGTCCTTGTCACTGTACTCCCAGAGGAACTGCCTCTCACCACTACGAAGTCACTGTGAAGTTATCAGCCGTCCCAGACGATACTGCTTAAGCTCCACACGCACAGCACCCGACTTCAGAGCACTTGAAGCTCACTTCACTGTCAATTCCCTCGTCGTCTAGATATATCGCTAGGTATTTGGGAAGACTTCTCGACGTGCTTGCATCCAACTGTTGACTCGTAGGGTTCCACGAAGGTGGGGTTACTGTCAAACTTGACAGGATCGTCGATCACACGTTCAACCTGGTTGACAAGGCGGTCAACCCGGTTCACTCACGGTGGATTGGCCCGGCCACTAAGCTGTCTCTTATACTGGTGAACTGCCAAGGACGTCACACGTCGATGCCCGGCCCACTTCTTGCAACGCACCTGTCCCTGAGCACTTGTTGCTCAATATTCTGTCAATTCCTTATCTGAGCCACATCGGGGTTGCAGGAAGACCTCACAGAGTGCGCGCAAACAACTGGAGACGCTTACATCCACTGGAGTTCGGTAAATCCGTCACTCTGACAGGATGACCGGATCGCACGTCCTGCCTCTCGGACGTGTCGTGAAAGACTGATAGCGCTAAGGCGCCACCACGGCTGGCCTCCCCCTGCCTATGTGACGTCACTTTTTCCAAAGTCGGTTTTCATTGGCTCCCAGTGCCACGTCGCTGACGGTGACCAATCTGGCGACACTGACGTCACACAGTTTTGGCGGGAGAACAGACTCGCCAGCGCCATATTGGCTCCCTAAAGGGCCTATCCCACAGGCCAAAATACTATATTTTCGCAAATTTCTCGGCTCATCGAGAATACTGTTCTCTCCCACACATGTTCAATTGATGCCTGCAACGTAGAGAACGCTCGGGGATAGTGGACATGACTCTTACAGCAGGCGTGGGAGATTTAGAAGGGGGGGGGGAACACCGTCACATAGCAGAGCATTATAATCAACGAGAGATCTAACAAACATCATATAGAATAGTCTAGCATATTTAATATTGATACCAATATTCCTACCAGTAAGTGTTTTCAATGGTTTTAGTCTTTCTTTTAACCTACAGAGTAGATCATTTACAATGTCACTGTTAATACCAACTCCAAGGTATTTGTGCTGCCTACACGTTTCAATGTTCTGGTTGTTGACCTTGAAAGTTATAGGGACACGAGTATTCTCTCGGGGATGGAGAACTCTGGATTTAGTTATAGAGATAACAAGACCACATGCAATGCTTTTAGCAGCGAATGAATCAAGTAGAGCTTGCAGTCTAGTTTGGGAATTTGCAACAATGCATATATCATCGCCATAACAAATGACGGCTTCATCAGGTAGTGTGGAATATCAATTGTTAATTTATGTATCAGAACATTTAACAGTGTAGGACTTAGCACTCCACCCTGGGGTGTACCCAACTCAAAGCGTGCACAAAGTTTACTTTTGACCCCCTTGAAAAGGACTGAGGCGGTTCTGTTACAATGGGAGAGTATGCCTGTAAAGCACTAATTGATGTACCATGGGAGAATATGCCTGTACAACACATGGTGGTGATGAACAATGGAGAGTGTGCCTGTACAACACATTGTGATGATGAACCATGGGAGAGTGTGCCTGTAAGACACATGATGGTGATGTACCATTCGAGAATGTGCCTGTAAGACACCTGGTGGTGATGTACCTTGGGAGAGTGTGCCTGTAAGACACATTGTTGTGATGTACGATGGGCGAGTGTGCCTGTAAGACACTTGGTGGTGATGTACCATGGGAAAGTGTGCCTGTAAGACACATGGTGTTGATGTACCATGGGAGAGTGTGCCTGTAAGACACATGGTGGTGATGTACCATGGGAGAGTGTGCCTGTAAGACACATGATGGTGATATACCATGGGAGAGTGTGCCTGTAAGATACATGGTGGCGATGAACCATGGGAGAGTGTGCCTGTAAGACACATAGTGGCGATGTACCATGGGAGAGTGTGCCTGGAAGACACATGGTGGTGATGTACCATTTGAGAGTGTGCCTGTAAGACACATGGTGGTGATGTATCATAGGAGAATGTGCCTGTAAGACACATGGTGGTGATGTTCCATGGGTGAGTGTACCTGTACAACACATAGTGATGATGTACCATGGGAGAGTGTGCCTGTAAGACACATGGTGGTGATGTACCATGGGAGAGTGTGCCAGTAAGATACATTGTGATGATGTACCATGGGAGTGTGTGTTCCTGTAAGACATATAGTGGTGAAGTACATTGGGAGAATGTACCTGTAAGACACATGTTGGTGATGTACCATGGGAGAGTGTGCCTGTAAGACATATTGTGATGATGTACCATGGAAGTGTGTGCCTGTAAGACATATAGTGGTGAAGTACCTTGGGAGAATGTGCCTGTAAGACACATGTTGGTGATGTACCATGGGAGAGTGTGCCTGTACAACACATTGGTATGATGTACCATGGGAGAGTGTGCCTGTAAGACACTGGTTGGTGATGTACCATGGGAGAATGTGCCTGTATAACATATGGTGGTGATGTTCCATGGGAGAGTGTGCCTGTACAACACATTGTGATGATGTACCATGGGAGAGTGTGCCTGTAAGACATATTGTGACGATGTTCCTATGGGAGTGTGTGTGCCTGTAAGACATATAGTGGTGAAGTACCTTGGGAGAATGTGCCTGTAAGACACAAGGTGGTGAGGAACCATGGAAGAGTGTGCCTGTACAACACATTGTGATAATGTACCCTAAGAGAGTGTGCCTGTAAGACACATGGTGGTTTGTACCATGGGAGAGTGTGCTTGTAAGACACATTCTGGTGATGTACTTTAGGAGAGTGTACCTGTAAGACACATGGTGGTGATGTACCATGGAAGAGTGTGCCTGTAAGACACATGGTGGTGATGTGCCATCTGAGAGTGTGCCTGTAAGACACATGACTGTGATGTACTATGGGAGAGTGAACCATTAAAACACAAGGTCGTGATATACCATGAGAGAGTGTGTCTGTAAAACTCATGAAGGTGATGTACCATGCGAGAGTGTGCCAGTAAGACATATGATGGTGATGTACCATGGGAGAGTGTGCCAGTAAGACACATAGTGGTGATGTACCATGGGAGAGTGTGCCTGTACAACACATGATGGTGATTTACCATGCACGAGTGTGCCTGTAAGACACATGATGGTGATATACTATTGGAGAGTGTGCCTGTACAACACATTTTGATGATGTACCATGGAAGAGTATGCCTGTATGACACATGGTGGTGATGTACCATAGGAGACTGTGCCAGTAAGACACATGGTGGTGATGTACAATAGAAGAGTGTGCCTGTAAGATACATGGTGGTGATGTACCACGGGAGCATGTGCCTGTACAACACATGGTTGTGATGTACCATGGGTGAGTGTGCCTGTAAGATACATGGTGGTGATGTTCCCTGGGAGACTATGCCTGTAAGACACATTGTGGTGATGTACCATGGGAGAGTGTGCCAGTACAACACATGGTAGTGATGTAGCATGAGAGTATGCCTGTAAGACACATCGTGGTGATTTACCATGAGAGAGTTTGTCTGTAAAAAACATGGTGGTGATGTACCACGGGAGAGTGGGCCTGAAGGACGCATGGTGGTGATGTACCGTGGGAGAGTGTGCCGGTACAACACATGATGGTGATGTACCATGGGAGAGTGTGCCTGTAAGACACTTGGTGGTGATATACCATGGGAGAGTGTGCCTGTAAGACACATGGTGTTGATGTACCATGGGAGAGTGTACCTGTAAGACACATGGTGGTGATGTATCATAGGAGAATGTGCCTGTAAGACACATTGTGGTGATCTACCATGGGAGAGTATGCCTGTAAAACACATGGTGGTGATGTACCATGGGAGAGTGTGCCTGTAAGACACATAGTGGTGATGTATCATAGGAGAATGTGCCTGTAAGACACATAGTGGTGATGTACCATGGGAGAGTATGCCTGTAAGACACATGGTGGTGATGTACCATTGGAGAGTGTGCCTGTAAGACACTGGTTGGTGATGTACCTTTGGAGAATGTGCGTGTATAACACATAGTGGTGATGTTCCATGGGAGAGTGTGCCTGTACAACACATTGTGATGATGTACCATGTTAGAGTGTGTCTGTAAGACACATGGTGGTGATGTAATATGAGAGAGTGTGCCTGTAAGACACATGGTGGTGATGTACCATCAGATAGTGTTCCTGTAAGACACATGGTGGTGATGCACCATGGGAGAGTGTGCCTGTAAGTCACATTCTGGTGATGTACAATGGGAGAGTGTGCCTGTAAGACACATGGTGGTGATGTACCATGGGAGAGTGGGCCAGAAAGACACATGGTGGTGATGTACCATAGAAGAGTCTGCCTGTAAGACACATTGTGATGATGTACCATGGGAGTGTGTGTGCCTGTAAGAAATGTAGTGGTGAAGTACCTTGGGAGAATGTGCATGTAAAACACATGTTGGTGATGTACCATGGGAGAGTGTGACTGTAAGGCACATTGTGATGATGTACCATGGAAGCGTGTGCCTGTAAGAAGAATAGTGGTGAAGTACCTTGTGAGAATGTGCCTGTAAAACACATGTTGGTGATGTACCATGGGAGAGTGTGCCTGTAAGACACATGTTTGTGATGTACCTTGGGAGAGTGTGCCTGTACAACACATTGTGATGATGTACCATGGAAGAGTTTGCATGTAAGACACATGTTGGTTATGTGCCATCTGAGAGTGTGCCTGTAAGACACATGATGGTGATGTACCATGGGAGAGTGAACCAGTAAGACACATAGTCGTGATGCACCATGGGAGAGTGTGCCTGTAAAACTCATGATGGTGATGTACTATGGGAGAGTGTGCCAGTAAGACACATAGTGGTGATGTACCATGGGAGAGTGTGCCTTTAAAACTCATGATGGTGATGTACCATGGGAGAGTGTGCCAGTAAGACACATGGTCGTGATGTACCATGGGAGAGTGTGCCTGTACAACACATGATGGTGATTTACCATGCGCGAGTGTGCCTGTAAGACACATGTTGGTGATGTACCATGGGAGAGTGTGCCTGTAAAACACATTGTGATGATGTTCCATGGGAGAGTATGCATGTATGACACATGTTGGTGATGTACCTTGGGAGAGTGTGCCAGTAAGACATATGGTGGTGATGTACAATGGAAGAGTGTTCCTGTAAGACACATGGTGGTGATGTACCATAGGAGCGTGTGCCTGTACAACACATGGTGGTGATGTGTAATGGGTGAGTTTGCCTGTAAGACACATGGTGGTGATGTACCCTGGGAGAGTATGCCTGTAAGACACAGTGGTGATGTACCATGGGAGAGTGTGCCTGTAAGACACATTGTGGTGATGTACAATGGGAGAGTGTGCCAGTACAACACATGGTAGTGATGTATCATGAGAGTGTGCCTGTAAGACACATCGTGGTGATTTACCATGGGAGAGTTTGTCTGTAAAACACATGGTGGTGATGTACCATGAGAGTGTGCCTGAAGGACAAATGGTGGTGATGTACCATGGGAGAGTGTGCCGGAACAACACATGAGGAAACGTACCATGGGAGAATGTGCCTGTAAGACACATGGTGGCGATGTACCATGGGAGAGTGTACCTGTAAGACACATGGTGGCGATGTACCATGGGAGAGTGTGCCTGTAAGACACATGGTAGTGATATACCACGGGAGAGTGTGCCTGTAAGACATATGGTGGTGATGTATCATAGGAGAATATGCCTGTAAAACACATGGTGGTGATGTACCATGGGAGATTATGCCTGTAAGACACATTCTGGTGATGTACAATGAAGAGCGTGCCTGTAAGACACTGGGTGGTGATGTACCATTGTAAAATGTGCCTTTACAACACATGGTGGTGATGTTCCATGGGTGATTGTACCTGTACAACACATTGTGATGATGTACCTTGGGAGATTGTGCCTGTAAGACACATGGTGGTGATGTCCCATGGGAGAGTGTGCCTGTAAGACATATAGTGGTGAAGTACCTTGGGAGAATGTGCATTTAAGACACATGTTGGTGATGTACCTTGGGAGAGTGTGCCAGTAAGACATATGATGGTGATGTACCATGGGAGAGTATGCCAGTAAGACACATAGTGGTGATGTACCATGGGAGAGTGTGCCTGTACAAAACATTGTGATGATGTACCATGGGAGAGTATGCCTGTATGACACATGGTGGTGATGTAGCTTTGGAGAGTGTGCCAGTAAGACACATGGTGGTGATGTACAATGGAAGAATGTGCCTGTAAGACACATGGTGGTGATGTACCATGG
>WNGS01162602.1:138731-143231 GCA_020271785.1 Procambarus virginalis | reverse complement strand
AGTCAGTTTCAGGGCAATGTACTTGAACATAGATGGGATCACAAGTAAGGCAAGTAAACTAAGGGAAAGAGCACAAGAAGTGAACCCAGATGTAATCGGACTCACTGAAACAAAACTCTCTGGAATCATAACTAATGCCGTGTTTCCCCAGGAGTACACAGTAATAAGGAAAGAGAGGGAAGGTAGGGGAGGAGGCGGAGTGGCCCTACTCATGAGAAAGGAATGGAATTTTAAGGAGATGGCTATCCCTGCTGTGAGGGATTCAGAGACTACATAGCAGGCACCATGACAATGGGAGGACCAAGGATAGTAGTAGCAGTAATATATAACCCTCCACCAAATGACAAAAGACCCAGTCAAGAGTACAAAAACAACAATGCGGCAGTTAACACTATAATTGAGAGGGCAGCCTCTGCTGCCTGTAGAAATTGATCCCACCTGCTCATCATGGGGGACTTCAATCACGGAAGGATTGATTGGGAGAACAAGGAACCGCATGGGGGCAAGGATGCGTGGAGAGCCAAACTACTGGAGGTGGTGACTAGAAACTTCTTAACCCAGCATGTCAGAGAACCCACAAGGATGAGAGGACATGACGAACCAGCGAGACTCGACCTGGTCTTCACCCTGAACGACTCCGACATAAGAGAAATCGGTTTTGAGGCCCCAGTTGGAATGAGCGACCACAGTGTATTGGTGTTTGAGTACCTGATTGAAGAAGGGTTATTGAACTCGAGGAGGGTTACCGAAACCAAAGGTTAGCATACCAAAAGGGAAACTATGAGGACATAAAGAAATTCCTAACAGATATAGCATGGGAAACAGAGCTCAGGGAAAAGACGGCCCAAGATATGATGGGCTACATCACAAAAAAATGCAAGGACACAGCAAACAAGTTTGTCCCAGCCCAAAAGGAAAACAGTGAAATGAAGATGAGAAACCCATGGTTTAATCAGATGTAGGCTAGCTAAGCAGCAAAGTAAAAGGGCATGGAGAAACTATAGGAATAACAGGACACTGGAGAGCAGAGAAAGATAACAGAATGCCAGGAACGAATATGTCAGAATGAGAAGAGAGGCAGAAAGACAATACGAAAATGACATCGCAAGCAAGGCAAAGACTCAGCCTAAATTGCTGCATAGCCACATCAGGAGAAAAACAACAGTAAAGGAACAGGTTATGATATTAAGGATAGGTTCAGAAGGATTCACTACAAACGACAAGGAAGTGTGTGAGGAACTGAATAAGAAATTCCAAGAGGTCTTCACCTTAGAGCAAGGAGAAATCCCAGAGATAAGAGAGGGAATAGCTAACCAGGAACCACCGGAAGAGTTTGAGATTACCAGCGGGGAAGTAAGGAAGTGTTTACTAGAGTTGGATGTGACAAAGGCTATAGGCCCAGATGGAATATCCCCTTAGATACTAAAGGAAGGAGCAGAAGAACTGTGCCTGCCACTCTCCCTAGTGTATAACAAATCACTGGCAACAGGGGAACTGCCAGAAATTTGGAAAGCAGCTAACATAGTCCCGATATACAAGAAAGGGGATAGACAGGAGGCAGACAATCACAATCATCGCCAGTTATTGTTGGAGTCCCTTGCATTTCTGCCAGCCAGAATATCTCTCGTGCATCCTGCTATGAACACCTGAATTTGACCCACCTCGTGTGATCAAATAAGAGGTTCTTAGCTAGCGCATATTCCCAGCACCATTTTATTTTGTTAACGTAACCAGTTCCCCCCTTTTCACTTTGTTATAATTTTATATATTTTTCTTTTACATTATATTATATATATATGCCAAGGTATCGTCTTTATTTTATTTAGTGTTTTCTATATTAAAGTAAAGTATTTTGTTATATTTTGTATTTTCGTGTTTCTTGACTTACCACAGATTATCAGACAAGCAGTCACTCTTTTTTTTCTTTGTTTTTATTTAATTTAAGTATATGTTGCCCAGCACTGACACCTGCTAGTTGGAAGACTGCCGACCACCATTTCCAACACGTTTCCGTCACAATATATATATATATATATATATATATATATATATATATATATATATATATATATATATATATATATATATATATATATATATATATATATTCAGGGGGGTACCACCTCTGGTGCAATTATAGGGACCCACAGCCTCAGAGAAGGGAACACAGAGCATTCAGGGAAAACTTGCCATTTAACTCTGAATACATAAGAGTGTTCGCTTCTCCTACCACCCCCCTTTTTTTTTATTTATGGTGTACACTTTATTATGCAAGGTTATACAGTTACATATCTGATTGTATACAAAAAATTAATATTAAGAGGACACAAAAAAAGTTCGCTTCCTAGAGGCTGTAGATTTCCTCGAACTCCTCCGACATCGGGCAGGAACCGAGGATGCAGCGAGCATTCCCCCCTCTGGATCGTGACACTGAGGCGCTGAAAGAGAAAACTTGCCGCTCTAGGGTCTCTTGTGGTGTCAATGAGCTTGAAACCAAGATCCTTAAGAAACCTTCTTGCACTCTCTCCCCATGGGCCTAGGGTCTCAGACCCTATTGGAACGAAGTTGTACCGATGATCTAATTGCCTATACTTGGCTGACTTGTCTCTTTCTCTGTGTGTCGCCGCGGCTCCTGCTGTGCCGGCAGAGAGGTTGATGTATGTGGCTGCCAGGGTGGATACGCAAGTATAGTCCCATGCCAACTGTCTGCCACCCTTCCACGGACGCAGTGTGATTCCGTCTGGTCGGCCGGCAAAGCTAACAGAGTCACAGTTCAGAAGGTTGCGGGGCTCTCTCTCCGCTGGACACTGAGCAGAGGCAAGGCTTCTTTTAATGATGTCGTTGACTTTGTCGTGTCTAGTGTGCCAACCACCAGATTTTCCACAGTGCAGGCCATGCAATCCATATTCGTCAGCATCTGCCTCGCCGCAAATACACCTATGAACAGTGTGGATAGGGGCAGCAAGACAGAGAGGGACTGCAATACGAAGCTGCTGCGGATCAAGACGTGTGCCAGTCGCAGACATAGGGACTGCCAAAAGGAAGTCCCCTGCATGGGGAGACTGCACATCTGTGAGGCGTGCACGATCACTGGGGGTTGTTGCTGCCTCCAGCAAAGCTGTGGTTTCTTTGTCTGCAATGGGGCTGTCCCAACTGGAATGTTTCTTGGCTTTTGGCATGGCTGGTCTGAGTGCTGGGTCTGCCAGCATTCCGTGTAGTGGGGGTCCTGTATCCCCGCTACATCACTGAGGGTGTCAGGTAGAATTTCCTTAACCAGGTCATCTGATGCTGAGGAGGAAGACAGGAAGGCTGGGACAGCAATTTGGGTGGCGGTGCGGACACCCAAGCCACCGAGCCTAACAGGAAGAGTGGCTTGTTTCCACTGGCACACGTTGAGGGAGAGATTAACAACTTTTTCCAGCATGGTCTTCAGTAAGAGGTCATACTCTTCAAGCTTTCGGTTGTCGTAAGATGGGGCGCACCTGAGAAGTAGGTTAGCCTCGGAAGGGATAGACATTTGGTGAGGAGATAAAAAGCATCATGGGCATCGATGTCACCTATTCTGTCTTCCATCCTCCTAAGGCCTGCGACTTTCTTGTCAAGGATCTCCTCAAGGGCGTTAGACCCGAGGGGTCTCCAAGGAGGGTGCTGTTCTCGGCCCTAATACAATGGGCTCCAGGCAAGGCAGACCTTATTCTAGCTACGATGTCTGGGTTGGAGGAGACTACTTCACACTTCACACTTGGAAGGGTATTATATATATATATATATATATATATATATATATATAATATATATTATAATATATATATATATAATATATAAAAGTTTGTGAGGGTACCACCTCTGGTGCCATGTGGGGACCCATAGCCTCGGAGAAGAAAATAAAACGTATTCAGAGGAGACCTTGTGGTTTCTCACTGAACACTAATATTTTCTTCTCCTACCACCCCCATTCTTTGTATGTACACATATATATTTGCTTTATTTGAACTTTGTTACAAAAAAGAGTTACATATAGGTTACAAAGATGGTTATCATAAGTTGTCGAGTTCCTCCAGCTCCTCAGATGGCGGGCAGGAAACCCTGGATGCAGTGTGCATTTACCCTCTGTATCGCCACGCTGAGGCGCTGGAAAAGAAAGCTGGCAGCTCTAGGGTCCCTTGTTGTTTCAATGAGCCTAGAACCCAGTTCCTTCAAAAAACTGGTAGCACTTTTACCCCAGGCGCCGAGTGTCTCAGAAGCAATGGGGACAAATTGTAGTGGTGATCAGTTCTCTATACTTACGGGATTTGGCTGCTTCCCTGTGGGTGGCAGCGCCACCTGGTTGTGCAACACTGAGTTCAATGTAGGTGTTAGCCAGGGTTGATACGCACGTGTAGTCCCATACCAACTGCTTGCCATTCTTCCAGGGGTTCACTGTGATACCATCTGGGCGACCAATAAGAGCATCACAGTTACAGGGCGTTAGGTAACGAGGCTCTCTCTCAGCTGGGCATC
>WNGS01162602.1:128731-136231 GCA_020271785.1 Procambarus virginalis | reverse complement strand
GCATTCAGGGAAAACTTTGCCATTTAACTCTGAATACATAAGAGTGTTCGCTTCTCCTACCACCCCCCCTTTTTTTTTGTATTTATGCTGTACACTTTATTATGCAAGGTTATACAGTTACATATCTGATTGTATACAAAAAATTAACATTAAGAACACACAAAAAAAGTTCGCTTCCTAGAGGCTGTAGTTTTCCTCGAACTCCTCCGACATCGGGCAGGAACCGAGGATGCAGCGAGCATTCCCCCTCTGGAATCGTGACACTGAGGCGCTGAAAGAGAAAACTTGCCGCTCTAGGGTCTCTTGTGGTGTCAATGAGCTTGAAACCAAGATCCTTAAGAAACCTTCTTGCACTCTCTCCCCATGGGGATAGGGTCTCAGACCCTATTGGAACGAAGTTGTACCGATGATCTAATTGCCTATACTTGGCTGACTTGCTCTTTCTCTGTGTGTCGCCGCGGCTCCTGCTGTGCCGGCAGAGAGGTTGATGTATGTGGCTGCCAGGGTGGATACGCAAGATAGTCCCATGCCAACTGTCTGCCACCCTTCCACGGACGCAGTGTGATTCCGTCTGGTCGGCGGCAAAGCTAACAGAGTCACAGTTCAGAAGGTTGCGGGCTCTCTCTCCGTCTGGACATTGAGCAGAGGCAAGGCTTCTTTAATGATGTCGTTGACTTTGTCGTGTCTAGTGTGCCAACCACAGATTTTCCACAGTGCAGGCCATGCAATCCATATTCGTCAGCATCTGCCTCGCCGCATTTACACCTATGAACAGTGTGGATAGGGGCAGCAAGACAGAGAGGGACTGCAATACGAAGCTCCTGCGGATCAAGACGTGTGCCAGTCGCAGACATAGGGACTGCCAAAGAGAAAGTCCCCTGCATGGGGAGACTGCACATCTGTGAGGCGTGCACGATCACTGGTGTTGTTGCTGCCTCCAGCAAAGCTGTGGTTTCTTTGTCTGCAATGGGGCTGTCCCAACTGGAATGTTCTTGGCTTTTGGCATGGCTGGTCTGAGTGCTGGTCTGCCATGGCACCCCATTTCGTGTCGCACTCCGTGTAGTGGGGGTCCTGTATCCCCGCTACATCACTGAGGGTGTCAGGTAGAATTTCCTTAACCAGGTCATCTGATGCTGAGGAGGAAGACAGGAAGGCTGGGACAGCAATTTGGGTGGCGGTGCGGACACCCAAGCCACCGAGCCTAACAGGAAGAGTGGCTTGTTTCCACTGGCACACGTTGAGGGAGAGATTAACAACTTTTTCCAGTATGGTCTTCAGTAAGAGGTCATACTCTTCATGCTTTCGGTTGTCGTAAGATGGGGCGCACCTGAGAAAGTAGGTTAGCCTCGGAAGGGATAGACATTTGGTGAGGAGATAAAAAGCATCATGGGCATCGATGTCACCTATTCTGTCTTCCATCCTCCTAAGGCCTGCGACTTTCTTGTCAAGGATCTCCTCAATGGCGTTAGACCCGAGGGGGTCTCCAAGGAGGGTGCTGTTCTCGGCCCTATAACATGGGCTCCAGGCAAGGCAGAACCTTATTCTAGCTACGATGTCTGGGTTGGAGGAGACTACTTCACACTTCACACTTGGAAGGGTATATATATATATATATATATATATATATATATATATATATATATATATATATATATATATATAATATATATATAAAAGTTTGTGAGGGTACCACCTCTGGTGCCAATGTGGGGAGGCAAAGACTCAGCCTAAATTGCTTCATAGCCACATCAGGAGAAAAAAAGCACAGTAAAGGTAAAGGTTATGAAATTAAGAATAGGGGAGATTGATTCACTACAAACGACAAGGAAGTGTGTGAGGAACTGAATAAGAAATTCCAGGAGGTCTTCACCTATAGAAAGGAGAAATCCAAGAGATAAGAGAGGGAATAGCTAACCAGGAAACACTGGAAGAGTTTGAGATTACCAGCGGGGAAGTAAGGAAGCGTTTACAAGAGTTGGTAAACGTTGGTAAACAAAGGCTATAGGCCCAGATGGAATCTCCCCTTGGATACTAAAGGAAGGAGCAGAAGAAATGTGCCTGCCACTCTCCATAGTGTACAACAAATCACTGGCAACAGGGGAACTGCCAGAAATTTGGAAAGCAGCTAACGTAGTCCCAATATACAAGAAAGGGGATAGACAGGAGGCACTGAACTACAGGCCAGTGTCCCTAACCTGCATACCATGCAAGCTGATGGAGAAGATTGTGCAAAGAAAGCTAGTGGAGCATCTGGAGCGAAGGAACTTTGTAACACAGCATCAACATGGGTTCAGGGATGGCAGGTCCTTCCTCACAGGGTTACTTGAATTCTGCGACTAGGCAACAAAAATAAGGCAAGAAAGAGAAGGGTGGGCAGACTGCATTTTTGGATTGTCAGAAAGCCTTTGATACAGTACCACACAAGAGGCTAGTGAAAAAGCTGGAGATGCAGGCTGGAGTGAAGGGAAGGTACTCCATTGGAGAAAGGAGTACCTAAGCAACAGGAGACAACGAGTCTATGTGAAGGGTGAGGTCTCAGATTGGCGAGACAATACAAGTGGAGTCCCTCAGGGTCAGTCCTTGGACCTATATTGTTTCTGGTATATGTAAATGGTCTCCCAGAGGGTATAGATTCGTTCCTCTCAATGTTTGCCGATGATGCAAAAATTATGAGGAGGATTGAAACAGAGGATGATAGTAGTAGGCTACAAGATGACCTAGACAGACTGAGTGAATGGTCCAACAAATGGCTGTTGAAGTTCAACCCGAATAAATGCAAAGTAATGAACTAGGCAGTGGAAACAGGAGGCCAGACACAGGATACAGAATAGGAGATGAAATACTTAATGAAACGGACAGAGAGAAAGATCTAGGAGTTGATATCACACCAAACCTGTCTCCTGAAGGCCACATAAAAAGAATAACGTCTGCTGCATATGCGAGACTGGCTAACATCAGAACAGCGTTCAGGAACCTGTGTAAGGAATCATTCAGAATCTTGTACACCACATATGTAAGATCAATCCTGGAGTATGCAGCCCCAAGGGAGAGCTGAAGGATTCTGAAGGGAGAGACTACGGGAATTAAACCGCACTTTGTTGGAAGACAGAAGATTAATGGGGACATGATCACAACCTTCAAAATCCTCAGGGGAATCGACCAGGTAAACAAGGATAAACTGTTCAACACTGGCGGAACGCAAACAAGGGGACACAGGTGGACACTGAGTACCCACATGACCCACAGGGCCGTAAGAAGGCACTTTTTCAGTGTCAGAGTAGTTAACAGATGGAAAGCATTAGGCAGTGATGTGGTGGAGGCTGACTCCATACACAATTTTAAATGTAGATATGATAGAGCCCAGTAGGCTCAGGAACCTGTACACCAGTTGATTGACAGTTGAGAGGCGGGACCAAAGAGCCAAAGCTCAATCCCCGCAAGCACAAATAGGTGAGTACAAATAGGTGAGTACACACACACACACACACACACACACACACACACACACACACACACACACACACACACACACACACACACACACACATATGGTAGATAAAGACAGAAGAGTTAGGGGACATGATCACCACATTAAAGATTCCAAGGGAATAGACAGGTTGATAAAGACAGGCTATTTAACACAAGGGACACACTCACAAGGGGACACAGGTGAAACTAAGTGCTCAAATGAGCCACAAAGATATTAGAAAGAACTTTTTTAGTGTCAGAGTGGTTGACAAATGGAATGCATTAGGAAGCGATGTGGTGGAGGCTGACTCCATACACAGTTTCAAGTGTAGATATGATAGAGCCCATAGGCTCAGGAACCTGTACACCTGTTGATTGACGGTTGAGAGGCGGGACCAAGAGCCAGAGCTCAACCCCCGCAGCACAACTAGGTGAGTACCTAGGTGAATACACACACACACACACACACACCCACACACACACACACACACACACACACACACACACACAACTAAGTGAATACAACTAAGTGAATACAACTAAGTGAATCACACACACACACACACACACACACATACACACACACACACACACACCACACACACACACACCACACACACAACACACACCCACACACACACACACACACACAAATGGAATGCATTAGGAAGTAATGTGGTGGAGGCTGACTCCATACACAGTTTCAAGTGTAGATATGATAGAGCCCAATAGGCTCAGGAACCTGTACACCTGTACAATTAGTACGAGGATTACAATTAACAACCTGCAAAGTGAGCTGACATCAGCAAGGAGGAGATCAAATCTCTCACAGCGAAAAATAAAGAGACCGAGCATCAGATTATCATCCAAAGGGAAGGGGGAATGGTACATTGGAAGGAAATGCCTCTGTACCTGACACATTTGCGGACATATTGAAAAGAGCTCAGAAGCAATGGCCACAGTGAGGGAGGTAGCCATGCAAGCTGCTACCTCACAGGAAGCAGCAAGGTGCACCACTCAACTGCTGGAGAGAAAGAGATCAGTGGTAGTTGTAGGCATCAAAGAACAGGAAGGATCCAACAGGCAAGAATGGAATGGCAAGGATAGAGAGGCAGTACATGGGCTACTGAAGGGGTTACAGATGGAAGAGGCTGCACACAACATTGAGAAGGTTTTCAGGTTGGGCTGGTACAACAGGGACAGAAACCGACTTGTAAAGGTGGTGTTTGCAAACGAAACCACGAAGGAGGATATTCTAGAAAAAAAGAGTCGTCTCCAACATGTGGAGGGATACAAACAAGTATTCCTGCAGAGGGACAGGACGAAGGAGGAGAGAGCCAGGGCAGCAGAGGCAAGGAGGAAGCGCAGGGAGAGAGGAGCAAACCAGGAAATCACAGCCCCCAACACAGCAGTCCCAGAGACAAGGGGAACCCAAAACCAGCATCCCAGCAACACCAGAGGGGGGGGCAACACCACCAACCCCCTCTGCATAGAAACCCTTCCTTCCCCTCACCCTACCTGCCCCCACCCAACCCTCCCTCCCCCCCCCACCCCATTCTGACCCCGACACCCCATCCCCATTCCCATCATGTCCCCCCTCCCACCTTTCCCCCCAGTCCCCCTTCCCCCTTCATCCCATACCCTCCCTATTCCTCCTCCCCCCTCACCCCGTATCCTCCATGTCCCCCCTATCTCCTTAACCACACCCTACCCGTTCCCCCTTCCCTTAAACCCCCACCCCCCACCCCAAACCCTCTGCGACCCTGCAAACCACCTCACAGATCCTCTCACCCACGAACAGCTTCCCACACCAGTAGAATACTCGCCAAGAAAGGATATGTAAATGAACAGAAGAAAGTGAGCTTCAAGGCGATGTACACTAACATAGATGGGATTACAATAAAACTAGTGAACTTGGAGAGTGGGCACTAGAAGAAAACCCAGACATAATAGCACTCACAGAAACAAAGCTAACGAAAATCATAACAAATGCAGTGTTTCCACAGGGCTACTATGTAGTGAGGAAAGAGAGAGAAGGGAGAGGAGGAGGTGGTGTGGCTTTGCTACTAAGAGAAGGTTGGAGTTTCGAAGAGATGGTAATTCAGAACTGTGAAGGTTTCAGGGACTACATATCAGGCACCATTGCAACTGGAGGACAGAAAATTATAATAGTAGTCATATATAACCCCCCACCGAATGACAGAAGACCCAGACAGGAATATGATAGAAACAACATGGCCACCATCAATATAATAGAGAGAGCAGCTTCTGTGGCTAGCAGGAACGGATCCAGACTTCTAATCATGGGAGACTTCAACCATGGGAAGATAGATTGGGGGAACAGAGACCCACACGGAGGCCCAGACACATGGAGAGCTAAGCTGCTGGATGTGGCAACAAGAAACTTTCTAAGTCAACACGTCAAGGGACCGACAAGAATGAGAGGAGGGGATGAACCAGCCTTGCTTGATTTGATATTTACCCTAAATGAGTCGGATATAAGGGAAGTTAAGTTGGAAGCCCCCTTGGGAATGAGTGATCATAGTGTATTGAGCTTTGAGTACCTGGTTGAGCTAGGAATTATCACCCCCAAAAAGAACTGGGAACCAAGGGCTGGCGTACAGAAAGGGAAACTATGAGGAGATGAATAAATTCCTATGGGATATACATTGGGACACAGAACTCGGAACCAAGTCCGTACAAGACATGATGGACTATGTCACCCAAAAATGTCAGGAGGCTGTAAGCAGGTTTGTCCCAGCCCAACAGGAAAAAACAGAGAAGCAAAGGAAGAATCCGTGGTTTAATAGGGAATGTATGAAAGCAAAGGAGCTGAACAAAAGGGCATGGAGGAACTTCCGTAATAACAGAACACCAGAAAGTAGAGAGATACCAGAGAACCAGGAACGAGTATGTCAGTGTGAGAAGAGCAGCTGAGAAAAGGTATGAAAATGATATAGCTAACAAAGCCAAGACTGAACCAAAGCTACTACACAGTCACATCAGGAGGAAGACAACAGTGAAGGAACAGGTGATTAAACTTAGGGTGGGCGAGGACAGGTACACAGAGAATGACAAAGAGGTGTGTGAAGAACTCAACAAAAGGTTCCAGGAGGTCTTTACAATAGAACAGGGAGATATCACGGCGCTGGGAGAGGTGGCAGCAAACCAGGTGACCTTGGATAGGTTCGAAATTACAAGAGATGAGGTCAAAAAGCACCTATTGGAGCTGGATGTGAGAAAAGCTGTTGGGCCGGATGGAATCTCGCCATGGGTATTGAAAGAGTGTGCAGGAGCACTTTGCTTACCACTCTCCATAGTGTATAGTAAGTCACTGGAAACGGGGGACCTACCAGAAATATGGAAGACTGCTAATGTAGTACCAATATACAAAAAGGGTGACAGACAAGAGGCACTGAACTACAGGCCAGTGTCCTTAACTTGTATACCATGCAAGGTGATGGAGAAGATTGTGAGAAAAAACCTAGTAACACATCTGGAGAGAAGAGACTTCGTGACAACCCATCAACATGGGTTCAGGGAGGGTAAATCTTGCCTTACAGGCTTGATAGAATTCTACGATCAGGTGACAAGATTAAGCAAGAAAGAGAAGGGTGGGCGGACTGCATTTTTTTGGACTGTCGGAAAGCCTTTGACACAGTACCCCATAAAAGGTTGATGCATAAGCTGGAGAAACAGGCAGGAGTAACAGGTAGGGCGCTCCAGTGGATAAGGAGTACCTAAGCAATAGGAAGCAGAGAGTTACAGTGAGGGGTGAGACCTCAGACTGGCGTGAAGTCACCAGTGGAGTCCCACAGGGCTCTGTACTTGGACCTATCCTGTTTCTGATATACGTAAATGATCTCCCAGAGGTATAGACTCATTCCTCTCAATGTTTGCTGACGACGCCAAAATTATGAGAAGGATTAAGACAGAGGAGGACAGCTTGAGACTTCAAGAAGACCTGGACAAGCTGCAGGAATGGTCGAACAAATGGCTGTTAGAGTTTTTTAACCCAAGCAATGTAATGTA
>WNGS01162602.1:85670-113041 GCA_020271785.1 Procambarus virginalis | reverse complement strand
AACACAAACACCACACACACACAGACAAACACACAGACACACGTGGTTTAATAGGGAATGTATGAAAGCAAAGGAGCTGAACAAAAGGGCATGGAGGAACTTCCGTAATAACAGAACACCAGAAAGTAGAGAGAGATACCAGAGAACCAGGAACGAGTATGTCAGTGTGAGAAGAGCAGCTGAGAAAAGGTATGAAAATGATATAGCTAACAAAGCCAAGACTGAACCAAAGCTACTACACAGTCACATCAGGAGGAAGACAACAGTGAAGGAACAGGTGATTAAACTTAGGGTGGGCGAGGACAGGTACACAGAGAATGACAAAGAGGTGTGTGAAGAACTCAACAAAAGGTTCCAGGAGGTCTTTACAATAGAACAGGGAGATATCACGGCGCTGGGAGAGGTGGCAGCAAACCAGGTGACCTTGGATAGGTTCGAAATTACAAGAGATGAGGTCAAAAAGCACCTATTGGAGCTGGATGTGAGAAAAGCTGTTGGGCCGGATGGAATCTCGCCATGGGTATTGAAAGAGTGTGCAGGAGCACTTTGCTTACCACTCTCCATAGTGTATAGTAAGTCACTGGAAACGGGGGACCTACCAGAAATATGGAAGACTGCTAATGTAGTACCAATATACAAAAAGGGTGACAGACAAGAGGCACTGAACTACAGGCCAGTGTCCTTAACTTGTATACCATGCAAGGTGATGGAGAAGATTGTGAGAAAAAACCTAGTAACACATCTGGAGAGAAGAGACTTCGTGACAACCCATCAACATGGGTTCAGGGAGGGTAAATCTTGCCTTACAGGCTTGATAGAATTCTACGATCAGGTGACAAGAATTAAGCAAGAAAGAGAAGGGTGGGCGGACTGCATTTTTTTGGACTGTCGGAAAGCCTTTGACACAGTACCCCATAAAAGGTTGATGCATAAGCTGGAGAAACAGGCAGGAGTAACAGGTAGGGCGCTCCAGTGGATAAGGGAGTACCTAAGCAATAGGAAGCAGAGAGTTACAGTGAGGGGTGAGACCTCAGACTGGCGTGAAGTCACCAGTGGAGTCCCACAGGGCTCTGTACTTGGACCTATCCTGTTTCTGATATACGTAAATGATCTCCCAGAGGGTATAGACTCATTCCTCTCAATGTTTGCTGACGACGCCAAAATTATGAGAAGGATTAAGACAGAGGAGGACAGCTTGAGACTTCAAGAAGACCTGGACAAGCTGCAGGAATGGTCGAACAAATGGCTGTTAGAGTTTAACCCAAGCAAATGTAATGTAATGAAGATAGGGGTAGGAAGCAGGAGACCAGATACAAGGTATCATTTGGGAGATGAAATACTTCAAGAGTCAGAGAGAGAGAAAGACCTGGGGGTTGATATCACGCCAGACCTGTCCCCTGAAGCTCATATCAAGAGGATAACATCAGCAGCATATGCCAGGTTGGCTAACATAAGAACGGCCTTTAGAAACTTGTGTAAGGAATCTTTCAGAACATTATATACCACATATGTCAGACCAATCCTGGAGTATGCGGCTCCAGCATGGAGTCCCTATCTAGTCAAGCATAAGACTAAACTGGAAAAGGTTCAAAGGTTTGCCACCAGACTAGTACCCGAGCTGAGAGGTATGAGCTACGAGGAGCGACTGCAGGAATTAAACCTCACTTCGTTGGAAGACAGAAGAGTTAGGGGGGACATGATCACCACATTCAAGATTCTCAGGGGAATCGACAGGGTTGATAAAGACAGGCTGTTTAACACAAGGGGCACACGCACTAGGGGACACAGGTGGAAACTGAGTGCCCAAATGAGCCACAGAGATATTAGAAAGAACTTTTTTAGTGTCAGAGTGGTTGACAAATGGAATGCATTAGGAAGCGATGTGGTGGAGGCTGACTCCATACACAGTTTCAAGTGTAGATATGATAGAGCCCATTAAACTCAGGAAACTGTACACCTGTTGATTGACGGTTGAGAGGCGGGACCAAAGAGCCAGAGCTCAACCCCCGCAAGCACAACTAAGTGAGTACAACTAGGTGAGTACACACACACACACACACACAGTTTCATACACTGACTCCATACACAGTTTCAAATGTAGATGTGATAGAGCCCAGTAGGCTCAGGAATCTGTACACCAGTTGATTGACAGTTGAGAGGCGGGACCAAAGAGCCAAAGCTCAACCCCCGCAAGCACAATTAGGTGAGTACAATTAGATGAGTACACACACACACACAGGGAGCAGGAGGCCAGATACAAGGTATCATCTGGGAGAGGGAATTCTTCAGGAGTCAGAGAAAGAAAAAGACTTGGGGGTTGATATCACGCTAGACCTGTCTCCTGTAGCACATATCAAGAGGATAACATCAGCGGCATATGCCAGTCTGGCCAACATACGAACGGCATTCAGAGACTTGTGTAAAGAATCATTCAGAACTTTATATACCACATATGTCAGGCCAATCCTGGAGTATGCAGCCCCATTATGGAGTCCATATCTAGTCAAGGATAAGACTAAACTGGAAAAGGCTCAAAGGTTTGCCATCAGACTAGTACCCGAGCTGAGAGGCATGAACTACGAGGAGAGACTACGGGAATTAAACCTCACTTCGCTGGAAGACAGAAGAGTTAGGGGGGACATGATCACCACATTCAAGATTCTGAAGGGAATTGATAGGGTAGATAAAGACAGGCTATTTAACAAAAGGGGCACACGCACAAGGGGACACAGGTGGAAATTGAGTGCCCAGATGAGCCACAGAGATATTAGAAAGAACTTTTTTAGTGTCAGAGTAGTTGACAAATGGTATGCATTAGGAAGTGATATGGTGGAGGCTGACTCCATACACAGTTTCAAGTGTAGATATGATAGAGCCGAATAGGCTCAGGAATCTGTACACCTGTTGATTGACGGTTGAGAGGTGGGACCAAAGAGCCAGAGCTCAACCCCTGCAAACACAACTAGGTAACTAGGTGAGTACACACACACACGGTATCTAGATTGATATCTGCGTGTTTAAGTCTCCCTCCACAACACAAAATGTTGTGATTTTCTTGGTCTATCCACAGACCGAGATTGTGTTTTAACTTATGCAGAAGATTCTCACAGTCATTCCCATAAGTTTCTCTCTGGGCTTGTCTTACCCAATAGATAAGTGCATCTGGAAAAGTGTATTTTATACCTTTTTTCCTGAGATATTGAAACCCGTTCTGTGTTACATTGAATAATTTGATGAGCGAGGAGTAACGAGTACAATCCAAGACTGATATTTGAGCTTGCTGCCTGGTGGTAGTTATCGTTTGTGTCGTAATGACGTTTGTTCAGTCCAACTACCATTCACTAACCATATAGGCCCATGAAACCAAATATCTGCCTTTGCAAACTGTTTAAAAGTCATACCTCTTGATAAGAGATCAGCTGGATTATTTTTTGTTGGTACATGCAACAATTGAAAGCCTGCAGAAATTTCTTTAACTTCCGAGACGCGATTTTTTACATATGGAGTCGGACAGTTCTCGTTTTGTACCCATTGTAAGACAGCTTCATTGTCAGACCATATAATGACATCTTTGATGTTCATGGTAGACAAGGCTTGTTTGATATGCACTGCTTAGCGTGTGCCAGTTAGCAATGCAGTTAGTTCCATCTGAGGCAAAGTCCTCTTTTTTTAATGGAGCAACTCTGGCCATAGAGGTGATGAGATATGATTGATTAGAAGTCACTAAGTAAGCACAAGCTCCAAAAGCTTTGGCTGACGAGTCTGCGAATACATGTAGTGATAAATTATCATGTTCCTCGATTATGTGTCTCGGAAAGATTATCTTTTCGACTAAAGTTTGTTCTTGAGCCACTTCCATCCAAGCTTTCTGTAACTGGAGTGGTAGTGGATCATCCCAACCAACTTTAGTCTTCCAAGCTTCTTGCGCCAATAAATGCCACTTGATAGTTAAAGTATTTAGTAGACCAAGTGGGTTGAATACTTTGCTAACTTGTGAAAACAAATCCCTTTTTGTAGCAATGCAATAATTTACTGGTACAGATCTGATTGAAATTGTGTCCGAGATTAGATCCCACTCCATACCTAACACCTTTTGTGATTCTGGTATGTGATATTCAGGGTAATCTCTTGCTATTTGATTATTCAATGTTGCATTATTAGAGGCCCAAGATTGTAGTGGCATGTTGGCACCTTGTAGCTCCTTGTTGGCCTCTTGATATAGTTGTAACAGTTCAGTAGTACTGTTAACTGTCCCTTGAAAATTATCTACATATAGATTCTGACTTATTTCAGCCTTATAGGGACTTGATGATTTCTTCAGATGAGTATCTAGAGTTGCTTGCAACAGAAATGTACTTGACATCGCGCCGAAAAGTACTGAGGAGAATCTGAAAGTCACTAAAGGACTATTGATATCTTCTGGGTTCTCTACCCATAGAAACTTAGTGAAGTCTCTATCTTCTTCCTGCAAGCCGACTCTTAGAAAGGCCTTACTAATATCTGCTGAAAACGCATATTTGTTCAGTCTAAACTTCAGCAGTATGTAATACAATTTCTGAGTTAGACTTGGACCTGTTTGCAAACAATCATTTAGACTGGTTCCTTGGGGTCCAGATTTAGAGCTACAGTTAAAAACTATCTGTAAAGGAGTTGTTTTTGATTCTCTCATTACAGCTATGTGTGGTAAAAAATGGCTTGTTTGCTTATTGTCCTGTTTCACGACTTCAATGAATAAATTCTTTAATTGTTGAGCAATAATCTCATGATAGAGTTTTAAATGCTCAGGCCTTTTTCTTAGCTTTGCTAATTGAGATTTAAATTGACTGTAAGCCATGTGATAGTTGGTAGGTAAGGTTTTATTGTTGATTTTCCATGGTAGCCTTACCCAGTACTGTCCATCATGGTACTGTACAGTTTCTAAGTACTGATTGTATGCACAGACATCATCAGGACTTGGTTGTTCAGGAATTATTCCTATGGCATCAAGTTCCCACAATTGATGTACAGATTCCAATCCATTATCAATCATGAGGGGGATATTAAGTGGTGACTGTTCTTTGCCTAATCAAGCCACGATTACAGTTTCAATATGATGTGATTTTTCAGGAGATGAAGGTTCAAGATCTAGTATAGGTCCTGTCATCAATATGCCTCCTGCTGATTTGAGTAAATTCATACCCATACATTCTTCTGATCCCAGAATGAATCGATAATAGTAGTCAGCTCCAATCAGGATTCCGATATCCCCTATGTAGTCAGAATCGAGCAGAGGATCTGCTAATTGGATTCCTTTTTCTTTTAGGAATTTAGTAGTGGCTGCCAGACCAGTCACTTCCATTTCAGTAGGAATTTTATCAACTACTATGGCTTCGACTGTCCTTTGGGATGTACGTAGACAGACATTGAGTTGTACTACCGGAAAGGTTCTACGACCTGAATTGGTAAAAAACCCTGATATGGATGTAGATACTTGCTTTGAAGATTTAAGTTGTAAATCTTCTGCCATCTTTTTACTGATAAAGGTTTTCTGTGACCCTTGATCAAAAAAGCCTCTAGTTTGAATACAAATTCCTTGATTGCATAGTTCTAGTTGTGCAGTAGGCAATATGGCTGTTGTAACAATTTCTGTATCTAAGGCATTGACATTACTCATTACTGTAAAGAATTGTACGGCTGTTGTGGTATTATCATCTTTTGGCTTTGCCTGAGATGCAGGTTGATTATTGGATGTCTGTGATCTGGATTGAGTGTTGATATCACCACAGGGTGCTGTGTGATGTACACTTTTATGACAATATTGGCAGTTCTGCAATTGAGTGTTACACTCACTTGTATTGTGCTTCCGTAGACAACGGATGCACCTGTTCAGAGATTTCAGTCGATTGATTCGACTGGCACGGTCTTCATAAACTGTGATTGATAAACAGTATGTGCTTCTTGATAGAATAAATATTTTGGGGCACTTGCAGCTCCTTTTGTCTTATCTGTCTTGGGAGCTTGATTTCCTACAGTTCTGTTAACTGTGGGGTATATAGCATAAGAGCCAACATTACTCTGTTTCCACTTTGCAGAAGAGGAGTTTTGTTGCCTTGATTTTTGACTGCCAGTTTGGACATTTTTGTTTTTGTCCGTGGATTCACCTTTGATGATTTTTTCATGTGATCTAAGTTTTCCTCGGCTTCGTAATCTTTGTACGTAAGCTCGAAGTCCATCAAAGATTTGGCCCTATGGTAAGTTGTTGGTGTTATAATGGGTGCATCGGCTTTCTATGATCTCATTAGGAAGTTTCCTTTGAATGATTAACTTTGTAAGCCACTCTGCATTTCCTACAGGTACTTTTGTACTGAGGGCTTTGATGATTGATTCTATAGACAATCGAAATGATTGTAGTGATTCATAACTTTAATTTGGAGAGGTAAATCCAATAATTTGTATGAGAGATGGGCAATTGCAGTCTCCTTATCACTGTAGTTATCTTGTAACAACTGTAAGGCATGGTCGTAATCATCATCTGTTAATGACAAATAAGCAATAACCTGCCTTGCCTCTCCCAGTAACTGGCCTTGCAAATATTGAAACTTTGTTGCCTTTTTGAGAGAAGCCTTGGAGTTTATTATAGAATCAAAGGTTCTCCAGAAGGTATCCCAATCGTCTTCATCCTTGCCCTCAAAATATGGTAAATGTACCTTTGGGAGCTCTGCTGCTATATGTGTGATAGTTGCATTGCTCTGCTGAGTGGATGAGCTCACATTGGATTGGGTTCCAGCTTGAGATACTTGTTTGATTAAAGGATCAAGTTGATCTTGGATTTTATCTTCATACATTGTCATTTCAGCAACAATTTCCTCAAGTTCCCTTCGGGTTAAATCTGCAGTAGCCATTTCTGTTAGATAAATCTCTGCATAGGGAGCCGGTCGGCCGCGCGGACAGCACAATGGACTTGTGATCCTGTGGTCCTGGGTTCGATCCCAGGTACCGGCGAGAAACAATGGGCAGAGTTTCTTTCACCCTATGCCCCTGTTACCTAGCAGTAAAATAGGTACCTGGGTGTTAGTTAGCTGTCACGGGCTGCTTCCTGGGGGTGGAGGCCTGGTCGAGGGCCAGGCCGCGGGGACACTAAAGCCCCGAAATCATCTCAAGATATAAGATGGCGTTTGATTTGTTCATACTTTTCAACAGCTGCTTTTACTCTGGTATTCAGAATTATTAAATCAGGAGATGGTTGTCTAGCCAGCTTTTGACATTTGTCAGTCAGTTGAGTTAGGTGATTTTGTAGACCAATAAGTGTCCTCCTATTTCCTGTTTCAGCTGCTGGTGGAACACTGTCAGCCATTTTGACCTTTTACCGAGTTTCGGAGATTCCGAGATATTTTCTCTTTTTGATAAATATGTATATGTTAATATATTTTGATAAATGAGCTTTCCAGTCTACTTAGGAAATGATTCCAAAGATGTCCTTCATTTTTTCCTGGAATCTGGATGTAGAAGGTGTTCAATTATCAAAAGTACTGTAATAATTTGGTTTGAGATCCGAATGCACAAATATACCAACTTCGTAAATCCTGTAATAATTTTTAAAAAATAGTAAATGACACTATTTTTGCAAAGTCATTACAAGATCTATTACCCTAATAGTTGCTTGATAAAATACAGTAGAATGCCTACTGGTTTTACCTGTAATAGGGTTTGATACAGTTGATTATGGTTAGATTGTAACGAAATACTCTTACAGTGATAAAAAACACTTTTTAAAGAATTATGTAATGAGCAGCTCTGAAAATCAGTTGATTAGAGATAATGCTAGATAATACACTTAAATATGCATATAATGTTACCACAAGTGAGGTAGATAATGGTATATATATTATTAAGAATGCAGTTGTGGCTGTGACCTGATACAACTAAGTACTGTGGTTTCTTAACACAGAACAATATTAATATGCTATGAATGCTTACTAGTTAAGGATATCGTGGCTTAAGCCACTGCAAACAATTTGTTTACTTAGATTTATAGCTATGAGAAATATGGCTGTTAGGCTGGTTAGGCTATAATATGCAAAAANAGAAAATGATAAGGTCTACGTAGTATACATGTACACCTGCCCCCATGAAGGACGTAACCTTCAATCTAAGTTCATAGGTATGACGTCGACCAAGCTGACGAGGCGTTGACCTCTCATCTTCAATCCGGTGCCCTCAGAAATCACATGACACAAACCTCACAAGAGAAATGCTGAACTAAAATGCTTGTATAATAGACAAAACCCAAGACATAAGAAGATTACAAATTCTTAAAGCATCCACATAACAATACAACAACCCACCATAGATTCCCAAATTATGGAACTATTCACACTACCCACCATGAGTTCAAGAATAAGATCAGAACGTGAAGATGCCATCATAGAAGACACTGCTCAACATGTCACGCCCACTACACCTGATTAATTTGTACGTGTTTCGTACCCTATTTCGCCTTATTCTACTCTTTTCTCCTTTATGTTTTATTCTTAATCCATTTGTATACCACTATATATAACATATTATTCAACTCATTTGTCTACACATGACCCCCATTGTTCGATCCATTTGTCTTCACCTGACATCCCTAATGGTATAAATATAAAATACCCTGTACTGTCACATCTATTGAGAATAAACCATGTAGGTTCGAAACGTTGTGTAATTTTATAATAAGTGTAATACATTATACAGTTATTTATTTCTTTTTCTGCACTTCGAACGAACATGACTTTTGGAGAATTCCTCTTCCAAATAATCCCAGATTCAAGAGCACTAGTCAGAGGGATAGAAGTCCTAAACCAGAAAATAATCAATACAGAATATGCAGTCATACTCAATGAAACATGTATAAATAAAAAACTGCTGCCAGTATACACTAATATTATATATATATATATAATATATATATATATATAATATATATATATATATATATATATATATATATATTATATATATATTGTCGTACCTAGTAGCCAGAACGCACTTCTTGGCCTACTATGCAAGGCTCGATTTGCCTAATAAGCCAAGTTTTCCAGAATTAATATATTTTCTCAATTTTTTTCTTATGAAATGATAAAGCTACCCATTTCATTATGTATGAGGTCAATTTTTTTTTATTCGAGTTAAAATTAACGTAGATATATGACCGAACCTAACCAACCCTACCTAACCTAAACTAACCTATCTTTATAGGTTAGGTTAGGTGAGGTAGCCGAAAAAGTTAGGTTAGGTTAGGTTAGGTAGGTTAGGTAGTCGAAAAACAATTAATTCATGAAAACTTGGCTTATTAGGCAAATCAGGCCTTGCATAGTAGGCCGAGAAGTGCGTTCTGGCTACTAGGTACGACATATATATATATATATATTATATATATATATATATATATATATATATATATATATATGAAAATTCACACCCCAGAAGTGACTCGAACCCATACTGCCAGGAGCAACGCAACTGGTGTGTACAGGACACCTTAATCCACTCGACCATCACGACCGGACAAAATGAGGTGATATCCAAAGCTACTTGAACCACCCCACCGCTGGCACTGAGTTTTCAGTTGCATATAGTCCTGGGGACCAGGACTATATGCAACTATATATACATATATGCAACAGGAAAAAGGCTGCCGGAATGCACTAGCCATAAATCACAAATACTTCTTAATGACCACACCAGGATTCGAACCCATAACGTCCAAATTCACCCTTAAAAATACACGGTACCGTGACTTTCACTCCAGTTGGAGTGAAAGTCTTGTGTGAAAATAATATTAACTTGTATCTCATTGTTTTTCTAGCTCGTCTCCTTACAGTATATAATAACACCATTTCCTATCTATACTGTATTAGTGAAATAGGCAGTACATTCCTTCAGTGACACTGGGATTGTTCTATCAGGTCCATGTGTTATGTTCTATCTAGTTTTATGATTTACATACTCTTCTGAATCATTTCTATACTATGTTCGAGGCTTTTACTTATATACCTGGTCCAACACCATTAAAAATGCAGTCAATCACTTGCTTCTTTTAAAAAAAAACATGTCTAGGTAACCCACCACACTTTGTATGTTATTCTTGTTTTAAGTTGTAGTATATATATATACAGTACGTAAATTAATATAACTATGGTTAAATTTAAATATGTGAAAGGATTTTTTAAAGACAAAACGATTACGGTGTTTTTCTCTGATTGCAACTCTTCCGATTATTATTGATCTGAAATGCAATTGTTCCGATTGTAATTGCTCTGAATGCAATTGCACATAATTATTTTCTTTTTCAGGCATTCAATTGTGAGGGTGTAATTTTTATTAGGCACTTTGTGTGCGTGTGCTAAAACTACCCTTAGTGAGAATACGTGTTCAAATCTACTTAATATTACAATATTATTACAACTGTTTCTTTGTATTCTTATCACAGGAATCGATAAACTTCATGCGCACCTAGGCTTCATGGACGCAGGGAGAAATGGCACGTGGAAGTGGTTGGATGGTCGCCCAGTCGACGCCGCAGACTGGTATCATGGTGAACCCAACAACAGTGACGGAGATGAATTCTGCGGAGAATTTCGAATGCATCTAGACAGGATGCTTAATGATCGCACCTGCTCGACTGTGACGGAATTCGTTTGTCAGTATCATCCTCCCAATTAAGGATGTTGAGGCGCCTCTCTATGAAAGGATTAATTGGCTTGTTTAATATTGTTTTATTTTAATGTTATCATTTAGGTTTCATTATAGGTGTTATCATATCATATAAAGAGGCATTTGCAAATCCCTGTTAGTTAATTATCCTGAAAGGAACATTGTTAATTTTCAATCCATCACAAATTATGAGGTACTTAGAAAGTGAAGAGCTTGTTAAACACGTGAATTAGGGGGGTGAGAATCTTGTAATAGTTAAGAGAGTCTTGAAACAGCTGTGAATCTAGCAATAGCGATGAGCTTTGCACTACATGAAAGTCTTACACTATCTCAACGTCTTTCACAATCTGAAAGTCTTACACTATCTCTGAGTCTTACTCGATCATAGAGTCTTACACTATCCATGAGCCTTATAAAATCAGTCTTACGCTATCGCTGAGTCTTACACTATCGTCATATAATAAGTCATATAATAACTTCGTCTCTGATTACCTACAAGCGTTTCACTGGCTGCGAGTCTTTCACTGGTTGCATGTCTTGCCCTGGTTGTGTCTTGTAGTGGCTGCAAGTCTTGCAATGGTTGTGTCTTGCAATGGTTGTGTCTTGCACTGGTTGTGTGTCTTGCACGTGCTGCGAGGCTTGCACTGGTTTCATGTCTGGCACTGGCTGCATATCTTGCGGTGGCTGAGAATGTTGCACTGGATGTGAGTCTTAGACTTGCTGCGAGTTTCACTGGCTGCAAATCTTGCACTTTATGCAAGTTTTGCATTTTCTGCGAGTTTTCCACTAACTCGCAGAAAAGTTTTGCACTAGTTGCAAGGATTAACTAGTTGTGAGTCTTCCACTGGCTGTGAGTCTTAAACTAGCTGCGAATCTTGCACTGGCTGCGAGTCCGCGCACCTGCAGTGATTCTCACACTTACTGTGAGTTTAAGACTCAAATCAAGTTCAAGACTGTGTGCGAGTGTTGGACTGGCTGTGGATATTGCACTGAGTCTTGTACAAGCGGCGAATCTTGTAATAGCTGCGAGTGTGACACTGGCTGTAAGTGTTTCTCTGGCTTTAAGTGTTTCACTGTCTGGGAGTGTTTAACTGGCTGTGAGCCTTCCACTGTGTGCGTGTCTTTCACTGGTAACGAATCTTGCACTGTCTGTGTGTGTTGCACTTGCTGAGCATGTTGCACTGGCTGCGATTCTTGCACTAGCTGTGAGTGGTGCACTTGCAGTGAATCTTGCACTGGATGTGAGTCTTCTACTTGCTGCCAGTGTTTCACTGGCTGCGAGTCTGCGCACTGGCTAGAAGTCGTGCACTTGCTGCGTGTCATGCACTGGTTTTGAATGTTGCACTGAATGTTAGTGTTCCTCTTATTTTGAGAGTTTCACTTGCTGCAAGTTTTGCACTATATGTGAGTTTTCCACTGACTGTGAGTCTTGTGCTGGTTGCGAGTCTTTCAGTGGCTGTGAGTTTTACACTAGCTGCCAATCTTGCAATGGCTGCGAGTCCTGCACTTGCAGTTAGTCTTGCACTGGCTGAGAATCTTGAACTGCTTTGAGTCTTGCACAATGTGCGGGTGTTGCACTGGCTGCAAGTCTTGCACTGGCTGCGAATCTTCCATTGGATGAATGTTTTGCGCTAGCTACGAGTCTTCCACATAATACGAGTCTTTCACTGGTTGCGAGTCTTACACTGGTTGGAAGTCTTTCTTTACCTGCGAGTCTTTCACTGGTGGTGAGTTTTGCACTAGCTGCGAATCTTACAATAGCTATGAATCTTGCACTGGCTGCGTGTCTTGCATTGGCTGTGAATCTTGCCCAGGCTTTGAGTCTTGCACAGGCTGCAAGTCGTGCACTTGCTGCGTGTCTTGCACTGGTTGCTGATGTTGCACTGGATGTGAGTGTCTCACTTATTTTGAGAGTTTCAATGGCTGCGAATCTTAAACTTGCTGCAAGTCTTGCACTATATGCGAGTTTTCCACTGACTGTGAGTCTTACAATGGTTGCGTGTCATGCACTAGCTGCAAGGCTTGCACTAGTTGTGAGTCTTCCACTGGCTGTAAGTTTTACACTAGCTGTAATTCTTGCAATGGTTGCGAATCCTGCATGTTAAGTGAATCTTGCACTGGCTGCGAGTCTTGAACTTGCTATGAGTCTTGCACTGGCTGCGAGTCTTGAACTTGCTATGAGTCTTGCACTGGCTGCGAGTCTTGCACGGGCTGTGAGTCTTGCACGGGCTGCGAGTCTTGTACATGCAGTGAATCTTGCACTGGCTGCGAGTCTTTCATTAGCTACCTGTGATGCACTGGCTTTAAGTCTTCTACTTGCTGCAAGGGGTTTGACTGGCTTCGAGTGTTTCACTGGCTTCAAGACTTTCACTGGTATCGAATCTTGCACTGTCTGTACGTATTACAATGGCTGCATGTATTGCACAGGCTGCATGTATTGCACTTGCTGCGACTCTTGCACTGGCTGTGAGTGTTGTACTTGCAGTGAATCTTGCTCTCGCTGTGAGTCTTTCAATGGCTGCAAGTATTGCACTGGCTTTAAGTCTTCTTCTTTCTGCAAGTGTTTCACTGGTTGCGAGTCTGTGCACTGACTATAAGTCGTGCATTATCTGTGAGTCTTAAACTGGCTGTGAGTCTTGCACTAGCTGCGAGTCTTGCACTGGCTGCGAATCTTGCACTGGCTGCGAGTCTTACACTGTCTGCGAGTCTTGCACTGGCTGCGAGTCTTGCACTGGCTGTGAGTTTAGCACTGGCTGCGAGTCTTGCACAGGCTGCGAGTCTTGCACTGGCTGCGAAGCTTTCATTAGGTGCAAGTCTTGCACTGGCTGCGGGTCTTGCACTGGCTGCGAGTCTTGCATTAGTTGCGAGTCTTGCACTGGCTGCGAGTCTTGCATTAGCTACGAATCTTGCACTGGCTGCGAGTCTTGCATTAGTTGCGAGTCTTACACTGGCTGCGAGTCTTGCATTAGTTGCGAGTCTTACACTGGGTGCGAGTCTTCATTAGCTGTGAGTCTAGTACTGGCTGCGAGTCTTGCACTGGTTGCGAGGCTTTCACTGGCTGCGAGACTAGCACTAGCTGCGAGTCTTGCACTGGCTGCGAGGCTTTCACTGGCTGCGAGACTAGCACTAGCTGCGAGTCTTGCACTGGCTGCGAGACTAGCACTAGCTGCGAGTCTTGCACTGGCTGCGAGTCTAACACTGGCTGCGAGTCTTGCACTGGTTCCGAGTCTAGCACTGGATGAAAGTTTAGCTCTAGCTATGAGTCTTCCACTTGTGACGAGTGTTTCACTGGTTAAAAGACTTGCATTGGACGCGAGTTTTGCTCTTGTTTTGATTATTGCACGTGCTGAGAGTCTTACACTGGCTACGAGTCTTGCACTGGCTGCGAATCTTGGGATGGCTGTGAGTGTTTCACTGGCTGTGAATATTTCACTGGCTGTGAATGTTTCACTTGTTGCGAGTGTTTCACTGGCTTCAGGTCTTGCAAGTCTTGCAGCTGCTAATCTTGCAATCGGTGCGAGTCTTACACTGACTTCGAGCTTTGCACTACCCCAGAATCATTCACTATCTCTGAGTCTTTCTTTAGCGGCGATTCATATAATAACTTCAAGTCTTACACTAGCTGCAAGTATTTCACTGGCTGAGTCTTACACTGGTTGTGTGTCTTGTTGTGGCTGCAACTCTTGCACTGGTCGTGTGTCTTGCACTGTCTACGAGTCTTACACTTGCTGCGAGTCTTGCCTGGTTGTTTCTTGCACTGGTCGTGTGTCTTGCACTGTCTACGAGTCTTACACTTGCTGCGAGTCTTGCACTTGCTACGAGTTTTGCACGGGCTATGATTCTTACACTGGCTTCGAGTATTGCACTGACTGTGAGTGTTTCACTGGTTGTGAGTGTTTCACTGGTTGCGAGTATTTCATTAGATGCATGTCATTCACTGGTATCGTATCTTGCACTGGCTGCATGTGTTGCACTGGCTGAGAGTCTTGCACTGGCTGTGAGTGTTGCACTGGCTTAGAGTCTTGCACTGGCTGTGAGTGTTGCATTGGCTGAGAGTCTTGCACTGGCTGTGAGTGTTGCATTAGCTGAGAGTCTTGCACTGGCTGCGAGTGTTGCACTGGCTGTGAGACTTTCACTTTCTGCGAGTCTTCCATTGGAAGCGGGTGTTTTAATTGATCTGAGTCTTCTACTTGCTGCAAGTGCTTCACTGGTTTCCGAATATTGCACTGGCTGCATGTATTGCACTGATATCGTATAATGAACTGTCTGCGAGTGTTGCATTGGCTGCGAGTGTTGCACAGACTGCAAGTGTTTTACTGGCTGTGAGTGTTGCAGTGGCTGAGAGTCTTGGACTGGCTACAGGTCTTCCACTTTCTACGAGTGTTTTACTTGCTGCAAGTTTTGCACTGGCTGCAAGTTTTGCTCTATCTACGAGTTTTTCACTGGTGGTGAGTTTTGCACCAGCTGCGAGTCTTGAAATGGTTGTGAGTCTTGCACTGGCTGCGTGTCTTACACTGGCTGTGAGTCTTGCACTGTCTGCGACTCTTGCAATGGTTGAGAGTGTTGCACTGGATGTGTCTTTCACTTTCTACGAGAGTTTCATTATCTGCGAGTCTTCCACTGGCTGTGAGTCTTGCACTTGCTGCAAGTCTTGTACTAGCTGCGAGTCTTACACTGGCTGTGTGTTTTGCACTGGTTGTGAGTCTTGCAATTGCTGCGAGTCTTGCACTGGCTGCATGTCTTGCACAGGCTTTGTGTCTTGCACTGGCAGTGAGTCTGGCATTGGTTGCAAGTCTTGCACTGGCTGGGAATCTTGCACTGGCTTCGAGTCTTGCACTGGCTGCGTGTCTTGCACTGGCTGAGAGTGTTGCACTTGATGTGAATCTTTCACTTGCTGCGAGAGTTTCGCTGGATGCAAGGCTTGAACTATCTGCTAATTTTCCACTAACTGTGAGTCATGCATTGGTTGCGAGTCTTGCACTGGCTGCAAGACTTGCACTAGCGGTGTGTATTGCACTGGCTGTGAGTCTTGCACTAGCTGCGAGTCTTGCATTGGCCTCGAATCCTTTACTTGCAGTGAGTCTTGCACTAGTTGTGAGTCTTGAAATTGCTTTGAGTCTTGCACTGGCTGCGAATTTTGGACTGAATGAGAGTTTTGTAATAGCCTAAACTGCTGCAAAGCAACATCAGGAGAAAAACAACAGTGATAGAACAGGAAATGAAATGGAGGACATGCATATTCACTACAAACGACAAGGAAGCATGTGAGGAACTCAGTAAGAAATAAGGTTTTCAGAGTAGAGCAACGAGAAATCTCAGAGATAGGATAGGGAATATCTAACCAGACACCACTAGAGGAGTTTATGTTTACTAGTTGGGAGGTGAGGAAGCATCTGCTTGATTTGGAAGTGACAAAAGTTATAGGCCCGGATGGAATCTCACCATGGATACTAAAGGAAGGAGCAGAAGCTCTGTGCCTTCCACTCTCCATGGTGTACTACAAATCACTGGCAACAAGTGAACTATCAAAAATTTGGAAAACGGCCAATGTACTCCCAATATACAAAAAGGGTGATAGACAGAAGACACTGAATTGCAGGCCAGTGTCCCTAACTTGCATTCCACGCAAGATGATGGAGAAATTTATGCGAAAAAAACAAGTGGAACACCTGGAGCGAAAGAACTTTGTAACACTACATCAGCATGGGTTCAGGGATGGCAAATCATGTCTCACAGGATTAATTGAATTCTATGACCAGGCAACAAAAATCAGACATGATAGAGAGGGCATAGCAGACTGCATATTTGTGGATTCCTTGAAGGCCTTTGACACTACCTCATACGAGACTAGTGCACAAGCTGCTGGTGCAGGCGGGAGTGAAAGGTCAGGTACTCCACAGGATAAGGGAGTACCTAAGCAACAAAAGACAGCGAGTCACTGTGAAGGGGGTAAGGTTTCGGAGAAGCGAGGCGTCACCAGTGGAGTCCCACAGGGATTCTTGGACCTATACTGTTTTTATATATGTAAATGATCTCCCAGAGGGAATAGACTCGTTCCTTTCAATGTTTATTGATGATGCCAAAAAAATTGAGGAGGATTAAGACAGAAAACAGTATAAGGCTACAAATGGCTGCTAAAGTTCTATTCACGTATATGTAAGACGATGAAACTCGACGGAGAAAATAAGGGGCCAGACACTGGATACCGAATGGGAGAGGACGTTCTTCACGAAACGGACAGAGAAAAAGATCTAGGAGTTGATATCACGCCAAAATATGTTTCCTAAAGTGCACATCAAAGAATAACATCGACGGCGTATGCAAGGCTGGCTAACATCGGAACTGACTTCAGAAACATGTGTAAAGAATCCTACAGAGCCTTTACACCACATATGAAAGACCAATCTGGAGTATGTGGGCCCCAGCATCGAGCCAAAACCTTGTCAAGCACTAGACGGAGCTGGAAAAGGTTCAGAGGTATGCCACTAGGATAGTCCCAGAACTAAGAGGCATGGATTACGAGGAAAGGATGCGTGAAATGCACCTCATGACACTGGACGACAGAAGATTAAGGGGAGACATGTTTATTACCTACACAATTTTCAGAGGAATTGACAAGGTAGATAAAGATAAACTATTTAACACGGGAGATACGCGAACAAGGGACACACAGGTGGAAACTGAGTACTCGAATGAGCCACTGGGACGTTAGAAAAAACTTTTTCACTGTAATATTAGTTAACAGATGGAATGTATTAGGCAGTGATGTGGTGGTGGCTGACTCCATACACAGTTTCAAAAGTAGATATGATAGAATCCAGTAGGCTCAGGAATCTGTACCCACTTGATTGACATTTGAGAGGCGAGAACAAAAAGCCAGAACTCAACCCCCGGAAGCACAACTAGGGGCGACACACACACACACACACACACACACCTCTCTCTCTCACTCTCGGACACTCTCACACACACTTATACACACACACACACACTCTCTTTCTCCCCTTCCAAGACCCTCCNTAGCCTTGACGCTTGGGAGGGTAGCCTTGACGCTAGCAGGATATAAGGTTAGCGATGATTTTTTTGTTTTTGAAAATGTCATCACTAAGCCGTACCATTTCAGAGTGAATTTAAGGTCTGGGAAGTCCACCTTCTGAGGAATATGTTAACAAGAAATGAAGTAATTAGTGGTGTTTGATGTTAGTGCTTGTAATCGCCTATTACATTTATAGGTGTAGTTATTTTATTATTAAAGTTATTTCCTGAGATTTAAAACATCTGAATTCGGACGTAGTAAATAAGATAAAGTTAGTTACCGAGTTTCAGCTCTTGTCCTCCGCCTTAGTTCGCTAGTGTTCTTCCGTTATTAACTATTCAATGTTCACGAAATTTAAAACGGACATATTTCAAACACAGCAAGAACAAAAGAGATGCTATCGAGTTTCACCTCATGTCCACTACCGCTCGTTCCAAGTGGTAGTAATTTATAGTTTTGGGGCCGTTAAATATAATTCCTTGTATTTCCTTTATGAATATAAGCAAGCAAGCAAGTCAGCATTTGAACACCATTCTCTCTCTCCTTCCCCTGCTCTCACTGCCTCCCTCCCCAACTTGCGCGCGCAGCCAGTCGCCCAACTTCCACTCCCTCCTGGGCACGCCGCCCCTGCCGCCTCCTCCTGTACCTCCGCCTCACACCCCTCCCTACTCCCCCCCCCCAGCTCACACTATCTACCTCATCCACCAGCCTCCGCCTTACGCACAAACCTGCCCCATGCGCCCTCCTCACACCCCTCCTCTGATCCATCTGCGCACCCAAACCTTCCCCCTCTCATGCCACCCTTATCAGCTTTGCCCGCGAGTATTTGAATTGTTTTCACTCTCCCTTATTTAGTGTGTTATTCTCATTTTACCCGTTTTTCATCTATCTCTGTAATGGTCTGTTACTATCTGTTCCATGAGATGAAGTTTCATGGAACAATGTTTCTTGGGAAAGCTGCCATTACCATGCATCTTACTGCTAATCTTACTGTATTTTGTCAATACTCACCTATACATGCAAAACTTCTCTATACCAAATAATATACTTGCACTTTATATGTGATCTTTTCATGTTCTTACATGTTCACTATGTTCATCACATACTCGAGGCATGGTGTTACATGTACTTTGCCTACCCTTTACATGTTTCTTTATGTTATTCATGTTCTTTGCATGTTCTTTTTACGTTATTAATGTTCTCTGCAAGTTTACTTCATGTTCTCATGTTCTTTCATGTTCTCTGCATTTCTTTAAACCAAATGTACAATTGTTCCAATTACATCTTTATACAGTAACAAGTTCATTGTTACTTATTATCAACAGAATTACTGTTTCTCAAGAAATTAATTATTTATTTACTTAAAACATGATTTACAATTTATTTATTTAGTAATTACCAAAAGTTATAATATATACTTACAAATGGTATTTTCAAAATTTGACTCAACTACATACTTGTAAAACTGTCAATTAATTTCTTTTATCAACTTAATATTTTTTACTGACACTGCTCTTAACTAAGGATACTATTTATGCAGTAACAAGTTTACTAAAACAATCTTTGTTTAGTTTCTTAACTAAAATCACTCTTCATTCAACTGAAAAATAGTCATTGTGTCTTCATAACACATCTAAACATTAATAAATTTTCTTCCAATCAAAAAAAGTAATCAAGGGCATCGTCTCTTCATTCAGTGAGAAAATAGTCAAGGGAATCTTTCTTAACGTTTCTTAACTAACATTATGCTTTGTGCTACTGAAAAATAGTTACCTATCTTACCTTCCTGATGTATCTTAATGTAAATTCCCTAACCCAACCTACCCAACATAACCTACGTAACATAACTAACATCAGGTAACTTTCCTTACATAACCTAATCTACCTAACAAAACGTACCTAAACTCACCTACCTAACTTACATAACTTATTTTAATTAATTTTCACTTAGTGTTTATTCATTTTCAGTGGATATTGCTAAGAATGGGTGTTTTAAGCACATTGTTCATAGTTACTTAAAGTTACTGAAGTCTTTCACAAGTTTAATAATTTCTCACATTTTATTTAAGTACTGTATGTAAAGATTTCGTTTACTACACATTTGTTCTTTAAGAAATGTCTCTAATATTTAGTTTTTAAGATTTACATTAAATTACCTTCTAAATATTTTCTTTGTGTATATTTATGTTTTTGTGGGATATACACTTCTTAACCTAATCTCTTTCAGATCTCTGTATTATTGTGTTTGATCTAATTTGTATCAAGCGGAAACTCAATAACTAACTTTATCTCATTTACTACGTTCGAAATACAACGGTATTAAATCTAAGGAAAATAACATTGATAGTTTAAAAACTACAGCTATAAATGCTAAGAGGCAGGAACCAAGAACTAACATCAAACTCTACTAATTACTTCACATACTGCTTGTTAACATATCCCAAGAAGGTGGACTACTGAGACCTTAAATACACCCTAAAACCGGGTAAGCGTAGCGATGACTTGGGACTCTGCAAAAATTCACCCTAAAAAAATACGTTAAGAGTACGCTTAATGATGAGTTTCTCCAAAACGAAAATTCATCGCTAAGCATTATATCCTTCTACTGCTGCTTCCTGAGAGTAGCCTTGACGCTTCCTGAGAGTAGCCTTGGTGCTTCCTGAGAGTAGCCTTGGTGCTTCCTGAGAGTAGCCTTGGTGCTTCCTGAGAGTACCTTGACGCTTCCTGAGAGTACCCTTGACGCTTCCTGAGAGTACCTTGACGCTTCCTGAGAGTAGCCTTGGTGCTTCCTGAGAGTAGCCTTGGTGCTTCCTGAGAGTAGCCTTGGTGCTTCCTGAGAGTAGCCTTGGTGCTTCCTGAGAGTAGCCTTGACGCTTCCTGAGAGTAGCCTTGACGCTTCCTGAGAGTAGCCTTGGTGCTTCCTGAGAGTAGCCTTGATGCTTCCTGAGAGTAGCCTTGGTGCTTCCTGAGAGTAGCCTTGACGCTTCCTGAGAGTAGCCTTGGTGCTTCCTGAGAGTAGCCTTGGTGCTTTCTGAGAGTAGCCTTGACGCTTCCTGAGAGTAGCCTTGGTGCTTCCTGAGAGTAGCCTTGGTGCTTCCTGAGAGTAGCCTTGACGCTTCCTGAGAGTAGCCTTGGTGCTTCCTGAGAGTAGCCTTGGTGCTTCCTGAGAGTAGCCTTGGTGCTTCCTGAGAGTAGCCTTGATGCTTCCTGAGAGTAGCCTTGACCTTCCTGAGAGTAGCCTTGACGCTTCCTGAGAGTAGCCTTGACGCTTCCTGAGAGTAGCCTTGACGCTTCCTGAGAGTAGCCTTGGTGCTTCCTGAGAGTAGCCTTGACGCTTCCTGAGAGTAGCCTTGGTGCTTCCTGAGAGTAGCCTTGGTGCTTCCTGAGAGTAGCCTTGGTGCTTCCTGAGAGTAGCCTTGATGCTTCCTGAGAGTAGCCTTGGTGCTTCCTGAGAGTAGCCTTGATGCTTCCTGAGAGTAGCCTTGGTGCTTCCTGAGAGTAGCCTTGACGCTTCCTGAGAGTAGCCTTGGTGCTTCCTGAGAGTAGCCTTGGTGCTTCCTGAGAGTAGCCTTGGTGCTTCCTGAGAGTAGCCTTGGTGCTTCCTGAGAGTAGCCTTGGTGCTTCCTGAGAGTAGCCTTGACCTTCCTGAGAGTAGCCTTGATGCTTCCTGAGAGTAGCCTTGACGCTTCCTGAGAGTAGCCTTGGTGCTTCCTGAGAGTAGCCTTGGTGCTTCCTGAGAGTAGCCTTGACGCTTCCTGAGAGTAGCCTTGACCCTTCCTGAGAGTAGCCTTGACCCTTCCTGAGAGTAGCCTTGGTGCTTCCTGAGAGTAGCCTTGACGCTTCCTGAGAGTAGCCTTGACCCTTCCTGAGAGTAGCCTTGACGCTTCCTGAGAGTAGCCTTGGTGCTTCCTGAGAGTAGCCTTGACGCTTCCTGAGAGTAGCCTTGACCTTCCTGAGAGTAGCCTTGACGCTTCCTGAGAGTAGCCTTGACCCTTCCTGAGAGTAGCCTTGACGCTTCCTGAGAGTAGCCTTGACGCTTCCTGAGAGTAGCCTTGACGCTTCCTGAGAGTAGCCTTGACCTTCCTGAGAGTAGCCTTGGTGCTTCCTGAGAGTAGCCTTGACGCTTCCTGAGAGTAGCCTTGACGCTTCCTGAGAGTAGCCTTGACGCTTCCTGAGAGTAGCCTTGACCCTTCCTGAGAGTAGCCTTGACGCTTCCTGAGAGTAGCCTTGGTGCTTCCTGAGAGTAGCCTTGACCCTTCCTGAGAGTAGCCTTGACGCTTCCTGAGAGTAGCCTTGACCCTTCCTGAGAGTAGCCTTGACGCTTCCTGAGAGTAGCCTTGATGCTTCCTGAGAGTAGCCTTGACGCTTCCTGAGAGTAGCATTGACGCTTCCTGAGAGTAGCCTTGACGCTTCCTGAGAGTAGCCTTGGTGCTTCCTGAGAGTAGCCTTGGTGCTTCCTGAGAGTAGCCTTGACCCTTCCTGAGAGTAGCCTTGGTGCTTCCTGAGAGTAGCCTTGACCCTTCCTGAAAGTAGCCTTGGTGCTTCCTGAGAGTAGCCTTGGTGCTTCCTGAGAGTAGCCTTGACGCTTCCTGAGTGTAGCCTTGACGCTTCCTGAGAGTAGCCTTGGTGCTTCCTGAGAGTAGCCTTGGTGCTTCCTGAGAGTAGCCTTGGTGCTTCCTGAGAGTAGCCTTGGTGCTTCCTGAGAGTAGCCTTGGTGCTTCCTGAGAGTAGCCTTGGTGCTTCCTGAGAGTAGCCTTGGTGCTTCCTGAGAGTAGCCTTGGTGCTTCCTGAGAGTAGCCTTGACCTTCCTGAGAGTATCCTTGGTGCTTCCTGAGAGTAGCCTTGACGCTTCCTGGGAGTAGCCTTGACGCTTCCTGAGAGTAGCCTTGGTGCTTCCTGAGAGTAGCCTTGACGCTTCCTGAGAGTAGCCTTGACGCTTCCTGAGAGTAGCCTTGACGCTTCCTGAGAGTAGCCTTGGTGCTTCCTGAGAGTAGCCTTGGTGCTTCCTGAGAGTAGCCTTGGTGCTTCCTGAGAGTAGCCTTGGTGCTTCCTGAGAGTAGCCTTGGTGCTTCCTGAGAGTAGCCTTGGTGCTTCCTGAGAGTAGCCTTGACCCTTCCTGAGAGTAGCCTTGGTGCTTCCTGAGAGTAGCCTTGGTGCTTCCTGAGAGTAGCCTTGGTGCTTCCTGAGAGTAGCCTTGACGCTTCCTGAGAGTAGCCTTGGTGCTTCCTGAGAGTAGCCTTGGTGCTTCCTGAGAGTAGCCTTGGTGCTACCTGAGAGTAGCCTTGACGCTTCCTGAGAGTAGCCTTGGTGCTTCCTGAGAGTAGCCTTGGTGCTTCCTGAGAGTAGCCTTGACCCTTCCTGAGAGTAGCATTGGTGCTTCCTGAGAGTAGCCTTGGTGCTTCCTGAGAGTAGCCTTGACGCTTCCTGAGAGTAGCCTTGGTGCTTCCTGAGAGTAGCCTTGGTGCTTCCTGAGAGTAGCCTTGACCTTCCTGAGAGTAGCCTTGACCCTTCCTGAGAGTAGCCTTGGTGCTTCCTGAGAGTAGTTTTGGTGCTTCTTGAGAGTAGCCTTGTGCTTCCTGAGAGTAGCCTTGGTGCTTCCTGAGAGTAGCCTTGGTGCTTCCTGAGAGTAGCCTTGGTGCTTCCTGAGAGTAGCCTTGGTGCTTCCTGAGAGTAGCCTGGACGCTTCCTGAGAGTAGCCTTGGTGCTTCCTGAGAGTAGCCTTGGTGCTTCCTGAGAGTAGCCTTGACGCTTCCTGAGAGTAGCCTTGGTGCTTCCTGAGAGTAGCCTTGGTGCTTCCTGAGAGTAGCCTTGGTGCTTCCTGAGAGTAGCCTTGGTGCTTCCTGAGAGTAGCCTTGACGCTTCCTGAGAGTAGCCTTGGTGCTTCCTGAGAGTAGCCTTGGTGCTTCCTGAGAGTAGCCTTGACGCTTCCTGAGAGTAGCCTTGATGCTTCCTGAGAGTAGCCTTGACCCTTCCTGAGAGTAGCCTTGACGCTTCCTGAGAGTAGCCTTGATGCTTCCTGAGAGTAGCCTTGGTGCTTCCTGAGAGTAGCCTTGACGCTTCCTGAGAGTAGCCTTGGTGCTTCCTGAGAGTAGCCTTGACGCTTCCTGAGAGTAGCCTTGATGCTTCCTGAGAGTAGCCTTGACGCTTCCTGAGAGTAGCCTTGACGCTTCCTGAGAGTAGCCTTGATGCTTCCTGAGAGTAGCCTTGACGCTTCCTGAGAGTAGCCTTGACGCTTCCTGAGAGTAGCCTTGACGCTTCCTGAGAGTAGCCTTGGTGCTTCCTGAGAGTAGCCTTGACGCTTCCTGAGAGTAGCCTTGGTGCTTCCTGAGAGTAGCCTTGACGCTTCCTGAGAGTAGCCTTGGTGCTTCCTGAGAGTAGCCTTGACGCTTCCTGAGAGTAGCCTTGATGCTTCCTGAGAGTAGCCTTGACGCTTCCTGAGAGTAGCCTTGGTGCTTCCTGAGAGTAGCCTTGACGCTTCCTGAGAGTAGCCTTGGTGCTTCCTGAGAGTAGCCTTGACGCTTCCTGAGAGTAGCCTTGACACTTCCTGAGAGTAGCCTTTACGCTTCCTGAGAGTAGCCTTGACGCTTCCTGAGAGTAGCCTTGACGCTTCCTGAGAGTAGCCTTGACGCTTCCTGAGAGTAGCCTTGGTGCTTCCTGAGAGTAGCCTTGACGCTTCCTGAGAGTAGCCTTGGTGCTTCCTGAGAGTAGCCTTGACGCTTCCTGAGAGTAGCCTTGATGCTTCCTGAGAGTAGCCTTTACGCTTCCTGAGAGTAGCCTTTACGCTTCCTGAGAGTAGCCTTGGTGCTTCCTGAGAGTAGCCTTGGCGCTTCCTGAGAGTAGCCTTGGTGCTTCCTGAGAGTAGCCTTGGTGCTTCCTGAGAGTAGCCTTGACCTTCCTGAGAGTAGCCTTGGTGCTTCCTGAGAGTAGCCTTGGTGCTTCCTGAGAGTAGCCTTGACGCTTCCTGAGAGTAGCCTTGGTGCTTCCTGAGAGTAGCCTTGGTGCTTCCTGAGAGTAGCCTTGACCTTTCCTGAGAGTAGCCTTGACGCTTCCTGAGAGTAGCCTTGGTGCTTCCTGAGAGTAGTTTTGGTGCTTCTTGAGAGTAGCCTTGGTGCTTCCTGAGAGTAGCCTTGGTGCTTCCTGAGAGTAGCCTTGGTGCTTCCTGAGAGTAACCTTGGTGCTTCCTGAGAGTAGCCTTGGTGCTTCCTGAGAGTAGCCTTGACGCTTCCTGAGAGTAGCCTTGGTGCTTCCTGAGAGTAGCCTTGGTGCTTCCTGAGAGTAGCCTTGACCCTTCCTGAGAGTAGCCTTGGTGCTTCCTGAGAGTAGCCTTGGTGCTTCCTGAGAGTAGCCTTGGTGCTTCCTGAGAGTAGCCTTGGTGCTTCCTGAGAGTAGCCTTGGTGCTTCCTGAGAGTAGCCTTGGTGCTTCCTGAGAGTAGCCTTGGTGCTTCCTGAGAGTAGCCTTGGTGCTTCCTGAGAGTAGCCTTGACGCTTCCTGAGAGTAGCCTTGGTGCTTCCTGAGAGTAGCCTTGGTGCTTCCTGAGAGTAGCCTTGACGCTTCCTGAGAGTAGCCTTGATGCTTCCTGAGAGTAGCCTTGGTGCTCCTGAGAGTAGCCTTGGTGCTTCCTGAGAGTAGCCTTGGTGCTTCCTGAGAGTAGCCTTGACGCTTCCTGAGAGTAGCCTTGGTGCTTCCTGAGAGTAGCCTTGGTGCTTCCTGAGAGTAGCCTTGACGCTTCCTGAGAGTAGCCTTGGTGCTTCGTGAGAGTAGCCTTGGTGCTTCCTGAGAGTAGCCTTGACGCTTCCTGAGAGTAGCCTTGATGCTTCCTGAGAGTAGCCTTGACCCTTCCTGAGAGTAGCCTTGATGCTTCCTGAGAGTAGCCTTGATGCTTCCTGAGAGTAGCCTTGACGCTTCCTGAGAGTAGCCTTGGTGCTGCCTGAGAGTAGCCTTGACGCTTCCTGAGAGTAGCCTTGGTGCTTCCTGAGAGTAGCCTTGACGCTTCCTGAGAGTAGCCTTGATGCTTCCTGAGAGTAGCCTTGACGCTTCCTGAGAGTAGCCTTGACGCTTCCTGAGAGTAGCCTTGACGCTTCCTGAGAGCAGCCTTGGTGCTTCCTGAGAGTAGCCTTGGCGCTTCCTGAGAGTAGCCTTGGTGCTTCCTGAGAGTAGCCTTGACGCTTCCTGAGAGTAGCCTTTACGCTTCCTGAGAGTAACCTTTACGCTTCCTGAGAGTAGCCTTGACGCTTCCTGAGAGTAGCCTTGACGCTTCCTAAGAGTAGCCTTGACGCTTCCTGAGAGTAGCCTTTACGCTTCCTGAGAGTAGCCTTTACGCTTCCTGAGAGTAGCCTTGGTGCTTCCTGAGAGTAGCCTTGACGCTTCCTGAGAGTAGCCTTGACGCTTCCTGAGAGTAGCCTTGACGCTTCCTGAGAGTAGCCTTGACGCTTCCTGAGAGTAGCCTTGACCCTTCCTGAGAGTAGTCTTGGTGCTTCCTGAGAGTAGTCTTGACCCTTCCTGAGAGTAGCCTTGACGCTTCCTGAGAGTAGCCTTAGTGCTTCCTGAGAGTAGCCTTGGTGCTTCCTGAGAGTAGCCTTGGTGCTTCCTGAGTGTAGCCTTGACGCTTCCTCAGAGTAGCCTTGGTGCTTCCTGAGAGTAGCCTTGGTGCTTCCTGAGAGTAGCCTTGACGCTTCCTGAGAGTAGCCTTGACCCTTCCTGAGAGTAGCCTTGACCCTTCCTGAGAGTAGCCTTGACGCTTCCTGAGAGTAGCCTTGACGCTTCCTGAGAGTAGCCTTGACGCTTCCTGAGAGTAGCCTTAGTGCTTCCTGAGAGTAGCCTTGACCCTTCCTGAGAGTAGCCTTGACGCTTCCTGAGAGTAGCCTTGACCCTTCCTGAGAGTAGCCTTGACGCTTCCTGAGAGTAGCCTTGACCCTTCCTGAGAGTAGCCTTGACCCTTCCTGAGAGTAGCCTTGACGCTTCCTGAGAGTAGCCTTGGTGCTTCCTGAGAGTAGCCTTGACGCTTCCTGAGAGTAGCCTTGACCCTTCCTGAGAGTAGCCTTGACGCTTCCTGAGAGTAGCCTTGGTGCTTCCTGAGAGTAGCCTTGACGCTTCCTGAGAGTAGCGTTGGTGCTTCCGGAGAGTAGCCTTGACGCTTCCTTAATGTGTGTGTGTGTGTGCATGTGCGTGTAGTCACCTAGTTGTGCTTTTGGGGGTTGAGGTCTGGCTCTCTGGTCCTGCCTCCCAACTGTCAATCAACTGATGCACAGGTTCCTGAACCTATTGGGTTCTATCATATCTACACTTGAAACTGTGTATTGAGTCTACCTCCACCATCGCTTCCTAATGCATTTCATTTGTCAGCTACACTGACACTAAAAAGAAAACTAATGTCTCTGAGGCACATTTGGGCATTCAACTTCCACCTAAATCCTCAAGTGTGTGTGTGCCTCTTGTGTTAAATAGTCTATCTTTATCTACCTTATCAATTCCTTTGAGATTCTTGTATGTGGTGATCATGTCCCCCTTACTCTTGTCTTCCAGCAATGTGAGGTTTAATTCTTGTAGTCTCTCCTCGTTGCTCATACTCCTCAGTTCGGGTACTAGTCTGGTGGCAAACCTTTGAACCTCTTCCATTTTAGTATCATGTTTGACTAGATATGGACTCCATGTTGGATC
>WNGS01162602.1:53278-63788 GCA_020271785.1 Procambarus virginalis | reverse complement strand
CCAAGAAAGGAAAAAGGCTGCCGGAATGCACTAGCCATAAATCACAAATACTTCTTAATGACCACACCAGGATTCGAACCCATAACCTCCAAATTCACCCTTAAAAATACACGGTACCGTGACTTTCACTCTAGTTGGAGTGAAAGTCTTGTGTGAAAATAAATATTAACTTGTATCTCATTGTTTTTCTAGCTCGTCTTCTTACAGTATATAATAACACCATTTCCTATCTATACTGTATTAGTGAAATAGGCAGTACATTCCTTCAGTGACACTGGGATTGTTCTATCAGGTCCATGTGTTATGTTCTATCTAGTTTTATGATTTACATACTCTTCTGAATCATTTCTATACTATGTTCGAGGCTTTTACTTATATACCTGGTCCAACACCATTAAAAATGCAGTCAATCACTTGCTTCTTTTAAAAAAAACATGTCTAGGTAACCCACCACACTTTGTATGTTATTCTTGTTTTAAGTTGTAGTATATATATATACAGTACGTAAATTAATATAACTATGGTTAAATTTAAATATGTGAAAGGATTTTTTAAAGACAAAACGATTACGGTGTTTTTCTCTGATTGCAACTCTTCCGATTATTATTGATCTGAAATGCAATTGTTCCGATTGTAATTGCTCTGAATGCAATTGCACATAATTATTTTCTTTTTCAGGCATTCAATTGTGAGGGTGTAATTTTATTAGGCACTTTGTGTGCGTGTGCTAAAACTACCCTTAGTGAGAATACGTGTTCAAATCTACTTAATATTACAATATTATTACAACTGTTTCTTTGTATTCTTATCACAGGAATCGATAAACTTCATGCGCACCTAGGCTTCATGGACGCAGGGAGAAATGGCACGTGGAAGTGGTTGGATGGTCGCCCAGTCGACGCCGCAGACTGGTATCATGGTGAACCCAACAACAGTGACGGAGATGAATTCTGCGGAGAATTTCGAATGCATCTAGACAGGATGCTTAATGATCGCACCTGCTCGACTGTGACGGAATTCGTTTGTCAGTATCATCCTCCCAATTAAGGATGTTGAGGCGCCTCTCTATGAAAGGATTAATTGGCTTGTTTAATATTGTTTTATTTTAATGTTATCATTTAGGTTTTCATTATAGGTGTTATCATATCATATAAAGAGGCATTTGCAAATCCCTGTTAGTTAATTATCCTGAGAGGAACATTGTTAATTTTCAATCCATCACAAATTATGAGGTAGTTAGAAAGTGAAGAGCTTGTTAAACATGTGAATTAGGGGGGGTGAGAATCTTGTAATAGTTAAGAGTCTTGAAACAGCTGTGAATCTAGCAATAGCGATGAGCTTTGCACTACATGAAAGTCTTACACTATCTCAACGTCTTTCACAATCTGAAAGTCTTACGCTATCTCTGAGTCTTACTCGATCATAGAGTCTTACACTATCCATGAGCCTTATAAAATCAGTCTTACGCTATCGCTGAGTCTTACACTATAGTCATATAATAAGTCATATAATAACTTCGTCTCTGATTAGCTACAAGCGTTTCACTGGCTGCGAGTCTTTCACTGGTTGCATGTCTTGCCCTGGTTGTGTCTTGTAGTGGCTGCAAGTCTTGCAATGGTTGTGTCTTGCACTGGTTGTGTGTCTTGCACGTTCTGCGAGGCTTGCACTGGTTTCATGTCTGGCACTGGCTGCATATCTTGCGGTGGCTGAGAATGTTGCACTGTATGTGAGTCTTAGACTTGCTGCGAGTTTCACTGGCTGCAAATCTTGCATTTTATGCAAGTTTTGCATTTTCTGCGAGTTTTCCACTAACTGTGAGTCTTGCACTAGCTGCTAGGATTAACTAGTTGTGAGTCTTCCACTGGCTGTGAGTCTTAAACTAGCTTCGAATCTTGCACTGGCTGCGAGTCCTGCACCTCCAGTGATTCTTACACTTACTGTGAGTTTAAGACTCAAATCAAGTTCAAGACTGTGTGCGAGTATTGGACTGGCTGTGAATATTGCACTGAGTCTTGTACAAGCGGCGAATCTTGTAATAGCTGCGAGTGTGACACTGGCTGTAAGTGTTTCTCTGGCTTTAAGTGTTTCACTGTCTGGGAGTGTTTAACTGGCTGTGAGCCTTCCACTGTGTGCGTGTCTTTCACTGGTAACGAATCTTGCACTGTCTGTGTGTTTTGCACTTGTTGAGCATGTTGCACTGGCTGCGATTCTTGCACTAACTGTGAGTGGTGCACTTGCAGTGAATCTTGCACTGGATGTGAGTCTTCTACTTGCTGCCAGTGTTTCACTGGCTGCGAGTCTGCGCACTGGCTAGAAGTCGTGCACTTGCTGCGTGTCATGCACTGGTTTTGAATGTTGCACTGAATGTTAGTGTTCCTCTTATTTTGAGAGTTTCACTTGCTGCAAGTTTTGCACTATATGTGAGTTTTCCACTGACTGTGAGTCTTGTGCTGGTTGCGAGTCTTTCAGTGGCTGTGAGTTTTACACTAGCTGCGAATCTTGCAATGGCTGCGAGTCCTGCACTTGCAGTTAGTCTTGCACTGGCTGAGAATCTTGAACCTGCTTTGAGTCTTGCACAATGTGCGCGTGTTGCACTGGCTGCAAGTCTTGCACTGGCTGCGAATCTTCCATTGGATGAATGTTTTGCGCTAGCTACGAGTCTTCCACATAATACGAGTCTTTCACTGGTGGTGAGTTTTGCACTAGCTGCGAATCTTACAATAGCTATGAATCTTGCACTGGCTGCGTGTCTTGCACTGGCTGTGAATCTTGCCCAGGCTTTGAGTCTTGCACAGGCTGCAAGTCGTGCACTTGCTGCGTGTCTTGCACTGGTTGCTGATGTTGCACTGGATGTGAGTGTCTCACTTATTTTGAGAGTTTCAATGGCTGCGAATCTTAAACTTGCTGCAAGTCTTGCACTATAGGCGAGTTTTCCACTGACTGTGAGTCTTACAATGGTTGCGTGTCATGCACTAGCTGCAAGGCTTGCACTAGTTGTGAGTCTTCCACTGGCTGTGAGTTTTACACTAGCTGTAATTCTTGCAATGGTTGCGAATCCTGCACGTTAAGTGAGTCTTGCACTGGCTGCGAGTCTTGAACTTGCTATGAGTCTTGCACTGGCTGCGAGTCTTGAACTTGCTATGAGTCTTGCACTGGCTTCGAGTCTTATACAGGCTGCGAGTCTTGCACTGGCTGCGAGTCTTGCACGGGCTGCGAGTCTTGCACTGGCTGCAAATCTTACACTGGCTGCGAGTCTTGCATGGGCTGCGAGTCTTGCACGGGCTGCGAGTCTTGCACTGGCTGCAAATCTTACACTGGCTGCGAGTCTTGCACGGGCTGTGAGTCTTGCACGGGCTGCGAGTCTTGTACATGCAGTGAATCTTGCACTGGCTGCGAGTCTTTCATTAGCTACCTGTGATGCACTGGCTTTAAGTCTTCTACTTGCTGCAAGGGGTTTGACTGGCTTCGAGTGTTTCACTGGCTTCAAGACTTTCACTGGTATCGAATCTTGCACTGTCTGTACGTATTACAATGGCTGCATGTATTGCACAGGCTGCATGTATTGCACTTGCTGCGACTCTTGCACTGGCTGTGAGTGTTGTACTTGCAGTGAATCTTGCTCTCGCTGTGAGTCTTTCAATGGCTGCAAGTATTGCACTGGCTTTAAGTCTTCTTCTTTCTGCAAGTGTTTCACTGGCTGCGAGTCTGTGCACTGACTATAAGTCGTGCATTATCTGTGAGTCTTAAACTGGCTGTGAGTCTTGCACTAGCTGCGAGTCTTGCATTAGCTGCGAATCTTGCACTGGCTGCGAGTCTTACACTGTCTGCGAGTCTTGCACTGGCTGCGAGTCTTGCACTGGCTGTGAGTCTTGCACTGGCTGCGAGTCTTGCACAGGCTGCGAGTCTTGCACTGGCTGCGAAGCTTTCATTAGGTGCAAGTCTTGCACTGGCTGCGGTCTTGCACTGGCTGCGAGTCTTGCATTAGTTGCGAGTCTTGCACTGGCTGCGAGTCTTACACTGGCTGCGAGTCTTCATTAGCTGCGAGTCTAGCACTGGCTGCGAGTCTTGCACTGGCTGCGAGTCTTACACTGGCTGCGAGTCTTGCATTAGCTGCGAATCTTGCACTGGCTGCGAGTCTTACACTGGCTGCGTGTCTTCATTAGCTGCGAGTCTAGCACTGGCTGTGAGTCTAGTACTGGCTGCGAGTCTTGCACTGGCTGCGAGACTTTCACTGGCTGCGAGACTAGCACTGGCTGCGAGTCTTGCACTAGCTGCGAGTCTTGCACTGGCTGCGAGTCTTGCATTAGCTGCGAATCTTGCACTGGCTGCGAGTCTTGCACTGGCTGCGTGTCTTCATTAGCTGCGAGTCTAGCACTGGCTGTGAGTCTAGTACTGGCTGCGAGTCTTGCACTGGCTGCGAGGCTTTCACTGGCTGCGAGGCTAGCACTGGCTGCGAGTCTTGCACTAGCTGCGAGTCTTGCACTGGCTGCGAGTCTTGCATTAGCTGCGAGTCTTGCACTGGCTGCGAGTCTTACACTGGCTGCGTGTCTTCATTAGCTGCGAGTCTTGCACTGGCTGCGAGTCTTACACTGGCTGCGTGTCTTCATTAGCTGCGAGACTAGCACTGGCTGCGAGTCTTGCACTAGCTGCGAGTCTTGCACTGGCTGCGAGTCTAACACTGGTTCCGAGTCTAGCACTGGATGAAAGTTTAGCTCTAGCTATGAGTCTTCCACTTGTGACGAGTGTTTCACTGGTTAGAAGACTTGCATTGGACGCGAGTTTTGCTCTTGTTTTGATTATTGCACGTGCTGAGAGTCTTACACTGGCTACGAGTCTTGCACTGGCTGCGAATCTTGGGATGGCTGTGTTTCACTGGCTGTGAATATTTCACTGGCTGTGAATGTTTCACTTGTTGCGAGTGTTTCACTGACTTCAGGTCTTGCAAGTCTTGCAGCTGCTAATCATGCAATCGGTGCGAGTCTTAAACTGACTTCGAGCTTTGCACTACCCCAGAAAATTTTACTATCTCTGAGTCTTTCTTTAGCGGCGATTCATATAATAACTTCAAGTCTTACACTAGCTGCAAGTATCTCACTGGCTGAGTCTTACACTGGTTGTGTGTCTTGTTGTGGCTGCAACTCTTGCACTGGTCGTGTGTCTTGCACTGTCTACGAGTCTTACACTTGCTGCGAGTCTTGCCCTGGTTGTGTCTTGCACTGTCTACGAGTCTTACACTTCCTGCGAGTCTTGCACTTGCTACGAGTTTTCCACGGGCTATGATTCTTACACTGGCTTCGAGTATTGCACTGACTGTGAGTGTTTCACTGGTTGTGAGTGTTTCACTGGTTGCGAGTATTTCATTAGATGCATGCCATTCACTGGTATCGTATCTTGCACTGGCTGAGCGTGTTGCACTGGCTGAGAGTCTTGCACTGGCTGTGAGTGTTGCACTGGCTTAGAGTCTTGCACTGGCTGTGAGTGTTGCATTGGCTGAGAGTCTTGCACTGGCTGTGAGTGTTGCATTGGCTGAGAATCTTGCACTGGCTGTGAGTGTTGCATTGACTGAGGGTCTTGCACTGGCTGTGAGTGTTGCACTGGCTTAGAGTCTTGCACTGGCTGTGAGTGTTGCATTGGCTGAGAGTCTTGCACTGGCTGTGAGTGTTGCATTGGCTGAGAGTCTTGCACTGGATGCGAGTGTTGCACTGGCTGTGAGACTTTCACTTTCTGCGAGTCTTCCATTGGATGCGGGTGTTTTAATTGATCTGAGTCTTCTACTTGCTGCAAGTGCTTCACTGGTTTCCGAATATTGCACTGGCTGCATGTATTGCACTGATATCGTATAATGAACTGTCTGCGAGTGTTGCACAGACTGCAAGTGTTTTACTGGCTGTGAGTGTTGCAGTGGCTGAGAGTCTGGACTGGCTACAGGTCTTCCACTTTCTACGAGTGTTTCACTTGCTGCAAGTCTTGCACTGGCTGCAAGTTTTGCTCTATCTGCGAGTTTTTCACTGGTGGTGAGTTTTGCACCAGCTGCGAGTCTTGAAATGGTTGTGAGTCTTGCACTGTCTGCGACTCTTGCAATGGTTGAGAGTGTTGTACTCGATGTGTCTTTCACTTTCTACGAGAGTTTCATTATCTGCGAGTCTTCCACTGGCTGTGAGTCTTGCACTTGCTGCAAGTCTTGTACTAGCTGCGAGTCTTACACTGGCTGTGTGTTTTGCACTGGTTGTGAGTCTTGAAATTGCTGCGAGTCTTGCACTGGCTGCATGTCTTGCACAGGCTTGTGTCTTGCACTGGCAGTGAGTCTGGCACTGGTTGCAAGTCTTGCACTGGCTGGGAATCTTGCACTGGCTTCGAGTCTTGCACTGGCTGCGTGTCTTGCACTGGCTGAGGGTGTTGCACTTGATGTGAATCTTTCACTTGCTGCGAGAGTTTCGCTGGCTGCAAGGCTTGCACTATCTGCTAGTTTTCCACTAACTGTGAGTCATGCATTGGTTGCGAGTCTTGCACTGGCTGCAAGACTTGCACTAGCGGTGTGTATTGCACTGGCTGTGAGTCTTGCACTAGCTGCGAGTCTTGCATTGGCCTCGAATCCTTTACTTGCAGTGAGTCTTGCACTAGTTGTGAGTCTTGAAATTGCTTTGAGTCTTGCACTGGCTGTGAATTTTGGACTGAATGAGAGTTTTGTAATAGCCTAAACTGCTGCAAAGCAACATCAGGAGAAAAACAACAGTGATAGAACAGGAAATGAAATGGAGGACATGCATATTCACTACAAACGACAAGGAAGTGTGTGAGGAACTCAGTAAGAAAAAAGGTTTTCAGAGTAGAGCAACGAGAAATCTCAGAGATAGGATAGGGAATATCTAACCAGACACCACTAGAGGAGTTTATGTTTACTAGTTGGGAGGTGAGGAAGCATCTGCTTGATTTGGAAGTGACAAAAGTTATAGGCCCGGATGGAATCTCACCATGGATACTAAAGGAAGGAGCAGAAGCTCTGTGCCTTCCACTCTCCATGGTGTACTACAAATCACTGGCAACAAGTGAACTATCAAAAATTTGGAAAACGGCCAATGTAGTCCCAATATACAAAAAGGGTGATAGACAGAAGACACTGAATTACAGGCCAGTGTCCCTAACTTGCATTCCACGCAAGATGATGGAGAAATTTATGCGAAAAAACAAGTGGAACACCTGGAGCGAAAGAGCTTTGTAACACTACATCAGCATGGGTTCAGGGATGGCAAATCATGTCTCACAGGTTTAATTGAATTCTATGACCAGGCAATAAAAATCAGACAAGATAGAGAGGGCTTGGCAGACTGCATATTTGTGGATTCCTTGAAAGCCTTTGACACTACCTCATACGAGACTAGTGCACAAGCTGCTGGTGCAGGCGGGAGTGAAAGGGCAGGTACTCCACAGGGCAAGGGGTACCTAAGCAACAAAAGACAGCGAGTCACTGTGAAGGGGTAAGGTTTCGGAGAAGCGAGGCGTCACCAGTGGAGTCCCACAGGGATTCTTGGACCTATACTGTTTTTATATATGTAAATGATCTCCAGAGGGAATAGACTCGTTCCTTTCAATGTTTGTTGATGATGCCAAAAAAATGAGGAGGATTAAGACAGAAAACAGTATAAGGCTACAAATGGCTGCTAAAGTTCTATTCACGTATATGTAAGACGATGAAACTCGGCGGAGAAAATAAGGGGCCAGACACTGGATACCGAATGGGAGAGGACGTTCTTCACGAAACGGACAGAGAAAAAGATCTAGGAGTTGATATCACGCCAAAATATGTTTCCTAAAGTGCACATCAAAAGAATAACATCGACGGCGTATGCAAGGCTGGCTAACATGGAACTGACTTCAGAAACATGTGTAAAGAATCCTACAGAGCCTTTACACCATATATGAAAGACCAATCAGGAGTATGTGGGCCCCAGCATCGAGCCAAAACCTTGTCAAGCACTAGACGGAGCTGGAAAAGGTTCAGAGGTATGCCACTAGGATAGTCCCAGAACTAAGAGGCATGAATTACGAGGAAAGGATGCGTGAAATGCACCTCATAACACTGGACGACAGAAGAGTAAGGGGAGACATGTTTATTACCTACACAATTTTCAGAGGAATTGACAAGGTAGATAAAGATAAACTATTTAACACGGGAGATACGCGAACAAGGGACACAGGTGGAAACTGAGTACTCGAATGAGCCACTGGGACGTTAGAAAAAACTTTTTCACTGTAATATTAGTTAACAGATGGAATGTATTAGGCAGTGATGTGGTGGAGGCTGACTCCATACACAGTTTCAAAAGTAGATATGATAGAATCCAGTAGGCTCAGGAATCTGTACCCCACTTGATTGACATTTGAGAGGCGAGAACAAAAAGCCAGAAACTCAACCCGCGGAAGCACAACTAGGTGAGTACACACACACACACACACACACACACACACACACACACACACACTCACTCTCTCTCACTCTCTTACACTCTCACACACATTTTATACACACACACACACACTCTCTTTCTCCCCTTCCAAGACCCCTCCGCCCACAACAACACACACACACAAAAACACACACACACACACACACACACACACACACACACACACACACACACACAACACACACACACACACACACACACACACACACACACAACACAAACACAGACACACACACACCACCACACCACACAGTGTATTGAGCTTTGAGTACCTGGTTGAGCTAGGAATTATCACCCCCAAAAAGAACTGGGAACCAAAGGGCTGGCGTACCGAAAGGGAAACTATGAGGAGATGAATAAATTCCTATGGGATATACATTGGGACACAGAACTCGGAACCAAGTCCGTACAAGACATGATGGTCTATGTCACCCAAAAATGTCAGGAGGCTGTAAGCAGGTTTGTCCCAGCCCAACAGGAAAAAACAGAGAAGCAAAGGAAGAATCCGTGGTTTAATAGGGAATGTATGAAAGCAAAGGAGCTGAACAAAAGGGCATGGAGGAACTTCTGTAATAACAGAACACCAGAAAGTAGAGAGAGAGATACCAGAGAACCAGGAACGAGTATGTCAGTGTGAGAAGAGCAGCTGAGAAAAGGTATGAAAATGATATAGCTAACAAAGCCAAGACTGAACCATAGCTACTACACAGTCACATCAGGTGGAAGACAACAGTGAAGGAACAGGTGATTAAACTTAGGGTGGGCGAGGACAGGTACACAGAGAATGACAAAGAGGTGTGTGAAGAACTCAATAAAAGGTTCCAGGAGGTCTTTACAATAGAACAGGGAGATATCACGGCGCTGGGAGAGGTGACAGCAAACCAGGTGACCTTGGATAGGTTCGAAATTACAAGAGATGAGGTCAAAAAGCACCTATTGGAGCTGGATGTGAGAAAAGCTGTTGGGCCGGATGGAATCTCGCCATGGGTATTGAAAGAGTGTGCAGGAGCACTTTGCTTACCACTCTCCATAGTGTATAGTAAGTCACTGGAAACGGGGACCTACCAGAAATATGGAAGACTGCTAATGTAGTACCAATATACAAAAAGGGTGACAGACAAGAGGCACTGAACTACAGGCCAGTGTCCTTAACTTGTATACCATGCAAGGTGATGGAGAAGATTGTGAGAAAAAACCTAGTAACACATCTGGAGAGAAGAGACTTCGTGACAACCCATCAACATGGGTTCAGGGAGGGTAAATCTTGCCTTACAGGCTTGATAGAATTCTATGATAGGTGACAAGAATTAAGCAAGAAAGAGAAGGGTGGGCGGACTGCATTTTTTTTGACTGTCAGAAAGCCTTTGACACAGTACCCATAAAAGGTTGATGCATAAGCTGGAGAAACAGGCAGGAGTAAAGGTAGGGCGCTCCAGTGGATAAGGGAGTACCTAAGCAATAGGAAGCAGAGAGTTACAGTGAGGGGTGAGACCTCAGACTGGCGTGAAGTCACCAGTGGAGTCCCACAGGGCTCTGTACTTGGACCTATCCTGTTTCTGATATACGTAAATGATCTCCCAGAGGGTATAGACTCATTCCACTCAATGTTTGCTGACGACGCGCGAAAATTATAAGAAGGATTAAGACAGAGGAGGACAGCTTGAGACTTCAAGAAGACCTGGACAAGCTGCAGGAATGGTCGAACAAATGGCTGTTAGAGTATAACCCAAGCAAATGTAATGTAATGAAGATAGGGGTAGGAAGCAGGAGACCAGATACAAGGTATCATTTGGGAGATGAAATACTTAAGAGTCAGAGAGAGAGAGAAAGACCTGGGGTTGATATCACGCCAGACCTGTCCCTGAAGCTCATATCAAGAGGATAACATCATAAGAGTTTAACACAAGGGGCACAGACACTAGGGGACACAGGTGGAACTGAGTGCCCAAATGAGCCACAGAGATATTAGAAGGACTTTTTTAGTGTCAGAGTGGTTGACAAATGGAATGCATTAGGAAGCGATGTGGTGGAGGCTGACTCCATAC
>WNGS01162602.1:32569-51901 GCA_020271785.1 Procambarus virginalis | reverse complement strand
TCAATTTCATGTTCGCCAAAATGTAGCTTTAGATCCATACTGTAGCATGAATGTACAAAAGGGTAGAGGAAGGGAAATGACTACTGAACCGCACGGAGTACAGCATCCCCCCGCACCAAATTGAAGGCATTTTTTTAAATCTAGCTTGATAAGGGCCTTTTCGTCTGTGATGTTGGCGATGAAGGCTCGAGCTGCAAGGGCTGCCGCCTCACACCCTTGTGGAATGCCGAATCCGAGCTGTTTTAGCTTCAGCATGATGGCCGCTGCATCACTAACTGTTCTTGGCAGCAGCCTTGCGACGAGACGCTGGAGAGAATGCCCACAGCTATTGGCTGATCCCTCCATCCTTTTTCTTTAGAGCACAGAGAGATGCTCCAAAAAGATAGGTCTTATGGTCTCTGGTACGTTGCCAGCTAGGACATGTGTTGGTGAATTGGTTAGTTCCACCAAGAGTTCTTGCAATGTCACCCAGTGCAGGGTTGAGCATTTGCTTGAGGTGGTTGGGTTTTAGTCCTGTGAACCCACCTGCTGATCCTGTTGGGAAGGACAAGGCTGCTTTATGGACCACAGATTCAGCCACCCAGAGAGGTTCTGCTCCGGTAGCCCCACTGTACAATGTCGTCCTCACGCGGAACCCTGGGTGGGTGTTTCTCCCTTAGGGCTTTGGCTGTTGCGGCATCTCTGTCGGCAATTGAGTCCTCACTGGTGATGACTCTTATTGCACCAATAGTGTTCCGTCTTCTATTTTCTTGGTGACTGATGTTCTGATTTATGATGTCTCGGATATGCCACTGTTGCTCTTCCTGCCATGGGTGTTTCTCGCGCGAGTGGGAAGGCGCACCTGGTTGTCCTCCCTGGGAAAATCATTTATAGCTTTGATGATTGAGGCAGCTAAGGTTTTGTCTCTCCTTGCAGGGGTGGCTAGACATATGTTGCCAAACAGTAGGAAGTTGTGCCACGCTTGGGTCGTTCCAGGAGAGTCGTTGACCTTTCTCAGGAGGGCAGATAATTTGGCTGCTGCATGGGGGCGGGCTGCTTTAGGGATGTGTTGCAAGGTTCTGGCTGATGTTTCTTTGATAGCTTCTAATAAATTTTCTGTGGGAAAGAAGTTCTGGGAGGTGTTTTGCCTGACGGGTGGTGTGGGCTGTTGATTGGTGTTCTCCCTGGGAGGGCGCCCAGAACCCAAACACCTGGCTCTGTTGTGGTAATGATTGCGCACATTACCGTCATTCGACCGGATATAGCATGCCTTGTCACACTTCTGACATCTGCCTTGTCTACCCATGCTTGATGGCTCATCTTCGCTTGGAGAAGCCTGGCTGTCTGTTGAGAGCTGCGACATGGGCGGGCGCTGGGCGGGCGCTGGGCGGGAAGGTGGACGGCGGGTGGAGACTGGAGGGTGGGCGGCGGTTGGAGGCTGGGGGGATAGCCAGCTGGCCGTGGCACTTACTACTCAGATGAGTGGTAATACATATACCACCTCTATACAAAATAAGGGTATACACCCACTGCACAATATGTGGGTGGGTGGGTGGCGTAGACACACATGGGAGCCTCCCAGGTTCTATGGGCGGGTGGCAAGGTGGCCTCGTGGGTGGGAAGGCGACGTGGCGGGGTTGGGAAGGAGGGGAAGAGCAGGTACTTCCCGGCCTGGGGGGCTGGGTGGGAGCGGGAGTCAGGGCGACACTAACCTGGTTATACCTGGTTACCTGGTTGATGGGGTTCTGGGAGTTCTTCTACTCCCCAAGCCCGGCCCGAGGCCAGGCTTGACTTGTGAGAGTTTGGTCCACTAGGCTGTTGCTTGGAGCGACCCGCAGGCCCACATACCCACCACAGCCCGGCTGGTCCGGAACTCCTTGGAGGAATAAATCTAGTTTCCTCTTGAAGATGTCCACGGTTGTTCCGGCAATATTTCTTATGCTTGCTGGGAGGGTGTTGAACAACCGCGGACCTCTGATGTTTATACAGTGTTCTCTGATTGTGCCTATGGCACCCCTGCTCTTCACTGGTTCTATTCTGCATTTTCTTCCATATCGTTCACTCCAGTACGTTGTTATTTTACTGTGTAGATTTGGGACCTGGCCCTCCAGTATCTTCCAGGTGTATATTATTTGATATCTCTCTCATCTTCTTTCTAGTGAGTACATTTGGAGAGCTTTGAGACGATCCCAATAATTTAGGTGCTTTATCGCGTCTATACGTGCTGTATATGTTCTCTGTATTCCCTCTATTTCAGCAATCTCTCCTGCTCTGAAGGGGGAAGTGAGTACTGAACAGTACTCAAGACGGGACAGCACAAGTGACTTGAAGAGTACAAGCATTGTGATGGGATCCCTGGATTTGAAAGTTCTCGTAATCCATCCTATCATTTTTCTGGCTGTCGCAATATTTGCTTGGTTATGCTCCCTAAACGTTAGGTCGTCAGACATCATTATTCCCAAATCCTTTACATGTTGTTTTCCTACTATGGGCACATTTGATTGTGTTTTGTACCCTGTATTATGTTTAAGGTCCTCATTCTTACCGTACCTGAGTACCTGAAATTTGTCACTGTTAAACATCATATTATTTTCTGATGCCCAGTCGAAAACTTTATTAATATCAGCTTGAAGTTTTTCAATGTCTTCAGCCGAGGTAATTTTCATACTGATTTTTGTGTCATCTGCAAAGGATGATACGAAGCTGTGACTTGTATTTTTGTCTATATCTGATATAAGAATAAGGAAAAGCAGCGGTGCAAGGACTGTACCCTGAGGTACAGAGCTAACACTGGTATAATTTCCCCGTATAACACTGCACAATGATGGATGAATCGTACACTTGTAATCTGACTCACTGCACCTGTGATGTACTCACAATATGATAGATATGTTGCGCCAATTATCGCTGACAACGTAACTTGTTCAACAAACCTTTCGAAAAAGAAAAACACAAAACACTATTTGGCACACACGTAACCCCACCTCTCTCTCTCCTGGCCACACAACACCCCTCACTCACCCCCCACCTCCCCTCACTATGGGAGGCCTGCAGGGTCTATCCTGGCCCCTCACTCCAGCCTCCATGACTCCACACTGCCAACCCACCTGTTTTGATAAGTTTTCACATAGATGGTACACCGTAGGCACTTCTGGCCACTCCCACGTCTGCTTGGCGTATTCACGGTGAATATGGTTGAGTCTTGGTACGGTGAGGCCAAGATGTCTCAGAGTAATGGCTGAGAAGGCAGCAGCTCCTCCGCCACATGTCTGTCCTCTAGGCTCTCTTTTCATATACATATATATATATATATATATATATATATATATATATATATATATATATATATATATATATATATATATATATATATATATATATATATATATATATATATATATATCGTACCTAGTAGCCAGAACGCACTTCTCAGCCTACTATGCAAGGCCCGATTTGCCTAATAAGCCAAGTTTTCATGAATTAATTGTTTTTCGACTACCTAACTTACCTAACCTAACCTAACTTTTTCGGCTACCTAACCTAACCTAAGGTTAGGTAGGGCGACTTATTTCACCAACTGAACTAATAATCGGTCTAACTGGATTATGAGGTTTATGGGTTTATATAAGACCATACATATAAGGTAGAGAGGGAGATCGACATGTTAGCCTAAAAATCAACTCTTTATCGCTTTTGCACAAAGTTTTGAGAGCTTTGTTAAAATATGCGATCACTTTTTCAGTAGGATCTCTGTTAACCAATAGGTGTTTTAGATGTATGGTGTTTTACTTAACAATTCCGTACCTAATTGTCCAAGTCGATTTATTCATGCGTTCAAAAATCTCAAAAAAGATAATTCATTACATATTACCAAGGCTGATAAGTCAAATGCAGTAGTTATTATGAATAAGGATGACTATGTTCGAGAAATGGAGTTACTTTTGGAAGATAGGGATACTTACCAATTGGTTAACAGAGATCCTACTAAAAAAGTGATCGCACATTTTAACAAAACTCTCAAAACTTTGTGCAAAGGGGATAAAGAGTTGATTTTTAGGCTAACAAGTCGATCTCCCTCTCTACCTTATATGTATGGTCTTATAAAAACCCATAAACCTCATAATCCAGTTAGACCGATTATTAGTTCAGTTGGTTCGGCGGCTTATAAACTTTCTAAGTGGTTGGTTAAAGTTTTGTCCCCTATCGTTGGTACTATTTCTAACTCGCACTTAACTAACAATGTAGACTTAAATAATAAGCTATCCACACTAAATCTGAATTTTAATTTTAAACTGGTAAGTTTTGATGTGACTGCTTTATTCACTAAAGTACCTGTTGATGATTTGTTAGAATACCTACGTGAGGAACTGCCTAAATATAATTTGAGCTTGCAGACCAATAATGTGTTGGAACTTATCAAATTATGCATAGAATACAATTATTTCAGTTTCAATGGAAAATTTTTCAAACAAACATTTGGAATGGCTATGGGCAATCCCCTTTCCCCAGTTTTGAGCAATTTGTATATGGAGTTCTTCGAAACAAAAATCTTATCCAGGATTATCCCCTCTAATGTAGTCTGGTTTAGGTATGTCGACGATATTTTGTGCTTGTGGCCGAGTGACCAAGACCAAATTGTTTTTCTTAATGAACTTAATTCTTTGGTACCTTCAATAAAATTCACATGTGAAAATGAGGAGAATGGTACTCTTCCATTTTTGGACATTATGATTCATAGAGTCAATAGATGGTTCAAATTTAATGTGTATAGAAAACCTACCAACGTGGCGTCGTTTGTTCATTATTATTCGAATCATCACAGTAAAGTTAAACAGGCAGTATTTTCAGGAATGTTTCTTCGAGCTTTGAGGGTATGCAGCCCTGAGTCTTTTGATGAAGAGATAGCTAAAATATATGAAATTGGGAAGAGTTTACAGTACCCTAAGATGTTTTTGGATTGTTCGTTTCGGAAAGCTAAACGTACATTTTATAATAATGTCTCCAAAGCGAAACCAGAAAATAGAAACTCATTGGTGGTACCTTATGCGATGGGATTTGAGAAACTTTCCCCAGTTTTTAAGAACCTTAATATCAATTTGGTGTTCACTAATAATATGATCAAGTCTAATTTAATAAAAAACTCCCCTGGTACAGCAGGTTGTGTGTATTCGATTCCCTGCAATGATTGTGAGTCTGTGTACCTTGGACAAACAGGAAAATTCTTACAATTGCGTATGTCCCAACATGCTTATAGTATAAGAACTGCCCAAACGTCTAATGCTTTGTATCTACATACAAGTTTGTGTGATCACACTATTAATTGGGATGGGGCGAAAAGCATTGCCAATTGCAATGGCTTTGTGGAACGGAATTTAATTGAGTCTGTGCTAATTAGTCAATGTCCGAACCTTCTCAATGTTAGTACTGGCATGTACAAACTTGACCCAGTTTTAAGTTACAATATTACACAACAGTTTAAGAAAAAACTCTGAAAGGGAGGCATACAATGTCTCATTACAATTGTGTATTCATTTATTGTGTGTTCATGAGGTTTTTCCTTAATCTTTCATCCTTATTCTCTGACTGCATTAATCCTCTTTGACCATTCCTGTTTCTGGTAATCCTTTCCCTTGAGTGGGTTGGTCAGGTCCAGGTGCTGGCCTATATCCTCTCTTTCTTTCTCCAGTCAGTCTGATGTTGACAACGGCCAAGCCGAAACGTTCATCTCTTCTTCATTTCTTTGTGTTTTTTCACTATATATATATATATATATATATATATATATATATATATATATATATATATATATATATATATATATATATATATATATATCTATATATATATATATATATATACTGGAAGAATGGTAGACAGTTGGTGTGGGACTACACTTGCGTTTCAACTCTTGCCAATACCTATGTTGACTTCAGTGCTACTCAAGCAGGATGAGCTGCCAATCACCGGTAAGCGGCCAAGTCACGTAAATACAGAGACCTTGAGCACCACTACAATTTTGTCCCCATTGCCTCAGAGACACTTGGTGCCTGGGGTAAAAGTGCTGCTAGCTTTTTGAAGGAGTTGGGGTCTAAGCTAATCGAAACAACTAGAGACCCTAGGGCTGCCAGTTTTCTTTTTCAGCGCCTTAGTGTGGCAATCCAGAGAGGAAATGCTCACTGCATCCATGGTTCCTGCCCGCCATCTGAGGAGCTTGAGGAGCTATTCAACTTGTGACAAGCAGCCTTGTACCCTGCATGTAATCAATATTGTAACTTTTTTTGTTTAATAACATTTTCAAATAAAGTTAGATAAATATACACACATACCAAAAGAATAGGGGTGGTAGGAGAAGAAAATATCAAAGTGTTCAGTGAGGATCCACAAGGTCTTCTCTGAGTACTCTTTATTTTCTTCTCCGAGGCTATGGGTCCCTACACTTGCACCAGAGGTGGTACCCCTTCTAGGTTTATATATATATATATATATATATATATATATATATATATATATATATATATATATATATATATATATATATATAATATGCAATTTCACTAATGATGGGCAGAATGATGTTCTGTATCTGATATTTTAATGATATCTTTGACTGTAATGTTGAATGTTGACGACACTGAACAATTACCACATCTCACAAGGCGTCGTTGACTTGTACTAGAGAAACAAGACAACTTTGTTCATCATCTGTCCCAATACACAACCTTAAAGTGTTTTTTGTTCATGTTTCTTCTGCGTATTGCTTTTCCAGGTCCGACCTGCCCTTACCCATACACTCTGGTTCTGGACGAATGCTTCTACTTGAGTCCACACAAGGCCACGTGGGAGGCGGCGCGTAGGCACTGCCGAGGAATGATGGGCGACTTGGCCACACCCAAATACCTCTACGCCATCAGGTCATTCCTACTGGATGTGGCAAAAGTTAGAGGTTTGTATGGGGGGGAGGGAGGGAGGGAGGGGAGGACGGTGGTGTACTCACTTTGTTGTGCTTCTATGGTCGCACGTCAGCTCCTAGCTTTGGTTTACGATTTTTTTAGCTCTGATGCAATGATTGTTTTATCCGTTTAGTCGTCATTTTTACAGTTAAAATTGAGTATGTAGTTAATTTTAACAATTACCAAGACTAGCACACCACAATTCTTTACATCTCCAGCACTGAAGAAATCGCTCTTGGACATTTCTGACTTGTCTGTGTATCCAGGTTTCCATCTGTTGTTACGTGTATTTTTTAATAAGAAAATTTAATCATCGTAAATTAGCACCTCTAAGTCTACCTCACTTATCAACGACTTGCCAAAGCCCTGTTGATTTATCATTTCTACAAGCGAACATCTTCACCTAAACAGCAGATTTCAGACCCCCTTGTATAGGTTATCTATGAATATTCCACTTTAACTCTCACATAAACAAATTCAGTTGTTTCCCGGCTAGAAGCTGGATTCTGCCACTAATTCGTAATTATTATTATTATTGCACCAAAAAATCACATTAACGGGATTTCCTGGGAGTACCCAGCGCCTAGGTTCCAATCCTCTTCATGACTCCTGTTGATTTTCTCATTATTATTTTTATTATTATTATTATTATTATTATTAGTAGTAGTGTTAGTAGTATTATTATTGTTATTATTATTATTATTATTATTATTATTAATATTATTATTATTATTAATATTATTATTATTATTATTATTATTATTATTATTATTATTATTATTATTATTATTATTATTATGACATCTTGTCCTTTTAGTTAATCATAATGATTATCGGGTACCACTTTAGCGTGTGGTCTTCCCTGCCATTTACACTCTAATGGGTGGTCTGACAGGCCACTTACACTTTAGCGTGCTGTTTACTGGGCATTTACATTTTAGCAAAAAACCTACCTGGCCATTTAGACTGTAGTGTACGATCTACCTAACAATTTATACTGTAATGTACGGTCTATCTGACCATTTACGCTGTAATGTACAGGTTAACGACACGGAGAATTGTTAGTGGAGGGTGATGAGATGTGATATGCTTATGAGTTGCAGGGCGCCTCTTATTCCAAAAAGCGGAATACACCATCATAAAGCTCCAACTAAGGATAAGAACTCAGAGTTTCAGGATACTGTGATGAGGCAAGTGGTGAGGGAGTTAAGGCACTCAACTAAAGCCACTTTCCAGGTTCCCAAGGCCTGGTTTACGGCGGTGTGGTGGTGGTGGAAGCTGCGCCCTCTTTTAATCAGGACACCGGTGTACAACGTATTTACACTATACATGAATCTTGATTCAATGTTTTCAAGAATTTCAGCCATGACGCAGATAATAACGACGAAGGTGTTAGGGAAGAAGTCGTTTACCATGCAAAACAGGGAACTGGTGTGACAATATATACAGACCCTTCTGAAGATGTATTATTAAATACGAAAGTACTTAATGAAATTCCTTTTTCAATTCTTCCTCCGTGGTCTGACACTCACATTTTTCATCACGTTAATTTTCGTGATTTACACACACACAATATATATATATATATATATATATATATATATATATATATATATATATATATATATATATATATATATATATATATATATATATATATATATTTATATAAATACATACATATTTATTGCCCATGTATATATATACATACATATTTTATGCCCAAGTGGGCATTTGAAGGCATAAACGACGTTGGTCTCCTTTAAGGCGTTCTGCTTTTTGTCAGGAGACTTTTTCATGAGTAGCTTGGCCGTCTTTTTGGTTTTATAGTAAATCGTCAATAGTATCTTCTGATTTTTGTCTGTAGGGATAACGTTCCTATTAACAATATCTTTCAGGACCCTTTCCTCCGTTTTATGTGCTGTCGAAAAGAAGTTCCTGTAAAATAGTCTAATAGGGAGTACAGGTGATGTGTTAGTGAACTCTCCAGAGGTTGCATGGTGTTTCACCTTTCTTTCTATGATGCCTTCAACGAAACCATTAGAGAAGCCGTTGTTGACTAGGACCTGCCTTACCCTACAGAGTTCTTCATCGACTCGCTTCCATCCTGAGCTGTGGCTCAGAGCACGGTCGACGTAAGCATTAACAACACTCCTCTTGTACCTGTCTGGGCAGTCACTGTTGGTATTGAGACACATTCCTATATTTGTTTCCGTAATGTAGACTGTAGTGTGGAAACCTCCGCTCCTTTCCATGACTGTTACATCTAGAAAGGGCGGCTTCCCATCCTTCTCCATCTCGTAAGTGAAACTCAACACAGAATTCCGCTCGAATGCCTTCTTCAGCTCCTGCAAACGTCTGACATCAGGTACCTGTGTAAAAATGTCGTCAACATACCTGCAGTATATGGCAGGTTTCAAGTTCATGTCAACTAAGACCTTCTGTTTGATGGTACCCATGTAGAAGTTTGCAAACAGGACACCTAGGGGAGAACCCATGGCGACCCCATCTACTTACTTATACATGTGCCTATCAGGGCTCAAGAAGGGTGCCTCTTTAGTACAAGCTTGGAGTAGTTTCCTTAGAATGTTTTCTGGTATGTCAAGAGGAGTACAAGACGGATCACGATACACTTTGTCCGCTATCATCCCGATTGTTTCATCCATAGGTACGTTGGTAAACAGTGATTCCACGCCCAACGAGGCTCTTATCCCTGTGGCCCGTGTTCCCCGCAGTAAGTCAACAAATTCCTTTGGAGACTTCAGGCTGAAAGCACAAGGTACATAAGGAGTCATCAAGCCATTGAGTCGCTTCACTAGTCTGTAAGTGGGTGTGGGTTCTGGCTGATGATTGGCCAAAGTGGGTTTCCAGGCTTGTGCGTCTTGACATTTCCATATGCATACCAAGGTTTGTATTCCCCAATAATCTTTGGCAGGTGGAGTCCGGATTTCTTGGCGTTCACAGTTTTGACCAATCTGTTTACCTTTGTTTTTAATTCGGCTGTAGTGTCCTTCGTTACCCTTTGGAATTTAGTTTGGTCAGAGAGTATGAGGTTCATTTTCGCCAAATATTCGTCTTTTTTAAGAATGACGTATATTGGCGACTTGTCACCTCTCCTGACAACTGTCTCCTTGTTCTCACGAAGGCTCTTCTCTGTCGCTTTGAGCTCGGGAGACAGTATGGTGCTTCTGTAGTTGCCTTCAATCTTTCCTCCTTCTGCAATAAGTTCTGCTTGCAAGGTGTCTTTGGTGGTGACCTTCTTTTGCGTCTCGAGGTCGAATATGTCGTCCAGCAGGATCTCCAACTCCACTTGCCGGGCCATCTCACTTGGTCAGGACATAACGTGACAGTTTATACCCAAATTTAGGAGAGTGACTTGGTACTCAGTGAGGTTGATTCCAGCAAGGTTCAGGAAGCCATCTCTTGGTCGTGGAATCGCAATTATACACTTATTATAAAATTACTCAACGTTTCGAACCTACATGGTTCATTCTCAAGTGATCTGACAGTACAGGGCATATTGTATTTATTTCATTAGGGGATCAGGTGAATGTCGTACTAGTCATCTGGTACATAGGGTGGTCATACCTATGTACTTAGATTAAGGGTAACATCCTTCGTGGAAGCAGTTGTACATGTGTACTACGTCTGACTGCTGTAAAGGGTTCTTCGTCGGCTTCGGGCTGTTTTTTGTAATGAGATCGGAATTAATCTTTTTTGTTTTATAGAATATGATAAGGTCTATGTTTTACTTATAGAATATATTTTATTTTATAGAAAATGATAAGGTCTACGTAGTATACATGTACACCTGCCCCCACGAAAGATGTAACCTTCAATCTAAGTTCATAGGTATGACGTCGACCAAGCTGACGAGGCGTTTGACCTCTCATCTTCAATCCGGTGCCCTCAGAAATCACATGACACAAACCTCACAAGAGAAATGCTGAACTAAAATGCTTGTATAATAGACAAAACCCAAGACACAAGAAGATTACAAATTCTTGAAGCAATCCACATAAAAATACAACAACCCACCATAGATTCCCAAATTATGGAACTATTCATACTACCCACCGTGAGTTCAAGAATAAGATCAGAACGTGAAGATGCCATCATAGAAGACACTGCTCAACATGCCACGCCCACTACACCTGATTAATATTTGTACGTGTTTCGTACCCTATTTCGCCTTATTCTACTCTTTTCTCCTTTATGCTTTATTCTTAATCCATTTGTATACCACTATATATAACCCATTATTCAACTCATTTGTCTACACATGACCCCCATTGTTAGATCCATTTGTCTTCACCTGACATCCCTAATGGTATAAATATAAAATGCCCTGTACTGTCACATCTATTGAGAATAAACCATGTAGGTTCGAAACGTTGTGTAATTTTATAATAAGTGTAATACATTATAAAGTTATTTATTTCTTTTTCTGAACTTCGAACGAACATGACTTTTGGAGAATTCCTCTTCCAAATAATCCCAGATTCAAGAGCACTAGTCAGAGGGATAGAAGTCCAAACCAGAAAATAATCAATACAGAATATGCAGTCATACTCAATGAAACATGTATAAATAAAAACCTGCTGCCAGTATACACTAATATATATATATATATATATATATATATATATATATATATATATATATATATATATATATATATATATATATATATATATATATTAGTATATTTTGGTAGCAGTCTTTCCTGTAGACATATGTTATTAAATATGACCGAAAAAGTAAGATTAATAATTCTAACACGAATTTTCTCAATTTTCCTTATGTTTGTTTTTACTGATGACGGTAAAAGAAAAATCAATTCTCCAAAATTCATTCTTTATTTCTTAGTCTGACGCGACACTTGAGCGCGTTTCGTAAAACTTATTACATTTTCAAAGACTTTAGTTACACACACTGAACAGAGTTTAAACAGCTTTTCTTTTTTATACCTGCATTTGGGTGAGGTGACATGTTACAATGGTTTGGGGTGAGGTGAGAACAAACACAGAACACGAAACAATGGGTATAAGCTAAAGGGAAGAATAGATCTGTAACTGCAGAAGGCCTATTGGCCCATATTTCTTGATGTTTCTATATTGGAGCGGAGTCTTGAAGTGGGTAGAATATAGTTGTGCGTTAATTGGCTGTTGATTGCTGGTGTTGACTTCTTGATGTGTAGTGCCTCGCAGATGTCAAGCCGCCTGTTGTCGCTGTATCTATCAATGATTATATATATATATATATATATATATATATATAATATATATATATATATATATATATATATATATATATATATATATATATTATATATATATATATTTGTATATTTTGGTAGCAGTCTTTCCTGTAGACATATATATTAAATATGACCGAAAAAGTAAGATTAATAATTCTAACACAAATTTTCTCTATATTTCTTATGTTTCTTTTACTGTCGGTGGTAATTGAAAAATCAGTTCTCCAAAATTCATTATTATTTCTAGTCTGCTAGTGAAAAAGCTAGTGAAATTTCTAGTTAGACTAGAAATAAAAATGAATTTTGGAGAACTGATTCTTCAATTACCACCGACAGTGAAAAGAAATATAAGAAATATAGAGAAAATTCGCGTTAGAATTATTAATCTTACTTTTTCGGTCATATTTAATAACAATATATATATATATATATATATATATATATATATATATATATATATATATATATATATATATATATATATATATATATATATATATATATATATGCAAACAAGCCTGAATGGTCCCCAGGACTAGATACAACTGAAAACTCACACCCAGAAGTGACTCGAACCCATACTCCCAGGAGCAACGCAACTGCTATGTACAGGGATGCCTTAAACCACTTGACCATCACGACCGGACAAAAGGAAGTGATAGCCTGAGCTATATGAACCACTTCCCCGCCGGCACCTGGATGGTTATCTTGGGCATAGCATTTTATCAAATCACCTCTTTTTTTGGGGCAACACATGAGGAACACAAATGCAAACAGCCTGAATGGTCCCCAGGACTAGATACAACTGAAAACTCACACCCCAGAAGTGACTCGAACCCATACTCNCCTGTAATTTGATTTATAGTTCATTCTGGTAGGTAGTTCATTTTAATTTAATTTTGTTTAGTTACCATGTTTTGCCTTGTCTTACTTATTCAAGTCTTGACATGTACATTGTTATAATCTTTTTATTAGGATGCATAATACATTTTTGGTATTTAGTTCTATTTAATATTTGATTTTTATAAGATTTTCGTTAGTTTATATTGTCGCTTATTCTGTTGCATTTTTATATATATTTTTTGTAGATTTGTGGTCAATTATATCAATGTTAGTTATTATGTTAGTATCCCTGTGGTAGCTCTTAAAGAAAGTGCAACCCTCTAGTTCAGGCTCTCCTGCACCCAGCACTGCCGGGTGGATAAATATAGGGCAGCAACGATTAGATCCTCCTGAACATGCTGTTGATCGAGATAAGAATCTACTATCATCAACCTCTGGGGTAGCACCATCGACGTCGTTATGGACGTGAATGGGCCCAAATTCTTTTCAGTAGTGCAGCAGCACTAGAAAGCCTATTCACCACGACAACGACCACTGCACTCGAAGCACGGGCCTAACACTCCTGCCTCCCTACCAGTTCCTGGCAGTAAGGACTATATTCATTCACAGAGTGAGTGACATCATCGCTGAACGACCAGCTTCTGAGATTGTGAAGAGCAAAACACCCAAAACAGATCCCTCATGGCCATATCGGCCCACCTCATTCAGCAGGATGTAAACAGAAAGCCAACCTCAAGGTCACCCTCAAGACTCCGGCAGAGGCTACTCTCGCGGCCGACAACGGCCTCAGATGCTGTGGAGTGGCCTGCACACCCCACCAGATCTCCAGGCAGCGATATTTCCACCTGCGTCAGTGCTTTCGGTGTTATCAATACACCCACTATTCACAAAGTGCCCAAATCCGAAGCAGAAATGCAGCATCTGTGCTGGGGAACATCATCACAAGACTTGCACAGCTGCCACCAAGCGTTGTCTGCTCTGCGACGGTGACCACACAGCCGTCTCTCAAGACTGCCCCAAGCGACAAGAGGAAATCAAGCAAATGACAGAAGCCAGACCAAGAAACTCTACTCCAAGAACGAAGGAATTTAACATTCAAGAACAAGCCTTCCCAACTCTCCCGACAAGTGGCGCCGCGAGCGGCGCGCAACCCAACTACTGGACCAGCAACTCCCGCGCCAGCCAATCACAGCCTCAAACGACGCCTCTGCACCAATCCTCACTCACACCGCCTCCAGCCACCTCTGACAGCACTGTAGCAGCTTTGATACACTTCGCTACTGAACTCTCAGGAGGAGATCTCCGACAACGGTACAGAATACTAAATGAACTATACAAGGCAAACAATCTTCCCACGTTCGTGATTCCAGAGGCCATGTTTACTGCTGGCTCCTCTCCACCAAAGCCCGACCCCGTTCCAGAGACGCCTGTCAACCTGGACCCTACAACTCCAGATACACCAGCGACTACATCTGATATCGTGGCATTGCCGCCAACTTCTCCTGCAAGTCCACGTCTTCTGATGACGACTCGAACGCCTATGTTGAAATTGAAGCACAAACATCACCCCCAGCACCAGAGACCACTGCAGCACACTCACCACCCTCAGCCCAGGAGACAGATTGTGTAGAAACTCCAGAAATGGAAACTCCGGAAATAGCAGCAGTGCGTCAACAGCGTGAAAGGAATGCAGTCGGATCGCCCGAGTTCAGACGGTTCTCCAGCCAGATGTACAACATGACGGCAGACATCATGAAGCAGGCCTACCCAGAAAACACATACAGTTTACATAACAACGTAATCTTCGAGGAATGCGATGAGTCTACACTGTCACCTGACCTCTTCAACAGTGACTACTCCGAGTACAAACATCAGATGATTACAAGAAGCATGAAGAAATAGCTAAGAAAGAAACCAACCAACTGAGGGCAGCTGCTCTCTTCCCCCTCTTTAGGGGGATGGGGACCTAATTTTGCTTGTTTTGAGATGGTGGTACCTGACGGAAGACACACTCCACACACCAAGATGAAAGAAAACCTGCCACTGCCGCCTTCCAGACCCGTCTCCCAGCCTAGCCAGATATGGGATTGATACAGCATCGACACTCGGACAAGCAGCTGGGTCTAGCCCTGGCACTTTTTCTCTTCAACTTCAGCATTTCCTCTCACCGACTTCTCTTCAGCTGTCCCCACTTCAAGGCTCGCCCCAATGGGCATTCTTCTCCTGTATTATCGGATATCGGATGGTAGCTATCAAGTTTCACTCTAGTTGATCACTTCGCGTAAGTTTAATAGTACGGTTTGTTTTAGTAGTTATAAAATTCTTCTTGTAATTTAATGGATATTTGAATTAGTTTTAATCTATGTGACAGTTAATAAGTTTTATTTGTATTGATCACTTTAAGTAAGCTTAAGTGTTTTGTTTTTTAATAACTTTCCTTTCTTTGATAGGCAATTATATTCAGTACGAGTTCTTTGTTTACCAGTTATTTGATTGTGATTTCTGTTTTTCTTTTAGATCTGATGATGAATATGAGAAGTATTCGAAACGTTATGCATTTTAAAGTAAAGAATCTGAAACAAGATGTTCAGTATATCCCTGGTTTTCCTATTCGTCTTAATATATATATATATATATGCGAACAAGCCTGAATGGTCCCCAGGACTATATGCGAATGAAAACTCACACCCCAGAAGTGACTCGAACCCATACTCCCAGGAGCAACGCAACTGGTATGTACAAGACGCCTTAAACCACTTGACCATCACGACCGGACATAATGAGGTGATAGCCGAAGCTATTTGAACCACCCCACCGCCGGCACTCGGATGGTTATCTTGGGCATAGCATTTTACCAAATCACCTCATTCAAGACTTAAGGAAAGTACTTAAGGAAATTCCTGTTTCAATTTTCCTCCGTGGTTTGACACTGTCACATTTTTAATCACGTGTTTATTTTCGTGATACACACACACACACACACACACACACACACACACACACACACACACACACACACACACACACACACACACACACACACACACACACACACACACACACACACACACACACACATATATATATATATATATATAATATATTTTCATATATATATATATATATATATATATATATATATATATATATATATATATATATATATATATATATTTATAAATATATATATATATATATATATATATATATATATATATATATATTATAAATATATATATATATATATATATATATATATATATATATATATATATATATATATATATATATATATATATATGACAGTGTCAGACCACGGAGGAAAATATTAACAGGAATTTCCTTAAGTACTTTCGTATATTAATACATCTTCAGAAGGAGTGTATTATTAGTCACTCCTTCTGAGATGTATTAATATTCGAAAGTACTTAAGGAAATTCCTGTTTCAATTTTCCTCCGTGGTTTGACACTGTCACATTTTTAATCACGTGTTTATTTTCGTGATACACACACACACACACACACACACACACACACACACACACACACACACACACACACACACACCACACACACACACACACACACATATATATATATATATATATATATATATATATATATATATATATATATATATATATATATATATATATATATATCACTGCACTGAATGCTGTGCGCATTTCCCCTCTGTATGGCCACGCTGAGGCGCTGGAAAAGAAAGCTGGCCTCTCTAGGGTCCCTTGTTGTTTCAATGAGCCTAGAACCCAGTTCCTTAAAAAAATGGTAGCACTTTTACCCCAGGCGTCGAGTGTCTCAGAAGCAATGGGGACAAAGTTGGAGTGGTGATCCAGCTCTCTGTACTTACGGGATTTGGCTGCTTCCCTGTGGGTGGCAGCGCCACCTGATTGTGCAACACTGAGGTCAATGTAGGTGTTAGCCAGGGTTGATACGCACGTGTAGTCCCATACCAACTGCTTGCCATTCTTCCAGGGGTTCACTGTGATACCATCCAGGTGACCAATAAGAGCATCAGAGTTACGGGGCGTTAGGTAATGGGTCTCTCTTTCAGCTGGGCATCCAGCTGTGGTGAGGCTCCTCTTGATGATGTCGTTAACTTCACTGTGCCTCGAGTGCCAGCCCGTGTGCTTTGGAAGAGTAGGCCATGGTGGCCGTACCTGTCAGCCACCACCTTGCCGCAAATACACCTATATCTGGTGTGGATTGGGGCAGCAAGGCGGAGGGCCACAGCAATTCGGAGGGCATGTGGTGTGAGACGCGTGCCAGTTGCCGACATTGGGGTTGTTAACAGGAAGTCCTCTGCATGTGGGGCTGCTACTGCTGTGAGGTGAGCAATGTCGTGTTGTGTTGTTGCAGCACCCAGGCACGCTGCAGCAACTTGGTCTAAAATGGCGCCATCCCAGCTGGATTGCTTGTGGGCTTTCGGGGATGTGGTTGAGGTGATGGGCCTGCACGAGAGGCCCACTCTGGCACAGCGTGTAAAATTGGGATCATGTACACTTGCCAGCTGATGTAAGTGGCAGGTAGAATTTCCTTCACATGGTCGTCGGATGCCGATGAGGAGGACAGGAGGCTGGAACAGCGATTTGCGTTGCTGTTCGAACTCCGAGGCCCCCATGTCTTACGGGAAGAGAGGTTGTTTCCACTGTAGTTCATCAGGTAGAGGTTAAGGGCTTTTTCTAGCATTGATTTCAGTAACCGGTCATACTCAGCTAGTTTTTGGCTACTGTAAGAAGGTGAACACCTCAGAAAGTAGGTTAACCTGGGGGGACAGACATCTGGTGATGAGGTAGAGTGCATCATGAGCATCAATATCCTCAATCCTCCCATCCATCATCTTAAGGTCGGCGATTTTCTTATCAAGGACCTCATCAATGGCTTTCAACCCCAGGGGAGCTCCTAGGAGTGTGCTGTCTTCAGGATTAGTTTTAGGGATATTTGGCAGAAGACCCTCTATTCTCTCTACGATGCCCTGGTTAGAACATATTATTTCACATTTAGAAGGGTTCAGGGTGAGGCCTAAAACTGCACCTTGCTCCTGGATTTTTCTGATGTCCTCCAGGAGGAGTCTTGGGAACCAGCTAGGGTACCATCATCCAAGAACCAGATGTTAAGCTCGCTGGACAGGACCTCTGTGACTCGTTTGATGACTAAGCAGAAAAAGAGAAGAGCAAGGGGGTCACCCTGTTGGACACCTTCTTGCGAGTCAATTTCATGTTCGCCAAAATGTAGCTTTAGATCCATACTGTAGCATGAATGTACAAAAGGGTAGAGGGAAGGGAAATGACTATGAACCGCACGGAGTACAGCATCCCTCCACACCAAATTGAAGGCATTTTTTTAAATCTAGCTTGATAAGGGCCTTTTCGTCTGTGATGTTGGCGATGAAGGCTCGAGCTGCATGGGCTGCCGCCTCACACCCTTGTGGAATGCCGAATCCGAGCTGTTTTAGCTTCAGCATGTGGCCGCTGCATCACTAACTGTTCTTGCAGCAGCCTTTGCGACGAGTCGCTGGAGAGAATTGCCCACAGCTATTGGCCTGATCCCTCCATCCTTTTCTTTAGAGCACAGAGAGATGCTCCAAAAAAGATAGGTCTTATGGTCTCTGGTATGTTGCCAGCTAGACATGTGTTGGTGAATCTGGTTAGTTCCACCAAGAGGTTCTTTGCAATGTCACCCAGTGCAGGGTTGAGCATTTGCTTGAGGTGGTTGGGTTTTAGTCCTGTGAACCCACCTGCTGATCCTGTTGGAAGGACAAGGCTGCTTTATGGACCACAGATTCAGCCACCCAGAGAGGTTCTGCTCCGGTAGCCCCCACTTGTACAATGTCGTCCTCACGCGGAGCCCTGGGTGGGTGTTTCTCCTTAGGGCTTTGGCTGTTGCGGCATCTCTGTCGGCAATTGATTCCGCTCACTCAATTGCCGATGACTCTTATCATCGGTGATGACAGTGATGACTCTTATTGCGCCAATAGTGTTCCGTCTTCTATTTTTCTTGGTGACTGATGTTCTGATTTATGATGTCTCGGATATGCCACTTTGCTCTTCCTGCATGGGTGTTTCTCGCGCGAGTGGTGCAGCAGCCAAATAATCTGCCCTCCTGAGAAAGGTCGACGACTCTCCTGGAACTACCCAAACATGGCACAACCTCCTACTGTCTTGGCAATATATTCTAGCCAGGTCTAGCCACCCCTGTAAGGAGAGACAAACACTAGATGCCTCAGTCATCAAAGCTATAAATGGTTTTCCCAGGGAGGACAACCCGGTGCGCCTTCCC
>WNGS01162601.1:32741-44125 GCA_020271785.1 Procambarus virginalis | reverse complement strand
AATTGAAATTGTTAGTAAATAATATGATTTCCTAAATGGCAGGTAAATGATAATTTAAGAGGAAATCATTCATGTAACAAAATATTAGTGTATCTAATACTACACTACTAGAAATTAAGTCAACTTAGCTGTAAATTCTAGGAAGGCGTAATTTGTTGTCATGATCCACCGACAACGTATTGCCTCAAGCAAATTGTTGCACGTGCAGGTAAAGAAGCCTAATCCTCGGTTGTCGTGGACCCGGAGCTGGAAGGTTGTACATTGTAGAATTCCACTAATTGGTAACTACAAGTATATCCTGAATTACGATATATCTTCCTACAGAATATAATTATCACTGCAGAAATCTTGGGTAAATAACTATGCAATTTTTATTCCAATGGTGGCGAAATAAATTTAGAGATTGAACGTACTGGATTTTGTTGTTAATCACACAACCTAACGACAACTGGTCTAAATATAACATGTGCACAATATTATAGTTTAGAAAATTATTAGTTGCCGGGCCGAGTGTCCACTGATGTTGGAACGATTCCAGATCCCTCGTCCTCAGCTGCCGTGATAAGACGTTACTTGTGGGTTGGAGTAGTTCCTGGGACACTGCCGTGATGTGCCAAGTGACGTGGCACTGCTCTACTATTTCTGGGAGCGAAATACAAACTATTAGCAAGATCGAAACGTAGATCTCTGTTGCTCGTTGCTAATGGCGTCCGAGTCGCGTGGTGGCAGGCGATGTACTCGCGTCTTCTTCCACTTCCTGGTTGCGCATGCGCGGCTCTCGATAGACATCTTGGGCGTAAATGGATTTATATATACCGGAATTAACTAAGGAAAGAAGAGATGGTGACGAGTATTGATGTCACATTTAATTCTTCCATGTTAAAATATAACTTCGCGTAACATAAATTGAGTTTATTAAAGTCACTCGGCTAATCGAGGAAATTAAAGTGAAATCATTTACATTAAATAATTTCCTCTAGAATGTTTGATATAAACTAAATAAAGGATTTCCAATAAGCAGTAGTATGCTACGAAAATAAACTTATTAGTAAGTAACTATTTTTAGTAAAAGAAATAACAAACTGGACTCTTATAAATCCAACGTAATGTGGAAAGAATTCATGTTTCTGCCTGTCGTTCCTCGCATTGTCACTCTGACTAGGAAGAATCTGGCAACATGATAGGTGATGTCATAACCTATCGGTTTGCCTCTGTGCTTTTTGGAGCGACTTCCTCACCGTTTCTACTTCAAGCCACATTAGATACACATTTGAAGAAGTCAAATAGCCCTTATAAGGCAGAGATCAGTGACAACTTGTATGTCGATAATTTCCAGGGAAATACTAATGACAAATCCAAATTGGTAGAAACTTACCATGAGGCTAACTGTGAGTTATTAGGAGCCAATATGCCACTACAATCATGGGCCTCAAACAATAAATCATTAAACCAGATAATCGAGAAAGAATTTCCAGGTTATCAGGTGCCTACTCAATTAAAAGTTCTGGGCGTGGAATGGAACACAGGTACTGACGAGATGAATGTCAAGTCAGTACAAACCAATAATTCATCCCTTACCATGAGAAAATTACTCTCGTATGTCAGTCAACCATTTGACCCTTTAGGCTTACTTAGCCCTATATTAATAAGGGGCAAACTCCTAATGCAGGAATGCTGGCAGAAACATATGGGATGGGATGATTCGTTGCCAATTGAGTTGCAAGATAATTGGCAAATACTTGCAACAGATTTCAATCAATTAGGTGTTTTGAAATTTCCTCGTAATGCTTCAGGACAAAACTTATCTACAAATTTGGACATTTTTTGCGATGCCTCTGGCAAAGCGTATGGCGCTGCAGCCTACTTAGTCAATTGTGCACAATCACTTTTGCTCACATCTAAAGCGAGAGTTGCTCCAATTAAGAAGAGATCTTTACCTCAAATGGAGTTAACTGCATTGCTAGTGGGAGTAAGATTGGCTCATTGCCTGACCAAGACACTCAATAATATCCACTTTGGTGAAATCGTAGTATGGTCAGACAATGAGGCAGTCTTACAATGGGTAAGAAATAACAACAATAAAACTCCCTACGTTAGTAATCGTGTTAGGGAAATTCATGAATTATCTGCTGGATATAAATTCAGACATGTCCCAACTAAGGACAATCCTGCAGATTACTTATCAAGAGGTTTAACATTTAAACAGTTAAGCAAGTCTTGGATGTGGTTTAATGGACCTTCATGGCTTGTTAGTGGTCAGTGGCCCAAACAGAAACCACAAGTCATAGTGACCAGTATCACTACTCCCATGAAAGACCCAGAACCTCATCGAATCTCAGCTATTAATCCTCACAATTATTCTAACTTGAGTAAGTTATTAAGAGTGACAGCACATGTGTTTGACTTTCTTGCTAAGATAGGAATCAAGCATAAGTTTCCCAATCCTATCATCTACTGGATCAAACGTGCACAACAAGAGACATATGGAAGTGAATATGAAAATCTTCCAGCTAAATTAATCAAGTCTCTAGGTATTTGGTATGATACCAACACTCATAGTATATTAAGGTGTGGAGGACGTTTGCTTCATGCAAAAATTGATTTGGACACAAAGAATCCAATCCTTCTACCTCGTCACCACATTATTACAAAACTTCTAGTTTGACATCACCATCAATATGGTACCTTGCATGGTGGAGTGTTAGACACTCTCGCCGACCTCAGACAGAAATATTGGCTTCCTCAAGGTCGTCAAACTGTCAAATCAATCATTAAGTTCTGTATAATCTGCAAACGCTACGATGCCCGAGTATGTCCTTACCCAGGACCTCCACCACTCCCTAAAGAGAGAGTAGTTCATCTTCGTCCGTTTGAAACCACTGGTGTCGATTACACAGGAGCCTTGCTTCTCACTGGCAATCCAGATAAGATACCAGTGAAAGCTTATATTTGCCTCTTCACATGTGCTACCACACGAGGCGTACATCTAGAAGTGACTTCTGAAATGAGTGCTGAAGCCTTCATCCACGCTTTTCGTAGATTTGCAGCTCGCAGATCCTGTCCCAAACTCATGATATCTGATAATGGCTTAAATTTTGTGGCAGGAGAAGCCTGCTTACGAGAGATGTGGAATCATCCAGAAGTGCAGTCTGTCATGCAGAGACGACAATGCCACTGGAAATTTATTGCTCCCAGAGCCCCCTGGCAAGGTGGGTTCTACGAACGTATGATAGGGACTGTCAAGAAGTGTTTAACGAAGGCATTGCATCGACAGAAAATTAGTTACTCAGAACTCCAAACACTCGTCGTGGAAATTGAGGCGCGAGTCAACAATCGCCCATTAACTTATCTATCAGATGATTTCTCTCAGAGAGAGCCTCTGAGTCCCTCGCATTTAATACATGGAGGCCTGCTGAGCCCTCTGATACCTTTGACAGAAGAGGACCCCATCGATCCTTCCTATGTAACCAGGAGTGACTTAGTACAAAGTTACCAACATCTCTCAAGAGTAATTGAAAGGTGGAATGAGGTGTGGACTCGAGAGTACCTCACCGCTCTACGAGTACCACTATGGAGCTTCGAGCCCCTATAATAAAGTACAACTTAAACCAGGAGACCTAGTATTAGTTGACAGTGATGGACCAAGGTCAGAATGGCCTATAGGCAAAATTGTTGCAATCCACCCAGATCACCAAGGCATCCTGAGAGTAGTACGTGTTTTGTGCCGAGGCACTACTACCCTAAAGACATTAGAGAAGTTGGTACCTCTCGAATTAGCAGAACGAGAGTGTTTATCAGAACCAGCTTCAACAGTTTCCGAGGACAACAATTCTGATCCACCGAGCACCCGCCCCACTAGAGCAGCTGCTCAACAATGTAAAAGGAAACTACAAGCCTATTATAGCTCTGACTAAGAGCAAATAATTTTTCATCCAATTTGAGTGATCATGATGATACTGTGTTGTGATGTCTAGTAACCAATCAATTACAAGTCACAATGACCCAGACATTCACCTCACAGTGGATTCTCAGTTACTTAAATTGTATGATTATATCATTAATTTGTTTGTGTAAGCTATTAATTATGACATTAAATTTCATGTCTTAAATTCTTGTATGTCCTTGACAATTACGGGACATCCGTTATGTGTGTACTAACATACTAACCTTAATACTAACTTCGGGATAGGTACGTCAGTACTCAACATGGCACTACGACCCGAGTTTTCTCCCCCCGGAGTTATGTTGGAAATTTCCAACACTTATCATCTACTATTGTATTATAATAAATTACCATCACCTTACTAATTGCAGTAGTTATTAATGCCACTAACAGTATTGTTAATATAATTTAATCTGAGCCTATTGCTGATAATATGACTCCTGATCATGTAAAATCGAGAGTTATTAATTGAAATATTTAGTAACAGTTTTTATTCTGTTACGATCGAATGCTATGGAGAGTATAAATATCATCTCCATTTCTCGCTAGAGATCATTTATTGAGAATATGATAATTATTAAATCCCTATGATTGCAACCCAGTTCATATTACCGTATTTCATACATAATTACGCGAAAAGAATAATTCGTGATTAATAATTTCTGTGGTGAATGCAAGAGCGGGTGGGGGAGAAGGCGGACGCCATTAGAGACTTGGTCACGAGGCAGTGTTGGCGAGACACATGGTGACTACTGGGAGTTCTTATCGACAAGAATTACGTTGATACCCAGTTAACAAGTGACAATTACTTATCGATGTGTTCTCTAGTGCCTCGTCAGTTAATAACGCGTCAACAATTGAAGCCAGGACTCGTAATTAAGTGGGCACAGCAGTGAACATTGGGACTGGCAGACGCGATTTTCAGCAGACCTCAGTATTTGATACACTCACTTAAGTGTTTCCCTGTTTTTGATGCATCAAATTAGGTAGTACATATGTGAGTAGTTTGTCGTCAGGAGGAGTGAACATCAAAAATACCATGTTAGTATTGTTTATCACTCATCTCAGTTTCATGAATATCTGAATATAATTTGTAGCCTAATCAATCGCTACTTACATTGTTTTGATTACAGCTTGTATACGAGGTGCCAGCAAGATTCTCATCAGTCGTGTTATTTACCTCGAGTTCTTTCTCTATTGGGATTCCGTGACCACGAGGACGAATGATGAACTGGCGTTAGAAATCGTCTTACAGCTAAGACACATTTTTCGTACAAATTTATTCCACTTGATTATTGATTCTATATAATTCACATAGAATTTTCCATTGAATAATTATTGCCAGATTTGGTAATTAATATTTATGCTTTAACTGTGCTCAGTGTTTATGCTCAGTGATTAATGATCTTTAATATTCATGATTTGAATCTATTGTAGTTTAGATTTCTCATGTTATTAATCCAACAATGAACTAGTGACGCACCACACTGGTTCCTAGATATATATGAACTTCTAGAAATAACCCCCCAATGTTGATATGTGAGGCTTTGGCTTTAATTAATAATACAGTCTTCATTATTTTCAAGTGATTATTCATTGAATGAGTTTCCATAGACACTGGTTCTCTAGTGTCATTCTGATGATCACTATTATTTGTTTTCCCTCTTTTCTCAAAAGAGGGTGGTCCTTCGATTTCTTTCAATACAATAATCAAATAATTTAATTTCTGAGTTCAAGCCCCAGATACCCAACACAGCCACTAGTACGCGTAGCGTTTCGGGCAGGTCCCTGGAATACGATCCCCGCCATGAAGAATCGCTTTTTCATCCAAGTACACATTTTACTGTTGCGTTAAACAGAGGCTACAGTTAAGGATTTGCGCCCAGTAAATCCTCCCCGGCCAGGATACGAACCCATGACATAGCGCTCGCGGAACGCCAGGCGAGTGTCCTACCTGGATAACACAGGTGGCCTGTTGTTGTGTTGATTTAGGGGTGACGACGATCGTGGGATCGGATGCGACCCACAGGTGGTCTGCACCATGCTTTCTAAGGCGTCCATCTCATAACAAAAACAAATCCGTGCATTCATACACAAACAGAGACCCCGTGGCTATTCGAATACTTGCAATTCTTTTACTTAAAATAATAACAATTAGATTAATAATAATTAACATAATTTTTACTCAAGATTCACAAAAATTATTAATAATATTTTAAAAGAAAATTTAAGTCATCTAAAAACAGATATACAGACTTTGTGTGATATTTATTTCAACATTATATATTAATTGAATGTTGTAACTATTATTTTTAAATATTAGGTAGTAGCCAGCTACGAATATCGCATATAAACGTTGCAAAAAGATTTTAGATTGAATTAACACATTACACATTTATGGAGTAATTAACAACAAAACAATCTTTATTTTCATTGCAGAACTTATATCAGAGCATACTAGTGACTCATACATTTAAAATAGTGTGATTTTTAAACAATTCGGTTGTAAACCCGCAGAACCGCCTACCCGCCAAAGACGTAACATAAGAAATGGTAGGCGATGAGTCACAATAACGTGGCTGAAGTATGTTGACCAGACCACACACTAGAAGTTGAAGGGACGACGACGTTTCGGCTTCACAAGCGACTTGAGAATGGTCCAGGACGGACCGAAACGTCGTCGTCCCTTCAACTTCTAGTGTGTGGTCTGGTCAACATAAGAAATGGTATATAATTCATTATTTTAAATTCCATATATAATCATTAATAATTTTCGGCAGCTATCGAGGTTCTCCATAGGTAAATTCCTGTACTCTAACAAGATGCTACTTGCTGTTTAGCTGTTTATATTCTTGGAAAATCGTAATGACCAGCGACATAAAATATAACAATGAAATAGTAGCTGGTAACTGTAGGTGAACGAAAAATTAAATTCCAAATTGATTAGATGTTTTCCTAAATATAAAGATCAACTTGAAGGAATTTTATAAATTATGGACTAATTAAGCAAAAAAAAAATAGGTAATTTTACTTGAAGAACAGATACCAGAGAATAGTTAGTGAGTACATTTATATTGTATAATGGGAGAAAGCCCCTGGTAGCCGCGAATTAAAATAACCACCTACATTAATTGATAACTAGGAAATAGTATCTGGAAACTTTATCTGAACAAAAAAACAATACCAATTGTTTAGATGTTTTTCTTAATATAAAGATCAACAGTAAGGAATCTTATTCATTATGGACAAATTAACAAAAAAAAAAAAACGATAACTTCATTGAGGACCATATATTAGAGCATACTTAGTCACTGATATATTAAAAGTATTGTGTATTTTGAACCATTGGGGTTGAAAACAAACGGAACGGCCTACCCGAAACGTCGTAACATAAAATGTTGTATATGTCTGCTAATTTATTTTTTGATAAATGATTATTATTAATTTACGACGACTATAGAGGTTTCCCATTAGTTAAATTTCTGTAGTCTGACTAAATGCTACTACAAAACCTATATAAATCCTTGGAAAGTCACAATGACCAGCGACATTAAAGCATAGAGGGTTAAATAGTCTCCGTGGTGTAGTGGTAAGACACTCGCCTGGCGTTCCGCGAGCGCTATGTCATGGGTTCGTATCCTGGCCGGGGAGGATTTACTGGGCGCAATTCCTTAACTGTAGCCTCTGTTTAACGCAACAGTAAAATGTGTACTTGGATGAAAAAACGATTCTTCGCGGCGGGGATCGTATTCCAGGGACTTGCCCGAAACGCTACGCGTACTAGTGGCTGTACAAGAATGTAACAACTCTTGTATATATCTCAAAAAAAAAAAAATAGTAACAGGCAACTGTCGGCGAACGAAAAATTCATTTCCAAATTTATTAGATGTTTTCCTAAATATAAAGATCGATAGGCTGGAATTTTCTGGATTATGGCCTAATTAAGGCAAATATATATATATTTTTACTTGAAGAACAAATATCAGAGCATAGTCAGTGAGTTATAGAATAATAAGAGTGTGGTATTTCATTGTATAACAAGAGATAGTCCATGGAAGCGATAATAGACGTAGTTTTACACAAAATAACGTCCAAAAACAGCCGTAGAGTCAAACGGCAAATGTTGACGTTCTTTTTAAGAGGACAGGTTGTTTGAAAACCACTTTTATCAATCGATCTTTTTCCTTGTTGTACCGGCCAAGCCTGAAAACCTTTTCTATATTCTGTGCTTCCCTCTCCATTTGTACACCTTCAAGGATCTCTTTGACTGAGGCTTTGTCCATATCTCTCCTCACCCCTGGGCTGGCCCCTATTTGCTTTAATACCTACTACAACTACTGCTCTTTTCATCTCTATCAGTCGGCTAGTGCATCTTGCTGCTTCCTGAGATGTAGCAACTTTCATGGCAATTTCCTGTACTGCAGAGACAACTTATGGGGTCCTTCTAAGTATGTCTGCAAATGAAGGTTGTATTGTAGAAGTCCCTTCTATAGATACAGTCCCTTCTATATAGAAGTCCCTTCTATAGATGCATCTTCCTGAGAGCTGGTTTGTGCCTGATATTGTGAACTCTCTTTCAAGCTTTTAATCTCCTCCTTTGCCTCATTCAGTTCATCCTGCAGGTTGGTTACCTTTTCCCTCATCGCCTTTAGTTCCTCTTTGATTTCTCCCAATATTTGAAATAGTATCTCCTGAAGCAGGACCTCTTCCCCTTCTTCTTTCTCTGTGTTTCGTCTTCTCCCTACCATGTTTGTTTCCTATTCCAATTCTCCAGGGATTGATCACAATCTAATGTGTGTGTGTGTACTCACCTAATTGTGCTTGCAGGGGTTGAGCTTTAGCTCTTTGGGCCCGCCTCTCAACTGTCAATCAACAGGTGTACAGATTCCTGAGCATACTGGGCTCTATCATATCTACATTTAAAACTGTGTATGGAGTCAGCCTCCACCACATCCCTGCCTAATGCATTCAACCTGTAAACTACTCTGACACTGAAAAAGTTTTTTCTAACGTCCCTGTGGCTCATTTGGGTACTCAGTTTCCACCTGTGTCCCCTTGTTCGCGTACCACCAGTGTTGAATAGTTTATCCTTGTCTACCTTGTCAATTCCCCTGAGGCTTTTGTAGGTAGTGATCATGTCTCCCCTCACTCCTCTGTCTTCCAGTGGTGCATTTCCCACAGTCTTTCCTCATAACTCATGCCTCTTAATTCTGGGACCAGTCTAGTAGCATACCTCTGAACTTTTTCCAGCTTCGTCTTGTGCTTGACAAGGTGTGGGGCTCCATGCTGGGCCGCATACTCCAGGATTGGTCTTACATATGTGGTGTACAAGATTCTAAACGATTCCTTACACAGGTTCCTGAAGGCTGTTCTGATGTTAGCCAGCCTTGCATATGCCGCAGACGTAATTATTTTTATGTGGGCTTCCAGGAGACAGGTTTGGTGTGATATCAATTCCTAGGTCTTTCTCTCTTTCCGTTTCATTAAGTACTTCATTTCCTATTCTGTATCTTGTGTCTGGTCTCCTGTTTCCACCACCTAGTTTCATTACTTTGCATTTACTCTGGTTAAACTTAAACAGCCATTTGTTGGACCATTCATTCAGTCTGTCTAGGTCGTCCTGTAGCCTCCTACTATCATCCTCTGTTTCAATCCTCCTCATAATTTTTGCATCATCAGCAAACACTGAGAGAAACGATTCTATACCCCTCTGGGAGATCATTTACATATATCAGAAACAGTATTGATCCAAGGACCGACCCCTGCGGGACTCCACTTGTGACGTCACGCCAATCCGAGACCTCACCCCTCACAGTGACTTGTTGTCTTCTGTTACTTAGGTACTCCCGTATCCAACGGAGTACCTAATGGAGTACCTTCCCTTTCACTCCAGCCTGCATCTCCAGCTTTCTCACTAGCCTATTGTGTGGTACTGTATCAAAGACTTTTTGACAATCCAAAAATATGCAGTCTGCCCACCCCTCTCTTTCTTGCCTGATTTTTGTTGCCTGGTTGTAGAATTCCATTAGCCCTGTGAGGCAGGACTTGCCATCCCTGAACCCATGTTGAAGCTGTGTAACAAAGTTCTTTCGCTCCAGAAAGCGTGTGTGTGTGTGTGTGTGTGTCATCACACACCTCTTTGTCATTCTCTGTATACCTGTCCTCGCCTGTTCTAAGTTTCACTACCTGTTCTTTCACTGTTGTTTTCCTTCTGATGTGACTGTGGAGTAGCTTTGGTTCGGTCTTGGCTTTGTTTGCTATGTCATTTTCATAACTTTAATCTGCTTCTCTTCTCACCTTGACATACTCATTCCTGGTTCTCTGGTATCTTTCTCTGCTTTCTGGTGTTCTGTTATTCCGGAAGTTCCTCCACGCCCTTTTGTTCAGTTCCTTTACTTCCATACATGCCCTATTACCATGGATTCTTCTTTTGCTTCTCGGATTTTTCCTCTTGGGCCGGGATGTATCTGATTACTGCTTCCTGACACTTTTGGGTGACATAGTCCATCATATCTTGTACAGAATTAGCTCTGAGGTCTGTGTCCCAAGGTATTTCCCTTAGGAAGCTTCTCATCTCCTCATAATTTTCCTTTCGGTATGCCAGCCTTTTGTTTCCTAGTTCTTTTTCGGGGGAGGGGGGATAATTCCCAGCTCGACAAGGTATTCAAAGTTCAATACACTGTGATCACTCATTCCCAAGGGTGCTTCCATCTTGATTTCCCCTTATATCCCACTCATTTAGTGTAAATATCAGATCAAGCATTGCTGGTTCATCTTCTCCTCTCATTCTTGTTGGTTCCTTGATGTGCTGGCTTAGAAAGTTTCTTGTTGCCACGTCCAGCAGCTTAGCTTTCCGTGTTTCTGGTCCTCCATGCGGGTCTCTGTTCTCTCAATGTATCTTCCCATGGTTGAAGTCTCCCATGATTAGTAATCCAGATCCATTCCTGCTAGCAACAGAAGCTGCTCTCTCTATTATGTTAATGGTGGCCATGTTGTTTCTATCATATTCCTGTCTGGGTCTTCTGTCATTTGGTGGATTATATATGACTACGACTATATTTTAGAACTTTGGTGGATTATATATGACTACGACTATATTTGTTTGCCCTCCAGTTGTTATTGTACCTATTATGTAATCACTTCACATCCCTGAACAACCAACTCCTCAAAATCCCAGCCTTTTCTTACCAGCAGGGTTACACCACCACCACCTCTTCCTTCTCTTTCTTTCCTCATAACATAATAGTCCTGTGGGAACACTGCATTTGTTATGGTTTTCGTTAGCTTCGTTTCTGTGAGAGCTATTATGTCTGGGTTTTCATCTAGTACCCATTCTCCAAGTTCCTTTGCTTCATTTGAAATTCCATCTATGTTAGTGTACATTGCCTTGAGGCTCACTTTCTTTTGTCCCTTCTCAAATCTCCTCCTTGGTGAGTGTTCA
>WNGS01162600.1:0-10370 GCA_020271785.1 Procambarus virginalis | reverse complement strand
GCTACCTCGGCTTACGAATGCCCCTATTTTAGACTTTTCAAGTTATGAGCCCAATTTCTTTGTGAAATTTGAATTGGGTTACGAGCTTTGCCTCGAGAAACATATTTTGTTGATACGCGTATGGGCGACCTAGCACGTGGTTCCTGGTGGCAAGGTCAACTGCTCTTCGGTTTACCACTGCCTACCGCTTAGTGACAATCGTACAGTATCCACTCAATTTAACGACCTATATGGGGCTGTACCCTAGTCGTTATTTCCGGAGCTTCGTTATTTCCGAAGTTAGGTCGGGTCGGGTAATTTTTCAAGTAACATTCAGGTAGGATATATTTTATACTGTATAACTAAAATTAAATAAAGTTCATTGTGTAATTGCATTCCAGTTTAGTGCCACGCCGACGATTAAGCCAGCTAAATCGACTAAATTTATTTAAATTTGGGACCGACTAAAGAGCCTAAATCTGTATTCCCTTGAGCGCAGGCGGGAGAGATACATAATAATTTACACGTGGAAAATATTAGAGGGGCTGGTCCCAAACCTGCACACAGAAATAACATCACATGAGACCAGAAGACATGGCAGGATGTGCAGAATACCCCCGTTGAAAAGCAGAGGTGCAACTGGTACTCTGAGAGAGAACTCTATCAACATCAGAGGCCCGAGACTGTTCAACACGCTTCCACTACACATAAGGGACATAACTGGCAAACCCCTCACAGTGTTCAAGAGAGAACTGGATAAGCACCTCCAAAGGATACCTGATCAACCAGGCTGTGACTCATACGTCAGGCTGCGAGCAGCCGCGTCCAACAGCCTGGTTGATCAGTCCAGCAACCAGGAGGCCTGGTCGATGACCGGGCCGCGGGGACGATAAGCCCCCGGAAGCACCTCAAGGTATCCTCAAAGTAGCTGGTGGCTGCTGCATGGATGATATGTGAACACGGTTTGATCAAGTCCAGATGGGTGGAAAAAAATTTATTCATTCCTTTGTATTGCAAAATATTTCATGTATCAATCAGTGATTGTTAATATTTTCTCAATAAAATTTTAGAGATGTGTTTTGATTTACCCTGAACAGTGCAGGTAATGTATTTTTAATGTTATGACACAGAGCGTGGCGGCCAGGCCATAACAATGGCGATCGAGCCTTGTCACTGAGAGCTAGCCAAGACGAAATATTTTGAGCTCACCTTTTCTCTGCTAACGATAGAATATACATTTGCAGAGAGTAATATGTAGCTTTTGTTGAAAAAAAATTAATATCTTGTAATATTATAATAAAATTGGTAAATTGACTTACTTTTATTGAAGCTGAAGATTACGAAGCTTTGAAGATTACGTCATCCTCTGCAGCGCTTGTTTTATATTGTTTATATTGCATACAGGGTACATACAGTATGCACACTTATTTTCAGGCATTCACTTCACACAACAGCTAGGCTTACTACTAATTCACATGAGTTCTAATTCTACTTCACTATTGACAATTATTTCTACTGTATATTTACACTGTACAGTATCTTTTTGTCTAGGCTTAATTAATCATTAACACTTACAATACTGTACTCTATCAACACTTTTTACACTAATTTATATGCCTTTCAATCATAATTTATATCGTTAGTGGATGACTCGTCACGACTTGTCGATGAGAATTCAGCATCGGCGGGTGCAACATGGCTTGTAGAGCATTCATTGCCGGTGGATGCTCCATGATTTATCGATGAGAGTTCAGCATCGGCGGATGTAGCATGACTTGTAGAGCATTCGTTGCCGGCGGATGCTCCACGACTTGTCGATGGGAATTCAGCATCGGCGGGTGCAGCATGGCTTGCAGAGCATTCGTTGTCGGCGGATGCTCCACGACTTGTCGATGGTAATTGAGCATCGGCGGGTGCAGCATGGCTTGCAGAGCATTCGTTGCCGGCGGATGCTCCACGACTTGTCGATGGTAATTCTGCATCGGCGGGTGCAGCATGGCTTGTCGACGAAGATTTTTCACGAACCGTTGAAATCATGAATTTATCTATTTTTGTTTGAATCTGATTTTCTCTGGCTAACGTTCTGAGACATTGCTTAAAGGCTGTAAAGTGTACATAAAAATTTCCAACAACCTCATGTTTACTTTTTCTTGAATATTCAATGAGTTCCTCAATTTGTTCCAATCTTTTCTGATATCCGACACCTCTAGGCAGAGCCTCACCAACATCGTCCGAGTCATCATCAGAGTCATCAGAGTCATCAGAGTCATTTCCGAGAACACTTTGTGCAATCTGTTCTTCAGTTAACAATTCATAACCAGGATCGTAATCATTTTCTAACCATTCATTGATATCATTCACTTGTACACCCTGACCAGCTTGGAGCAACATTGTTCGGATCCTTTCCTCAAACCCTTCAAAATCATTGGCTTCATTTTCAAAACCTTCGAATTCACTATCAGATACTGCTGCGTCACATCTAGGCCTCTCTGTTAACAGTTTCTTCCATGAATTTGTTAGTGTGGTTTCTTTCACTTTATTCCAAAGCCTAGCCCAGTGGAATATTGCTTCCCTGATTGTGTACTTTTTGAGATTTTCTAGTGTTCTTTGAGCCCTTGTATCCTTTCCTGTCAATTCATCTTCCTCGCTAGGTAAAACAACTAAAACATCTTCAAGCATTGCTGTTTGGTACATACGTTTAGCAGCAAGGATAACACCTTGGTCCATGGGCTGGATCAAGGATGTTGTGTTTGGTGGAAGTGCCATGCATTTTATTCTGCCATCCCTTGAAATTAACTTGCTAATGGGATGAGCAGGGGCATTATCTAGCAGCAATAATGCCTTAACCTCACTGGCCTTTATTCCACATTTGTTGATCTGGAATTCTCTAACTTCTTTGCAAAAGTGGTTTTCAAACCAGTCCGTAAATATTGTTTGATTAAACCATGATTTCTTAGAACTGTAATATATTACGGGTAGTGCCTGCATTATATTTTTTAAGGCTCGAGGATTTTTAGACTTGCCTACCACGGCACATTTTGTCCTGTGAGAGGCATCAGCATTAGCACAGAGCAAGACTGAGAGTCGTTCCTTGCTTATCTTTCGTCCAGGAATATTTTCCTGCATCCTACTGGTTAAGGATGTACTTGGTACAGCTCGCCACATAAACCCAGTTTCGTCAGCATTATATACTTGATATTTGCTTAAATTATTACTGACAATGTACTCGTTTAATTTAGCCTTGAATGAATCAACATTAGTGGGATCAGCACTTGACGCCTCACCAGAAATTTTTTTGGTGTTTGAAATGTTATGACGAGCCTTAAATCTTCCAACCCACCCATCACTTGCATTGAAATCTTTTATACCTAATTGAATGGCAAGTTTACTTGCTGCAACTTTAAGCTCTTCAAATCTTATTGCCATGCCAATTGTGCGGTGCTGAATAAACCACTTATACACTGCAGCATCCAATTGTGGATACTGACCAGACTTTACTGTTTTTCTTGAACATGCAGCACCAGAAGTAGCACACTCTGTTGTGCTCACATATTTTAATAGAGTATCCTTCTGTTTCTTGATGTCACTTACTGTACTTTTCCCGATGTTAAACTCTGCTGCTGCTCGTGCATGAGAATATCCTTTATCGAGTTTCTTAATTAACTCCAGCTTCTGTGCAACCGTCAGGCGCTTCCTTTGGGTAACTTTTGGCATTTTGTAAATTAAAAAGATCACAATTAACAGTACAGTAATATCCTTCACAATTGAAGCTAGCCGCGCGAGTTCACAGTAAACAATGGGAACACATGGCGCGGCGGAGCACATTCTAGGTCCGTGGGAAAAAAAATACCTAGTGCCTATACTATAAAAGGTATTTAATAAGAAAACAAAGACTTTTGCTTAACAAAAACTGTTTCAAAATATTTTATTAATAATAATTTAGAATTTTCTTCATTAAACTGAATCATTTTAAAAGAAAATTAAGATGTAATATATGAGTCTGGACGATCCAGGTCGGTGGCCTGGTCGCCATGCGAGGGGACGCCTGTGCCACAACAATCCCAATACCGACCGTCTGTAATATCGACCGCCAGACCGGTATAGGAGGCTCCAGATACCGGTCTCCCAAACCGGTCGTTAATACCGGCAGATCGGTATAAAAGAGGCCGTTAAATTGAGTGGATACTGTACTTGAATTCTTCGTAAAGAATTTCATTGTTATTCGGCATTTTTGGAGTTTGAATATAAAAGTAATTATTATATATCACGCCATGGATCCCAAGAAAGTTAATGGTTAAGGTTCACCCTAAGAAAACACATGTGAGGATGACCATAAAGGAAAAACAAGAAATTTATTTATTTATTTATTTATTTATATATATATATATATATATATATATATATATATATATATATATATATATATATATATATATATATATATATATATATATACTAGTATATTTTGGTAGCAGTCTTTCCTGTAGACATATATTATTCAATATGACCGAAAAAGTAAGATTAATAATTCTAACACGAATTTTCTCGATTTTCCTTATGTTTCTTTTTACTGGTGACGGTAAATGAAAAATAAATTCTCCAAAATTCATTTTTATTTCTAGTCTGACGCGACACTTGAGCGTGTTTCGTAAAACTTATTACATTTTCAAAGACTTTAGTTTATCCACACACAACTTATGACTGAACTTATGGCTGAACAGCATTGGCTCTTATACCTGCATTTGGGTGAGGTGATGTAGTACAATAGTGGGGTGAAAAACAAACTTTCAACAAAACACAGAACACGGAATAATGGATATAGATTTGCAGAAGTTGGGTACAAATAGAACTGCAGATGGCCTATTGGCCCATATTTCTTGATGTTTCTATGTTGAAGTGGAGTCTTGAAGTGGGTAGAATATAGTTGTGCGTCAATTGGCTGTTGATTGCTGGTGTTGACTTCTTGATGTGTAGTGCCTCGCAGATGTCAAGCCGCCTGTTGTCGCTGTGTCTATCAATGATTTCTGTGTTGTTTGCTAAGATTTCTCTGGTGATGGTTTGGTTGTGGGAAGAGAATATATGTTCCTTAATGGAGCCCTGTTGCTTATGCATCGTTAAACGCCTGGAAAGTGTTGTTGGTGTCTTGCTTTTATACTGAGTTTTTTGAGGCTTACAGTCCCCAAGAGGGCATTTGAAGGCATAGACGACGTTTGTCTCTTTTAGAGCGTTCTGCTCCATGTCTGGAGAGTTTCTCATGAGTAGGTTGGCCGCTTTCTTGGTTTTATAGTAAATCGTTAGTTGTATCTTCTGATTTTTGTCTGTAGGGATAACATTTCTATTCCTCCATTTTATGAGCTGTGGAGAAGAAGTTCCTGTAAAATAGTCTAATAGGGGGTATAGGTGTTGTATTAGTTGTCTCTTCAGAGGTTGCATGTCGTTTCACTTTCCTTCTTATGATGTCTTCAATGAAACCATTGGAGAAGCCGTTGTTGACTAGGACCTGCTTTACCCTACAGAGTTCTTCGTCGACTTGCTTCCATTCTGAGCTGTGGCTGAGAGCACGGTCGACATAAGCGTTAACAACACTCCTCTTGTTCCTGTCTGGGCAGTCACTGTTGGCATTTAGGCACATTCCTATGTTTGTTTCCTTAGTGTAGACTCCAGTGTGGAAACCTCCGCTCCTTTCCATGACTGTTACATCTAGAAAGGGCAGCTTCCCATCCTTCTCCATCTCATAAGTGAAACGCAACACAGAATTCTGCTCAAACGCCTCTTTCAGCTCCTGCAGATGTCTGACATCAGGTACCTTTGTAAAAATGTCGTCAACATACCTGCAGTATATGGCCGGTTTCAAGTTCAAGTCGACTAAGACTTTTTTCTCGATAGTACCCATGTAGAAGTTCGCAAACAGGACACCCAGGGGAGAACCCATGGTGACCCCATCTACTTGCTTATACATGTGCCCATCCGGGCTCAAGAAGGGTGCTTCCTTAGTACAAGCTTGGGGTAGTTTCCTCAGGATATTTTCTGGTATGTCAAGAGGAGTACAGGCCGGATCACGATACACTCGGTCCACTCAAATCACCAGAGAAATCTTAGCAAACAACACAGAAATCATTGATAGATACAGCGACAGCAGGCGGCTTGACATCTGCGAGGCACTACACATCAAGAAGTCAACACCAGCAATCAACAGCCAATTGACGCACAACTATATTCTACCCACTTCAAGACTCCACTTCAACATAGAAACATCAAGAAATATGGGCCAATAGGCCTTCTGCAGTTCTATTTGTACCCAACTTCTGCAAATCTATATCCATTATTCCGTGTTCTGTGTTTTGTTGAAAGTTTGTTTTTCACCCCACTATTGTACTACATCACCTCACCCAAATGCAGGTATAAAAGCCAATGCTGTTCAGCCATAAGTTCAGTCATAAGTTGTGTGTGGATAAACTAAAGTCTTTGAAAATGTAATAAGTTTTACGAAACGCGCTCAAGTGTCGCGTCAGACTAGAAATGAAAACGAATTTTGGAGAATTGATTTTTCATTTACCGTCACCAGTAAAAAGAAACATAAGGAAAATCGGAGAAAATTCGTGTTAGAATTATTAATCTTACTTTTTCGGTCATATTTAATAATATATATATATATATATATATATATATATATATATATATATATATATATATATATATATATATATATATATATATATATATACAGTGGTACCTCGGAATACGAGTGTCCCTGTATACGAGTTTTTCGGAATACGAGCAGGATTTCCTCGGAAAATGTCTCGGAAGGCGAGGGTTACCTCGGGACACGAGTTTGTTGATACGCGTACAGGCTGACCTAGCGCGTGGTGGCTGGGCGATCGTCGCCCCTCCGCCCGTCCGCCCCTCAGTTTACCATTGTCTCGCGCTCAGTGACTACCTCTCGTCAATTCTTCTCGTGGATTTTCAGTGTATTGTTGGATTTTTGGTGATTTGACTATACAATTTGTTATTATATATCTCACCATGAGTCCCAAGAAAGCCAGTGGTAAGGATAAAGGCCAGAAAGCCCATGTGAGGATGACAATAGAGGAGAAACAAGAGATAATTCGGAAGCATGAGAACGGTACACGTGTTATTGAACTTTGTAGGCAGTACAACAAAGCCACATCAACAATATGCACTATACTTAAGAAGAAAAATGAGATTATGAGTGCTAAAGTGGCAAAAGGAGTAAGAACAATAACGAAACAAAGACCACAAATACTTGAAGAAGTGGAAAAGTTGTTATTAATTTGGATACACGACAAGGAGTTAAGGGGAGATAGTGTTTCGGAGGCCATTATTTGTGAGAAAGCCATCTTCCATACGCCTACAGCATTCATCAGCAAGGTAAGTAATAACTTGAACATAGTTTTGTAGGTTTATTTAGATGAATTAGGTATAAAAATTTAGTTTGATATGGGGTTTCTGGGGTAGTCAGGAACGGATTAATTCATTTCCCATTATTTCTTATGGGGAAATTCGCTTCAGAATACGAGTTTTCGGAATACGAGGCGTCTCCAGGAAACAATTAAACTCTTAAACCGAGGTACCACTGTATATATATATATATATATGTATATATATATATATATATATATATATATATATATATATATATATATATATATATACAGTGCTTCCTCAGACTAACAAACCCCGCTCTATCGAATTCCCGGAAGAGCCGAACAAATTGAATTCGGTACCAAATGTTCAGTGGAACATACAAATGTTCGATTAAGTGAGGAATGTTTGTCTAAGCGGTCACCGAGGCCGAGCGTCGGAGCTGGCTGTCATCAACTATGATTCGCCAGAGTGTAAACAGTTATATAGTGTTATATTATCCTTACCCATTGTTTCTAGGGAGAAATGGTGATAAAATGGTGTCAGAGGGGGCATTGGTGAGAGAGTTGTTGTGAAGAGGCATGTCAGGGGGGCATTGGTGAGAGAGTTGTTGTCAGGAGGCAAGTGGTGTCAGTAGAGGCAACACGTGACTGGCGCTTCTATGCTCCCCCTCCTTCCTGCACCTGACCACCACAGACCAGCCACTACCCCACTCTCCTCTCGTCGTCAGATGCCACGAGTCAATTTAATGATAATTATCGCATTATCTACACTGAAAATAGCCTTTTTATTAGAAAAATGTCATATTGGAGCAATAATAATGGTGAAAATTGTGATATATACAGTAAATATTTTAAACAGTTTGAACACATTTCCTTTTCACAGAATTTTTAATACAATTGGGGTGTAGATACAGCTGGCATTGTGTGGCTGGCCGGTCGCTCCCTGAGCCATTGGGGGGGTGGGGGTGGGAGGGGGGTTTGTTTCCTGGATCCCTCCCTCCCTCTAACAGCCTACATACTGTACTATAATACATTAGGTATTAATACAGTACAGTACTGTATAAAATGAATAAAACTTCCAAACAGACAATATTTTATTAGTTATAACAACAAACAATATTAATTTAGATTAAATTTTGAGTAGGCCAATAAAACAAGCACAGGTCGTGTGAACGTTAGGCCTTGGTGAGGTGGCTGGCATCATTTGTGGTGGTGGCAGGGGGAGGCAAGTGGTGGCAGGGGGAGGCAGGTGGTGGCAGGGGGAGGCAGGTGGTGGCAGGGGGAGGCAAGTGGTGGCAGGGGGAGGTAATTACCTAAGTGTAATTACCTAAGTGTAGTTACAGGATGAGAGCTACGCTCGTGGTGTCCCGTCTTCCCAGCACTCTTTGTCATATAACGCTTTGAAACTACTGACGGTCTTGGCCTCCACCACCTTCTCCCCCAACTTGTTCCAACCGTCTACCACTCTGTTTGCGAAAGTGAATTTTCTTATATTTCTTCGGCATCTGTGTTTAGCCAGTTTATATCTATGACCTCTTGTTCTTGAAGTTCCAGGTCTCAGGAAATCTTTCCTGTCGATTTTATCAATTCCTGTTACTATTTTGTATGTAGTGATCATATCACCTCTTTTTCTTCTGTCTTCTAGTTTTGGCATATTTAATGCTTCTAACCTTTCCTCGTAGCTCTTACCCTTCAGTTCTGGGAGCCACTTAGTAGCATGTCTTTGCACCTTTTCCAGTTTGTTGATGTGCTTCTTAAGATATGGGCACCAAACAACAGCTGCATATTCTAGCTTTGGCCTAACAAACGTCATGAACGTTTGTGTTGGGTATCTGGGGCTTGAACTCAGAAAATTAAATTATTTAATTACAGTACAACTTCGATTCAACGTACCCCGATTCAACGAATCTCCGGCTAGTTCGCACACTTTTCAGGCCGGATTTACTCACCCGGTTCGACGAACAATGGTTCGCCGAAGCGGGGGATGTTCGGATTTGCTTACGACGTCGAGACAGAGTTCACAGACTGGTGGAAAAGTTTCACATTCTATCACAGATTACAATTATTAATTCCTTCATATGACAAGTTCGATCACACAAGTGGACCACACAAGTGGACTGCACATGTGGTCCACAAGTGGTCCACAAGTGGTCCACAAGCTTACGATGTTGGGACAGAGTTCACAGTGGTAGAAAACTTTACCATCCCATCACAGATTACATTTAATAATTCCTTCATATGACAAGTTAGATCACACAAATGGATCACACAAATGGATCACAAGTGGACCACACAAGTGGATCACAAGTGGTCCACAAGCTTACGATGTTGGGACAGAGTTCACAGAGTGGTGGAAAACTGTCTCATTCTATCACAGATTACAATTAATAATTCCTTCATAAGACAAGTTGGATCACACAAGTGGACCACACAAGAAGTGAATCATATGAACCAAACACCAGCCAGAATGGTCCACAAGAAGTGACGCATATTAACCAAACACCAGCCAGAGTGGTCCACAGAAGTGAACGACTGAGTTTCAATGATTTTCGTTCACCGATTTGTGGCACACGTATCTTTGTAAATTAATTTAAAGGCTGAAGCATGAATAGCTTGCTAATATGTTGAAATCTTCTTATACATTTTCTGTGATGAAACAAGACGAGTGAGGGTGGACAGATAAGGGAATACTGTACAGTAAACTTCCCTTTACAGTGAGGTTTCACTCACTTTCGTCTGTGTTGTCATAGTTCAGTGACCCATGGCTTTGAACGTTTCACATTAATAAATCATTTCTAAAACTGGTGTTTTAATAACTCTTTATTATCCTAATTAAACCAAACTAAATAAGACCAAAATATACTGTAATAAGGTAGATATCTCCTATTTGAGAAATTGTTCACATTATTGGCAGCACAACTTCAGCACGAATAGACGGGTCTAATCCCTGTCCATACACCATGCTTGTTGTGTTGTGTTCAATTTCGTCGCCACAGTTCAGCGATC
>WNGS01162599.1:24039-36540 GCA_020271785.1 Procambarus virginalis | reverse complement strand
GCAATTCAGTGAGATGGACAGATTATAGTAATTGTCATGTAAAGAAATGATAGCCCTTGTTCAGTAAGTGTCGCATAAGGCCCATCACTGTCTCCACTGTTGTCTTGCCAACTCCAGAATACACCTCGAAAATCAATAATATAGCCACTCCGTGCCTCAGCAAGCATGTACAACTTTACCCCATACTTATCAGGTTTATTTGGGTTGTAAACCTTGAAGGATAAACGACCACGCCACGACGTTTGTACCTTCATCCAAACTGAGTGATTTATTGGGAATGTAGTATGTGCCAAATTTGTTGGTAAAATAAGTAATGATGGTGCTCAGTTTATCATGCGGTTCTTGTTGTTGGGGGAATTGCAAGCTGGTTATAAGTATGAAAAACTGGCTAATATGTTGATATCGTTTTGCAGTCATGAAAATATTGAAGGTCCTCATATGCCACAACCGGGTTGTTTGCCAGTACATTCTCATTGTTGGGAGTCGTGCAATACCCATCAACATTGACAAACCCAAATACCTGGCCATTTCCTTCACTGATACCTCTTCCACAACCTCATGGTGCGCCTGGAAGCATTCTGAATAAATTGTCTGGCATACCTGTTTGTTTCCACTGTGAGAAATTGAATGAGGGCACGAGTCAAAAATAATTGTATAAATTGCAGGGCGGTGATTGGCACTGGGACAGCTAGGCCTGGTGTGGCAGTGAAACTGTCTACAATTGGTGGTGTATTGTCAGTAGACCAGGCATCATCGGGATTAGGCTGTTGAAGACGTCCTGCACGTCTCCTCATGGGTGGCTTGGGGCGGCCCTCATCCGGCGCCTCATCCTCACTCCCCTCGCTACTCTCCTCAGTCGAAGAGTCATCAAACTCATCAGACGTCACTGTCCCCTCATTATCACTACTATAATCACTCTCACGTTCTTCCCCTTCAACATCTGCCTCCACATCTGACAAACGATCCAACAAATCAGGAAATTTACTGGGGGTAAGCTTCACATTCCTGAACGCTTGGTACAGCTCACTCAACTTATCCTCTTTGGTGGTTTTTCTATCTTTCTTGGGCGTAGAAGTGCTCTGTCCTTTACCACGATCCATGTTTTCAAGTAGTAATGGGTTTGCAAGACACGGGAACGAAGAAAGACGCCTAAACGGGCCAGAGAGGTGCACAGGTTCTGGACGCGGGAGCGCGGTGATCCGGTCACGCCAGATGTAAACAAAAGACTAGGCCGACCGCATGGCGTGACCCAGAATGCCATGCGGCCTATGGAGGATTGTGGGAAAACAATGGCGCTCATTTAAAAAAAAAATGAAGATCGGATAGTAACTTTTTTTTTTTTACAAATTTTTATATCAAGCGACGCATATATGCGCCGTTGGAACCTATTCATTAGAAAAATGAGTGACGAACTTTTCAGTCAGTGGAACGCGAAAGTGTTAACATTTTCAAAAATAAAAATAATTTTTTGTCAAGAATTTATTTCCTGCGCACAGGGAGGGGGTGCCATATTTGGAGCCTGAGCAACACAGTGGCTCAGGACTTGCCTGGAATGTTGTGTGTGTTAGTAGCTTTGCAAGAATGTAAAAATATCACTCTAATGTAATCTCACCAACACATTATATCTTCTTCTAAATAACGTTGTTATTATTATGTTAGATCCTATACTCCATGAGAAAAGATGGGGGATGAACATCAAGAAACGTTCCACAGGCTCTCAGCTTTTATTGTATCAGACAGTACATGTCAGTTGATGTAAGATGTCTGGAGTGGAATCTACATTTATTAAATAATACGTTGACTCTCGTACTTCAAGAATAGTACAAAGAACCCGTTGTCCCATTAATTTAATAAATTCCTCGCAAATATTTGCAGATAAATATAACGGATTCCTTTTTTCAGGATTTCCATATATTTTGAGATGTTCTTCCAAGAAAGGGTCAAAGTCACTCGGCATATCTAGTACAGTATATTATACCTAAATAGTTGCCATTTTCTGTGGAGGGCCCCTTTGGCTCCCTGGAGCTATACCGAGCTGATGTGTATATATTAGACCATGGCAACAGTCAATCGAAAGAGTTCTAGGTCTACTGGGGACCAGAGCCAGAACCTGGCCCCCCTCAAGAGAGGCACAAGGAGCAATGGCCTAAAGACACCCCCGTGTAATTGGAAGCAGTCTTTGTCTGCCATCTACCAGGTCAGGCACCCAGAAAGGTAGGAATTCCAAAACAAACTACTGCTGGTCAAAATTTGCAAACCGAAAGCCGAACTAGCAACAGAACTCCCTAATCAAAACGAAGGAAACAAGTATGACGTCACCATAAACGCCGCACATCCATCTGTGCAACCCCCCCCCCCTCCCCGGGAGGGGGACAGGGCCCCAGACCTCCATGCCGGCAACTCTTCTCAGTTCAGAAAGCTGTTGTGAGGCAGACAGTCGATCGATTCTGGCTCCATCTTTTGAGTAGTGCGGTGGTGGTGTTCAGTATAGGTGCTGTGTGAGCCAGGAGTAACACAAGAGTACAGTGGAGTCTCCACTTGCGATGGTAATCCGTTCCCAGAGACGTATCGTAGGTCGAAATGAACTTTCCCATAAGAAATAATGGGAATTGAATTAATCCGTCCACATTCCCCAAAAATTAACTTCGAAGTAAATTTCATTCCTAGTTGATATGGCCACAATGGGTCGCAACCGGGTTCTTTGCTGGTGGAACTAAAGTTCTGGTATCCGGCCCCCAGTTAGTAGTGGCTTTCAAGGAGTGAGCTCGGTAATGCAAGTAAAACACAATGGGGGAGGTGCATTGAATACGACACTCATCAATTATCAATATATTCACATAATCACTTTCCCATCACCTCATATAATCCTAAAGGAAGTATTACTACACTTAATATGTACACAAGTGTCTCTCTCATAGGACACTAAGCGCTCCTCGACTCAACACACAGTACCGTCCTCGACCAGTACTGGGAAACACCAACGAGTCTACCCTGGCCACGGGCCAGCCAAAACACAGTCTCACTAAGTGCTCTTCGTGAACGCCCACAATCACTCTCCAGCCTGGAGCTGGCAGAGAACATCAGCCTCGCGCTGCTGGGCCTCTTCACGTACAAATACAAGGGTAGCGAACCCCCTGGCAGGAGCTTCTTGCAACTCGCTGGTTACACTCCTCCGTAGCACCTTACTGTCAGTCGTCTCTTCTGCTAGCCAGTCCCGGGTACGCCGAATTCTGTCACTGCCACTTCACAGGCAGACAGTAGAACACTACACAGTTCTTCTCCGGCGGCGGCTCACTGCTTCCGTCAAGCAGAATGGAGTAGAGCTATTGGCTGCCCTGGGTAGATTGACTGTCCTCATACCACAGCAGCCCTACGCCGACTCTGTGGATACAGACACGTCATCAGTACACTGGTCAGTACATGGGACACTAGGAAACATCACTTACCTACTCTGATATAGACATACGACTCATCCTATAATAGATGACGCTGATTTTCTAGGCGCCACCTCACCAGAGGTCAGCACCAGCTACCTCTCGAGCGGACTAGGACAGGAATCTAGCGCCTCTTGCTGGTATAATCCTGTCACCACTGATGGCGTCATCCAAGTTGTGGGGGTTTCGGGAGCGGACTCACAGATGACGTTGACATCGCTGCTCCGTGCTCCGACGATGGAATCGGGTTCGTAACACCTCCCCACCAAATGGAATTTGGTTTGGGTTTCTAAAGAAAGAAAACAAACCAAATTAATTAGGTGTTCAGATGAGTGACAATGCATCAGCTACAACATTATCCACTCCTTTGATGTGCTCAATCTGGAGGGGATATTGTTGAAGATGTAGACTCCATCTGGTGAGTCGAAGATTATTCTGCTTGAACTGGGCAAGAAACTTTAGAGGGTTATGGTCAGATCGTACTAGGATTGGATGACTATTACTGGTTAGGTACACCTCAAAATGTTGGATGGAACTGATTAAAGCCAACGTTTCTTTCTCAATCATGGAATAGTTCAGTTGACTGGGGGTAAACTTCTTGGAATAGTAGGCTACAGGACGTTCCACCCCTTTTTCATCCGTCTGAGATAATACAGCCCCCAGGCTGTACCGGAAGCTGTACCTGAGATAATACAGCCCCCAGGCTGTCGGAAGCACCGATGGTTAGGATAAATCTATCCTGAAAGCTCGGGGCATCAAGACATTCCTCTACTCCGGTTACATGCGTCAACTTTGCCTGCAAATTACATAAAATCTCTGAGTTAGTTAGTACATTCTCATCCTCTTCCATTACCTCAATGTCATCTCTAGTTGTCACCATGGTTATTGGGTGCATATCCTTGCCCTCATACTTTTTCATCATGTTAACGTGGACCAAAGTTTCTTTCTTTCTGCGATGAGGCGTGCTGAGAATATAATTATGACAGGTTACCTTCCTTAAGACCTGGTAAGGACCTACAAACTTTGCACTTAAACTTCCAGTCACTGTGGGAGAACATACCAACACTAGATCCCCTACTAGAAAATCCCTGTGCTTTGTTCTCCGATCATATCTGCTCTTGGTGGTGGCCTGGGTATTCACTAAGATTCTCTTTGCCATCTCCCAAGCAGAAAACAACCTGCCTTTATTAGTAGACAGCCAGTCCACAATGTCCACGTTGGTATCCTCATCCAGACAATGGTCTCGTACCACTTCCAAGGGACCTCTCACAGAGTGGCCATAAATCATTTCAAATGGGGATATACCTAGTGATTCATTAGGAACTGATCTTACTGCAAATAGGAGGTAGGGTAGGTCTTCAACCCACTTACTCTGCTGGTCATAGCAGTATTTCCTCAGCATGCCCTTTAGCGTTTGGTGGAACCGCTCCAAAGCTCCATGCGACTCGGGATGGTAGGCACTGGATGTAATCTGTTGGATTCCAAGGTCGGTGATCCGTTGGCAAAAGAAATGAGAAGTAAAGTTCGATCCCTGATCTGTCTGGATGGTCTTAGGGAGACCATATCGGGAGACGAATCAGAGTAGATGTTTCACAAGTACCTTAGCCGTAATGGTCTTCAAGGGGATCGCTTCTGGGTACCTACTAACCCGATCTAATATAGTGAACAGATACTGCACCCCAGATGTAGAAGGCGGAAGATGGCCCACTATATCAAGAATGAGGTGCTCGAAGGGCTAACCTATGGAAGGTATGGGGCAGAGCTGGAAGCCTTGGGGACAGGCTGGTTCGCCTTCCCCGCCATATGGCATGCGTGGCAGGATTTGCAGAAACGTCGTACGTCCCTCTTCATGTGTGGCCAGCAGAAACACTTAGCCAGACGATGAAAGGTTTTTGAAACCCCACAATGTCCAGCAAATCTGTCACCATGAGCCGTTTCTAACAGCTTAACTCAGAACACGGCAGGGACGACAATCTGTTTACCTACCTCAGTTGACTGGGGATATTTCGGTGGGCACCTGTGACACAGTACTTCATTTGACAGGAAATACAGGTCACCTCCTTTCATAGAAAAGACTATGGTACCTGCCAACATTTGTACTTGAGGGTCCTTCCTCTGCTCTTCTATTAGACTTTCTCGGGTCCAGTATTCGGGAACTAGCATCAGGGCTGGCGGGTCTGGTGAAGGGCTATCTTGAGGTTATCTTGAGATGATTTTGGGGCTTTTTAGTGTCCCTGCGACCCGGTCCTCGACCAGGCCTCCACCCCAGGAAGCAGCCTGTGACAGCTGACTAACACCCAGGTACCTATTTTACTGCTAGGTAACAGGGGCATAGGGTGAAAGAAACTCTGCCCATTGTTTCTCGCCGGTGCCTGGGATCGAACCCAGGACCACAGGATCACAAGTCGAGCGTGCCGTCCGCTCGGCCGACCGGCTCCCATATCTCTACTCGTATCCTGTGGGGTAGGAGAGTCAAAGTATTTAAATCCGATGGTACCTGGGATTGAGCCTGAGATCTCGTTTGCACTACAACAATTGGACTTATATCTTCATACACTGGATCTTCCACGACCAGGGGATGGTTAGGCAATAAACCTAGGGCCAAGTCATTGGCCAAGATAACCTCAATTCCCTCTATAGGAAGGCTGTCCACCACAGCTAACCTACACTTGCCGCTGAAGTATTGTGATTCTAGATGCACTTTTATCACAGGGGCAACGTACAATGTGGAAGGAAAACCGCCTAGGATTACATTTTGTTTCCCATCAACTGATACTCCCTCGGTAATGATTTCTCCCAAATCAGAGACTGGGCAGCTCCACTGTCTCTGAGTACTATCACGGGCTTACCTGAGTGGTCACTGGATACATACCCTGGGAAGTGTATGGGGCGAACAACTTTTTCTCTAGGGCGGCCACCGGTGGTGCTATACAACTCACCAGCATAACTTCCCTACGTGGATCGTTACCAGCACTGCTACGGCACTTAGCAGCCATGTGCCCTTTCTTTCCACAGGTCCAACACACTACGTCCCTTCTTGGACTAAACCTCCTAGGACTATCCTGGGTTGATTTGGCGGCACTACGAGGGACGGTCTTATCCTCAGGTTNATACTAGAATTTTGTACCATTCACTTTTCCGGATTTTTATCAAGTCCCTTAAAAACAAACTGAAATATTGCTAGGTTAGTATAGCACAGTGATGTACTATACTAGGCCTCAGCTAGCGTGTATTAGGTCAAGGAAGGTTAGGTTAGGTTACTTTAGGTTGTCTTTGTAACATAAAAAAAAATATTTCGGTTTATCCAATTTCAACATGTTCGATCTCTACTTTCTAATTGCGTTGTACGTCGGTATATGTACTATGGTCCTGGTCGTTACTTTAAGTACAACCAGGACAGGAGGACGGGCTGCAGACGGAGAGGAGCGCCGTCGACAGGGACGGAACGCCTCCACTTCCAATTAGATGATAGTTAAAAAAATGGAAAATCATTAATTTTATTATTTATATATATTTCAAGCTGGTGCGGGCGGATAAACTCATGCGGCGGGACATAGTAGGAAGAGCCTAGTTATTGGCCAACTGCTCAACTACTAAGGAAGCAGCCCATAACAGCTGCCCAACTCCAGATACCTATTTACTGCTAGGCGAACAGAGGCATTAAGTGAAAGAAAACGTTGGCCAAACGCTTCTGTCTTGGCACGGGAATCGAACCCGGGACATTTGGGTTGTGACGAGACTGGGCTTACCACTACGCGACAATAGTCCAACACAAGGCACTGCCACAATGGTCCCCGTGAGCCTCCAGCTGTATTCAATAAGCAATTTAAATTAACAAGAACTCAAAAATAATTGTGACCTCAGGTACAAATTAGTAAATGTGATTTAATTAATTAGAAAATATGTTTCAGCGGTTTATATTTACAGCCTATGGACCCCAAGTCTTTATTGAAATATTCCGTTATTCGTAGCGTCGTCGTAGTGGCTGTCGTGCCTCAAGACGCATGCAATACCTCTTCCTACCAGAGTCATTGCACACAGGAACCCGTAGGCTGCAACTTGCAGTTGCAGCCCACACCTTGTAGCCCACACCTTGTAGCCCACACCTTGTAGCCCACACCTTGTAGCCCACACCTTGTAGCCCACACCTTGCAACTGGTTCTTCAGAATGAAAATACACCGACAATGATTGTGGCACCTGAAGCCATTTCGTTAATGTAGTTCTCTCACCTGAAGTTGCTCCTGAGGGAGACGATGGCATCCCTCACGAGGTGGAGATCTTCCTTAGTGGCTGAGGACACGCCCAGGCGACCAGCGGGTGAGTCGCCGCGGCCAACCACCCTCTTCCCGTTCTGTGGACACCAGGCGCCCGTTATCATTGGCTAACACAAACCCTAATCATTCCCATTAAATAAACAGACAAACAATTAAAGTAACAAAGGTTTATGAAGCTAAAAGTGCTGTTGTACTTTTGAAGAATAGGGTAATACTAACAAACTACCACCTATCACAGCTATTATGATATCTGATTGATTGAAGTACTCGAGCACATCCTGGGTCTCATCACTTTTGTAAATAACAACATTCCCGCACAGATTATCAATGACCTGCACATGGGGGATGAGTTTGAGTCACTGGGAGTAACCCTTCACCTAAACAATAATGCCCTACATATAATCAACCTATATGTGCCACAGAGTAAACTTGACCTTGACACACTGCCTGAATTTGTTAATGAAGAACCTACCCTGCTGGTCGGTGACCTTAATGCCAGGCACCCACACTTTGGTGCCAACTGTCATCAGCCCAATGTCAATGGACGGAAACTGTCACTCTTTGTCAGGGAAGTGAAAACCTTAGAGTCTGGGTGATGAACAGCCAACTCACCTCAGAGGAGGAAGATTAGACTATGCTCTCCTGCTGAATGCACAGGACACGGATGCCAGTACACACATTGTGCACAGTTTATGTAGTGACCACTGGGCACTGATTACCACCGTCGACATGAGCAAGAGAAGGAAAGAGACAAATAAAAGAAAAAGGTTATCACTCGGACCGGATATGAGGCCGCATTTCATAAACAGGATGAGTGACTGGTTCACGGAATACCAATCCAGAAGACATTGACACATTTGTTGATGACCTTAATCACCAAATTGAGAGCTGTCTAAGAGTTCCGCGCCGTACGCCTGGGCGAAGTAACCCTCAGAGGAAGAAATAAAATGGTATGAGAATGATTATATAAAGATGCTTAACGCAAATGTACGAGACATGAGTAGAGAGTACCGGAGACATCCCACTGAGAGTAACCAAGAGTTGTTTAAAACTGTGTCAAGTAGCCAGGGAGAAGAAGATTAAAGAGCGGGAAAGACAATGGCTTGAGTTCACTAGCTCTATTGGACGGGAAACATCTGCAAGACAAGTGTGGGCAAAAATTCAGATAGCTAAGGGTGGCAGAGCCCGGCCTGCGGCTCACAAAGACCCCCAGGGTAAGGCTGAAGAACTAATTCACAAGTGGAGTGATGCAGCATCCTCCTCCAATGAGTCTATACCCTCCGGAAGATCGTTCACATATATTAGAAACAGGATGGGTCCAAGTACTGAGCCCTGTGGGACTCCGCTGGTGACATCTCGCCACTCTGATGTCTCCCCCTCACCGTTACTCGCTGTTTCCTGTTGCTAAGTACTCCCTTATCCACTGGAGCACCTTCCCTTTTACTCCTGCCTGTTGCTCCAACTTTTTTAACAGCCTTTTGTGCGGTACTGTGTCAAGGCTTTTTGGCAATCCAGGAAAATGCAGTCGGCCCACCCTTCTCTTTCCTGCCTAATTTTTGTTGCTTGGTCATAAAATTCTATTAAACCTGTGAGGCACGATTTACCATCCCTGAACCCATGTTGGTGGTGCGTTACAAAGTTATTTCCCTCTAGATGCTCTACGAGCCTTTTCCTCACGATCTTCTCCATTACCTTGCATGGTATACAAGTTAAGGAAACTGTCCTTTAATTCAGTGCCTCTTGCCTGTCACCCTTTTTGTATATTGGGACCACGTTAGCTGTCTTCCAACTTTCTGGTAAATCTCCTGTTTCCAGTGACCTGTTATACACCATAGAGAGTGGCACACTTAGTGCTTCTGCACCTTCCTTTAGTATCCATGGTGAGATTCTGTCAGGCCCAACAGCCTTTGTCACATCCAGCTCCAGCAGACACCTTTTGACCTCATCACTGGTGAGGTCAAATTCCTCCAAGGTTGCTTGGTTTGCCACCTCCTCATTTAGTGCAGGAGCTTCTCCTTGTTCTATTGTGAAGACCTCCTGGAATCTCTTGAGTTCTTCACACACCTCCTTGTCATTCTCTGTGTATCTGTTCTCCGCTTTTCGCAGCTTCATCACTTGTTCTTTCACTGCTGTTTTCCTCCTGATGTGGCTGTGGAGCAGCTTTGGTTGGGTCTTGGCTTTACTCGCGATGTCATTTTCAAACTGTCTCTCTGCTTCTCTCCTCACTCTGAGGTACTCATTTCTGGCCCTCTGGTATCTCCCCCTGCTCTCTGGTGTTCTGTTATTTCTGTAATTTCTCCATGTTCTTTTACTCAGTTGCTTCGCTACCCTGCATTCCTGGTTGAACCATGGGTTTTTCTGTTGTTTTTCGTTTTTCTCCTTTTGGACAGGGATAAACCTGTCTGCAGCTTCCTGGCACTTCTGGGTGACAAAATCCATCATGACCTGCACATTCTTGTCTCTAAGTTCTGTTTCCCATGGTATTCCTCTGAGGAAGCTCCTCATCTCTTCATATTTTCCTCTTCGGTAATTCAGTCTTTTTCCCTCCACTCCCATCCTTGGATAGGTTATCCCTACCTCCACCAAGTACTCAAAGGTCAGTACACTGTGGTCACTCATTCCTATGGGGGCTTCCACTTTGACTTCTCTTATTTCTGACTCATTCAGGGTGAATATCAAGTCGAGGCTAGCTGGTTCATCATTGCCTCTCACTCTTGTGGGTTCCTTGACATGCTGGCTCAGAAAATTCCTTGTTGCTACTTCCAAGAGTTTAGCTCTCCACGTATCTGCACCACCATGTGGGTCCCCATTCTCCCAGTCTATCTTTCCATGGTTGAAATCGCTCATGATTAAGAGTCTGGAGCCATTTCTGCAGGCAACTGAAGCTGCTCTCTCTATTATATAATGTGGTGCTCTATTAATCTTGTGGTGCCAGCGGTGGCGCTTGGCTGGGCGAGACGCTGCTGATGCGACAAATTCTTGCCCGGTAACACCACTGGTACTAGCAAAGGCGCGGTAACACTTGCTCTGAATCCACTTCACTAAACCAGAAAATGAGTCGCCTTCCTCTGATTCATCGCCCAAAATATCCTCATACTCTAGATAAGCACAGGAACTGTGTGGTTGTGGGTGAATTGGAGTAGACACTGGCGAGGAGGCATGGTGAGCTTGTAGGCCTCACCATGGGAGGAGGCTGTATCTCATTTTCACTGTCTGTGCTACTATCATCGGTCAATTGTGTGTAGTTCTTATCAATGTCAGAGTCATCAAAATCACTTTCCTCACCATTGGAAAATAATCACTAGTTATTTGCTCTTGGGCGAGTAATTACATGGTGCGTACCCAGAAGGCGTTTGGCTGTGTGCTCGACATGGTTACTGCTGGTAAACTGGGACCTCCCACGCGTTGGTGGTGTGAGCTGGATGTTTTACAAAATGGCAGCTGTTTACCATAGCCCCTGGGCAGCGTATGGGGGGTCCCCTCTACCCCGCTGGCAATTCAAATCTTGCATGGTACTCCATCATGTCATATGATGTGATGTGCAATTTATTGCAAGATACTCAACCCTTCATATGACGCGTTGCGCAGTTTAGGGGTTAAGGGGCGTGAAAGTGATTTCTCAACTTTCTTCAAACACTCAAACTTTTTATGCATAATCTACATGGTAAATGCCCCAAATTTTATTATGGTTCAATATCATATCATGAACAGGAAAAAACTAAAAAATATTTTTATTTTAAAAATTGAAAATTTCACAATTTCATATAACGAAACTAATTAAATATTTCACAAATTTTAATTTTATTCATTATGGGCTTAGAATGGCATATAACGTTCATTTTTCCATTTATTAAAATTAAGTTTTAAGGTATAGTTACTGTAAAAAAAAAAAGTATGTGGCCTTCAAAATATGTGCAAATTTTGACACAAAATGTATAACTTCCAAATTTATGGGTGTATGAATAAACGCTCAAATGGAAAACTTAGAACTAAGAACGTTTCACTTAATACGTAAAAATGGTGAAAATCGCTCAGAAATTAATTTTAAGAGATGTCTCAAAGTTGAAAATCCTGTTCATGGAGAAAAATGAAGGTAAATTCTCGACAATAATATAGTACTGTAGTTCGAATTTGTCATATCTTTGTAAGTTTTAATAAATATTGCTTGGCACTCATACTCGAATATGTGAAACTTGTAGGTCAATATTGTTCAAATGAAGCAAAGAAAAAATAAACCCCTAAAAAACTAAATACTGTATGTATGGGGATAAAGATAATGGGTTAATAGAGATAATAAGTATACTTTAAACTAGTGATGAGGCCCACATCTGGACCCCATTCTTCAACACAACCTAAAGAGAATTGAGTTTGAAATCTGTAAACTTTTCCTCAAAAAAATAAATGTCACAATTTCTGCCACCTGTGACTGATTAATCTTTTGACTAATTTTGTTCACCCTTCACATACATAGTGACGGGTATGCATTCCCCAAGATGTAGAAGCTACAACAAATTAGATTTTATAACAAAAAATAAGTACAGTTAATTTTAATTCAATTCAAATTTTTTCAGTCTCCCGGCCCCTTAACCACTGAACTGTGCCAATGCGCCTGCAGGCACTCGACAGGGGGTTCACACACGCTTCCTGGATCTTATAGCTATAGCGTATGATTCAAACTCCTGCGGTACATGGGGTTCATCAGCTTCCTCGGGGCTCTTGTAAATAGACACCATTTTTTTTTTTTAATCGTGGGCAACATTCCCGGATGTGAAAGCCTCAGTGCTGAGTGAGC
>WNGS01162598.1:4614-16675 GCA_020271785.1 Procambarus virginalis | reverse complement strand
GGTTTCCACCTGTGTCCCGTTGCTCGTGTTCCACCCGTGCTAAATAGTTTGTCTTTATCCGCCTGTCAATTCAGCTGAGAATTTTGTAGATGGTTATCATGTCTCCCCTTACTCTTGTCTTCCAGGGACGTGAGGTTTAGCTCCCTTATCGTTTCCTTGTAGCTCATACCTCTCAGTTCCGGGACTAGTCTTGTGGCATACCTGTGAATCTTCTCTAACTTTGTCTTGTGTTAAACTAGGTATGGACTCAAGGCTGGAGCTGAATACTCAAGGATTGGTCTGACATAAGTTATATACAAGGTCCTGAACTATTCCTTACACCAGTTTCTAAAGGCAGTTACATTCACCTTGGCTCTAGGAGACTCGAACCGCGGACCCCACGCTTGTGAGGCCGAAGCTCTATCGACCGAGCTATTCAGGAGTCTTAATAAGGAAAGTTTCCAGGAGCAGCATCCTGCTGCCTAACTGGAATTTTCGGCTTTCCCCTTGACTACTACTGAAGGCCAGAGGAATTACTGACCCACGACCACCTCATATAAGCGTGGGTCAGTAATTCCTGTGAGCTTCAGTAGTAGTCAAGGGGAAAGTCGAAAATTCCAGTTAGGCAGCAGGATGCTGCTTCTGGAAACTTTCCTTATTAAGACTCCTCAATAGCTCGGTCGATAGAGCTTCGGCCTCACAAGCGTGGGGTCCGCGGTTCGAGTCTCCTAGAGTCCAGGTGATGGAATGTTTACTTCCACGGAAGAGTGGATGACACTTTAAGGGCAGTTTTTATGTTGGCCAGTCTAGCATATGCCGCTGATGATATTCTTTTGATGTGAGCCTCTGGGGACAAGTTCGGTGTGATATCATCACCCCCAAATCATTCTATTTACTTAACTCTTGCAGAATTTCACCTCCCAGATGGTACCTTGTGTTCAGCCTTCTGGCTCCCTTCGCCTAATTTCATTACTTTACACTTTCCCTCACTTTAGTAGCCATTTTCTAGAAAATTCCTCCATTCTGTCCAGGTCATCCTGTAATCTCTGTCTATCTTCATCTGTCCTGATTCTTCTCATAATTTTTGCATCATCAGCAAACATTGAGAGGAATGAGTCTATACTCTCTGGAAGATCATTTACATATATTAGAAACAGGATGGGTCCAAGTACAGATTCCTGTGGGACACCGATGGTGACATGTCGCCACACTGTCGCCCTCCCTCACAGTTGCTCTCTGTTTCCAGTTGCTTAGATACTCCCTTATCTACTGGAGCACCTTACCTTTTACTCCTGCCTGTTGCTCCAACTTTTATAACAGCCTTTAATGGGTCACTGAGTCAAAGGCTTTTTGAGAGTCCAAGAAAATGCAGTTTGCCCATCCTTTTCTGTCTTGCCAATTTTTTTCCCCTGTACATAGAGTTCTATTAAGCCTGTGAGGCACGATTAACCATCCCTGAACCCTTGCTTGTGACATCTCGCCATTCTGATGTCTCCCCACTCCCAGTTACTCGCTGTTTCCTGTTGCTTAGATACTCCCTTTTCCACTGGAGCACCTTACCGTGTACTCCTGCCTGTTGCTCCCACTTTTATAACGGCCTTTTATGGGGTACTGTGTCAACGTTTTCTGACAGTCCAAGAAAATGCAGTCTTCCGACCCTTCTCTTTCTTACCTAAATTTTATAGCTTGGTCATATTATTCTGTTAAACCTGTGAGACACAATTTACCATCCCTGAACCCATGCTGGTGGTGTGTTACAAAGCTCTTTCCCTCAGATCTTCTACGAGCCTTTTCCTCACGATCTTCTCCATCACCCTGAATGGTATACATGTTAGGGAAACTGGCCTGCAGTGCAGTGCCTTTTGTTTGTCAACTTCTTTGTATATTGGGACTACATAGCTGTCTTCCAGCTTTCCGTAGGTTCGGTAGGTGAGTGTGTGTGTGTACTCACCTAGTTGTACTCACCTAGCTGTGATTGTGAGGTTTAAGCTCTGGCTCTTTGGTCCCGCCTCGCAACTGTCAATCAATTAGTGTACAAATTCCTGATCCTACTGATATCTATCATATCTACATTTGAAACTGTGTATGGAGTCAGCCTCTATCACATCACTGCCTAATGCATTCCATCTGTTAATTACTCTGACATTGTAAAAGTTGTTTCTAACGTCCCTGTGGCTCATTTGAGAACTCAGTTTCCACCTGTGTCCCCTTGTTCGTGTGCCCCTTGTGTTAAATAGCCTGTCTTTATCTACCCTATCAATTCCTTTCAGAATCTTGAATGTGGTGATCATGTCCCCACTAACTCTTCTGTCTTCCAGCGAAGTGAGGTTTAATTCCCGTAGTCTCTCCTCGTAGCTCATACCTCTCAGCTCGGGAACTAGTCTGGTGGCAAACCTTTGAACGTTTTCCAGTTTAGTCTTATCCTTGACTAGATATGGACTCCATGCTGGGGCTGCATGCTCCAGGATTGGCCTGACGTATGTAGTATACAAAGTTCTGAATGATTCTTTACACAAGTTTCTGAATGCCGTTCGTATGTTGGCTAGCCTGGCATATGCCGCTGATGTTATCCTCTTGATATGTGCTGCAGGAGACAGGTTTGGCGTGATATCAACCCCCAAGTCTTTATCTTTCTCTGACTCCTGAAGAATTTCCTCTCCCAGATGATACCTTATATCTGGCCTCCTGCTCCATACACCTATCTTCATTACATTACATTTGGTTGGGTTAAACTCTAACAACCATCTGTTCGACCATTCCTGCAGCTTGTCTAGGTCTTTTGAAGCCTCAAACAATCCTCTTCTGTTTTAATCCTTCTCATAATTTTGGCATCGTCCGCAAACATTGAGAGAAATGAATCGATACCCTCCAGGAGATCATTGTGTGTGTGTGTGTGTTTTATGTGTGTGTGTGTGTGTGTTGTTGTGTGTGTGTGTGTGTGTGTGTGTGTGTGGTGTGTGTGTGCGCGCGCGCGTGTGTGTGTGTACTCACCTAGTTGTACTCACCTAGTTGTGCTTGCGGGGGTTGAGCTCTGGCTCTTTGGTCCCGCCTCTCAACCGTCAATCAACAGGTGTACAGTTTCCTGAGCCTATTGGGCTCTATCATATCTACACTTGAAACTGTGTATGGAGTCAGCCTCCACCACATGTGTGTGTGTGTGTGTGTGTGTGTGTGTGTGTGTGTGTGTGTGTGTGTGTGTACTCACCTAATTGTACTCACCTAATTGTGCTTGCGGGGGTTGAGCTTTGGCTCTTAGGTCCCGCCTCTCAACTGTCAATCAACTGGTGTATAGATTCCTGAGCCTACTGGGCTCTATCATATCTACATTTGAAACTGTGTATGGAGTCAGCCTCCACCACATCACCTCCTAGTGCATTCCATTTACTAACTACTCTGACACTGAAAAAGTACTTTCTAATGTCTCTGTGGCTCATTTGGGTACTCAGCTTCCACCTGTGTCCCCTTGTTCGCGCCCCTCCAGTGTTGAATAGTTCATCCTTGTTTACCCGGTCAATTCCCCTGAGGATTTTGTAGGTTGTGATCATGTCCCCCCTTACTCTTCTGTCTTCCAGTGTCGTAAGTTGCATTTCCCGCAGCCTTTCCTCATAACTCATGCCTCTTAGTTCTGGGACTAGTCTAGTAGCATACCTTTGGACTTTTTCCAGCTTCGTCTTGTGCTTGACAAGGTACGGGCTCCATGCTGTGTGTGTGTGTGTGTGTGTGTGTGTGTGTGTGTGTACTCACCTAGTTGTGCTTGCGGGAGTTGAGCTCTCGCTCTTTGGTCCCGCCTCTCAACCGTCAATCAACAGGTGTACAGGTTCCTGAGCCTATTGGGCTCTATCATATGTACACTTGAAACAGTGTATGGAGTCAGCCTCCACCACATTACTTCCTAATGCATTCCATTTTTCAACCACTCTGACACTAAAAAAGTTCTTTCTAATATATCTGTGGCTCATTTGGGCACTCAGTTTCCACCTGTGTCCCCTAGTGCGTGTGCCCCTTTTGTTAAATAGCCTGTCTTTATCAACCCTGTCGATTCCCTTGAGAATCTTGAATGTGGTGATCATGTCCCCCCTAACTCTTCTGTCTTCCAACGAAGTGAGGTTTAATTCCCGTAGTCTCTCCTCGTAGCTCATACCTCTCAGCCCGGGTACTAGTCTGGTGGCAAACCTTTGAACTTTTTCCAGTTTGATGTTATGATTGACTAGATATGGATTCCATGCTGGGGCTGCATACTCCAGGATTGGTCTGACATAGATGGTATACAAAGTTCTGAATGATTCCTTGCACAAGTGTCTAAAGGCCGTTGTTATGTTAGCCAACCTGGCATATGCTGCTGATGTTATCCTCTTGATATGGGCTTCAGGAGACAGGTCTGGCGTGATATCAACCCCCAGGTCTTTCTCTCTCTCTGACTCGTGTAGAATTTCATCTCCCAAATGATACCTTGTAACTGGCCTCCTGCTCCCCACACCTATCTTCGTTACATTACACTTGCTTGGGTTAAACTAACAACCATTTGTTCGACCATTCCTTTAGTTTGTTTAGATCTTCTTGAAGCCTGAAGCAGTCCTCCTCTGTCTTAATCCTTCTGATAATTTTGGCATCGTCAGCAAACATTGAGAGGAATGAGTCTATACCCTCCAGCAGATCGTTCACGTATATCAGAAACAGGATAGTACCGAGTACAGAGCCCTGTGGGACTCCACTGGTGTGTGGGTTGAGCGGCTTAATGCCAATCTGAGGTCTCACCCCTTACTGTAACTCTTTACTTCCTATTGCTTAGGTATTCCCATATCCACTGGAGCACTTTACCAGTTACTCGTGCCTGTCTCTCCAGCTTATGTACCAGCCTCTTATGGGGGACTGTATCAAAGGCTTTCCGACAGTCCAAAAAAATGCAGTCTGCCCAGCCTTCTCTTTCTTGCTTAATCTTTGTTACCTGTTCGTAGAATTCTATTAAGCCAGTAAGGCAAGATTTACCCTCCCTGAACCCATGTTGGCGATTTGTCACGAAGTCCCTTCTCTCCAAATGTGTTACTAGATTTGTTCTCACGATCTTCTCCATCACTTTGCATGGTATACAAGTTAAGGACACTGGCCTGTAGTTCAGTGCCTCTTGTCTGTCACCCTTTTTGTATATTGGGACCCATTAGCCGCCTTCCATATTTCTGGTTGGTCTTCCGTCTCCAGTGACCTACTATACACTATAGAGAGTGGCAAGCAGAGTACCTCTGCACACTCTTTCAATACCCATGGTGAGATCCCATCTGGACCAACAGCATTTCTCACATCCAAATCCAACAGGTGTCTATTGACCTCATCTCTCGTAGTTTCGAACCCTTCCAAGGCCGCCTGGTTTACTGCCCCCTCTCCTAGCGCAGTGACCTTCCCCATGTTCTGTTGTGAAGATCTCCTGGAACCTCTTGTTGACTTCCTCACACACTTCTTTGTCATTCTCTGTATACCTGTCCTCGCCTGGTCTAAGTTTTATTAACTGTTCTTTCTCTGTTGTTTCCCTCCTGATGTGACTGTGGAGCAGCTTTGAATCGGTCTTGGCTTTTCTTGCTATATCATTTTCATATTTTTTCTCTGCTTCCCTTCTCACACTAACATACTCATTCCTGGTTCTCTGGTATCTCTCTCTGCTTTCTGGTGTCCTGTTATTTCGGAAGTTCCTCCACGCCCTTTTGTTCTGTACCTTTGCTTCCATACATGCCCTGTTAAACCATGGATTCTTCTTTTGCTTCTCGGGTTTTTCCCTTTGGGCCGGGATAAACCTGTTTACTGCCTCCTGACACTTTTGGGTGACACAGTTCATCATATCTTGTACCGACTTAGGTCTGAGGTCTGTGGCCCATGGTATATCCCTTAGGAAACTTCTCATCCCCTCATAATTTCCCTTTCAGTATGCCAGTCTTTTGTTTTCTAGTTATTTTTGGGGGGAGATAAGTCCTAGCTCATCCTGAGTGATCACTCATTTCTAAGGGTGCTTCCATCTTAACCTCCCTTATATCCCACTCATTAAGGGTAAATATCAGATCAAGCATAGCTGGTCCATCCTCCCGTGTGTGTACTCACCTGTTTGTACTCACCTATTTGTGCTTGCAGGATCGAGCATTGACTCTTGGATCCCGCCTTTCCAGCTATCGGTTGTTTACAGCAATGACTCCTGTCCCATTTCCCTATCATACCTAGTCTTAAAAAGTATGAATAGTATTTGCTTCCACAACCTGTTCCCCAAGTGCATTCCATTTTTCCACTACTCTCACGCTAAAAGAAAACTTCCAAACATCTCTGTGACTCATCTGAGTTTCCAGTTTCCACCCATGTCCTCTCTTTCTGTTATTATTACGTGTGAACATTTCATCTATTTCCACTTTGTCAATTCCCCTGAGTATTTCATATGTCCCTGTCATATCTCCTCTCTCCATTCTTTTCTCTAGTGTCGTAAGGTTCAGTTCCTTCAGACGCTCTTCATATCCCATCCCTCGTAACTCTGGGACAAGCCTCGTCGCAAACCTCTGAACCTTCTCCAGTTTCCTTATGTTTCTACAGGTGGGGGCTCCATGATGGCGCGGCATACTCTAAGACGGGTCTCACGTAGGCAGTGTAAAGCGCCCTAAAAGCCTCCTCATTTAGGTTTCTGAATGAAGTTCTAATTTTCGCCAGTGTAGAGTACGCTGCTGTCGTTATCCTATTTACATGTGCCTCAGGAGTTAGATTAGGTGTCACATCCACTCCCAGGTCTCTTTCTCGAATCGTTACAGGTAGGCTGTTCCCTTCATTGTGTACTGTCCCTTTGGTCTCCTATCACCTGATCCCATTTCCATAACTTTACATTTACTGGTGTTAAACTCCAGTAGCCATTTCCCTGACCATCTCTGCAACCTGTTTAAGCCCTCTTGGAGGATCCTACAATCCTCGTCTGTCACAACTCTTCTCATTAATTTTGCGTCATCCGCAAACATTGACATGTATGATTCCACTCCTGTAAACATATCATTTACGTAAATTAGAAAGAGGATTAGTCCCAGCACCGATCCTTGAGGTACTCCACTTGTTACCGTTCGCCAGTCCGACTTCTCGCCCCTTACCATTACCCTCTGGCTCCTTCCTGTTAGGTAGTTCTTCACCCATACTAGGGCCTTTCCGCTTACTCCTGCCTGCCTCTCAAGTTTGTATAGCAGTCTCATGTGCGGTACTGTATCAAAGGCCTTTTGGCAGTCAAGAAATATGCAGTCTGCCCAGCCTTCTCTGTCCTGCCTTATCGTGTGTGTGTGTGTTTGTGTGTGTGTATGTGTGTGTGTGTGTGTGTGTGTACTCACCTATATGTACTCACCTATATGTGTCTGCAGGATCGAGCATTGACTCTTGGATCCCGCCTTTCGCGCATTAGTTGTTTACAGCAATGACTCCTGTCCCATTTCCCTATCATACCTGGTTTTAAAATTATGAATAGTATTTGCTTCCACGACCTGTTCCTTAAGTGCATTCCATTTTCCCACTACTCTCACGCTAAAAGAAAACTTCCTAACATCTCTGTGACTCATCTGAGTTTCCAACTTCCATCCATGTCCCCTCGTTCTGTTACTATTCCGTGTGAACATTTCGTCTATGTCCACTCTGTCAATCCCTCTGAGTATTTTATACGTTCCTATCATGTCCCCCCTCTCCCTTCTTCTTTCTAGTGTCGTAAGGCACAGTTCCCTCAGCGCTCCTCATACCCCATCCCGTAGCTCTGGGACGAGTCTCGTTGCAAACCTCTGAACCTTTTCCAGTTTCATTATATGCTTCTTCAGATGGGGACTCCATGATGAGGCGGCATACTCTAAGACTGGCCTCACGTAGGCAGTGTAAAGCGCCCTAAATGCCTGCTTGCTTAGGTTTCTGAATGATGTTCTAACTTTTGCCAGTGTAGAGTACGCTGCTGTCGTTATCCTATTTATATGTGCCTCAGGAGATAGATTAGGTGTTACGTCCACACCCAGGTCTCTTTCGCGCGTCGTCACAGGTAGGCTGTTCCCCTTCATTGTGTACTGTCCCTTTGGTCTCCTATCTCCTAGTCCCATTTCCATAACTTTACATTTGCTCGTGTTGAATTCCAGTAGCCATTTCTCTGACCATCTCTGCAACCTGTTCAGGTCCTCTTGGAGGATCCTGCAATCCTCATCTGTCACACTCTTCTCATCAACTTTGCGTCATCCGCAACATCGACATGTAGGACTCTACACCCGTAACATATCGTTAACATTTACAAGAAATAGAATTGGTCCAGCACNGTTGGTCAGTAAACACGTGTAGTTGGTCAGTAAACACGTGTGGTTGGTCAGTAAACACGTGTAGTTGGTCAGTAAACACTTGTGGTTGGTCAGTAAACACTTGTGGTTGGTCAGTAAACACGTGTGGTTGGTCAGTAAACACGTGTAGTTGGTCAGTAAACACTTGTGGTTGGTCAGTAAACACTTGTGGTTGGTCAATAAACACTCGTAGTTGGTCAGTAAACACTTGTAGTTGGTCAGCAAACACGTGTGGTTGGTCAGTAAACACTTGTAGTTGGTCAGTAAACACGTGTAGTTGGTCAGTAAACACGTGTGGTTGGTCAGTAAACACGTGTAGTTGGTCAGTAAACACTTGTGGTTGGTCAGCAAACACTTGTGGTTGGTCAGTAAACACTTGTGGTTGGTCAGTAAACACTTGTGGTTGGTCAGCAAACACTCGTAGTTGGTCAGTAAACACTTGTGGTTGGTCAGTAAACACTTGTGGTTGGTCAGCAACACTCGTAGTTGGTCAGTAAACACTTGTAGTTGGTCAGTAAACACTTGTAGTTGGTCAGTAAACACTTGTAGTTGGTCAGCAAACACTTGTAGTTGGTCAGTAAACACTTGTGGTTGGTCAGCAAACAATCGTAGTTGGTCAGTAAACACTTGTAGTTGGTCAGTAAACACTTGTAGTTGGTTAGTAAACACTTGTAGTTGGTCAGTAAACACTTGTAGTTGGTCAGTAAACACTTGTAGTTGGTCAGTAAACACTTGTGGTTGGTCAGTAAACACTTGTAGTTGGTCAGTAAACACTTGTAGTTGGTCAGTAAACACTTGTGGTTGGTCAGTAAACACTTGTAGTTGGTCAGTAAACACTTGTAGTTGGTCAGTAAACACTTGTGGTTGGTCAGTAAACACTTGTAGTTGGTCAGTAAACACTTGTGGTTGGTTGTAAACACTTGTAGTTGGTCAGTAAACACTTGTGGTTGGTTGTAAACACTTGTAGTTGGTCAGTAAACACTTGTAGTTGGTCAGTAAACACTTGTGGTTGGTCAGTAAACACTTGTAGTTGGTCAGTAAACACTTGTGGTTGGTTGTAAACACTTGTAGTTGGTCAGTAAACACTTGTAGTTGGTCAGTAAACACGTTTGGTTGGTCAGTAAACACTTGTAGTTGGTCAGTAAACACCTGTAGTTGGTCAGCAAACACTTATGGCTGCCTGAGTGAGCCTTCAGAGGTAGACAAGCCCCTCACAGCTGTCAACGACAAATAATAGGCGAGGTTATACTGATAATGTTTACGTGAATTATCTGAGAGCTCCATGTATATTGACCTGAGAAAATATTGTCCCCTCAAGTGATATTTCCATCAACTGATAGCTTTAAAAGTTGACCTTGGCTCAAATTATCTGCCTCAGATTGTGAAAATTAAGGCAAAATAATAATTCGGAACAAATAGCGTTATTTTCAAATAATCGAAATGGAATTTACATCTATAGGTTCTCAATTAGGTCAAAATAAAAATTCTAATTTTTTTTAATAAAAATTTGAATAATAAATGAGGAGGAGTATTGTATATATTTTATTAACAGTATTAAGTGTAGTGGCTTTATTTGTCTCAATGGAGTACATTATATTTTATTTATTATTTACTAATGGGATAGCCAGTAGTGCCTGTTTGTCACCTCCACCTCTCCTTTCCCCATTCCACAACTCTCCTTCGCGTTTTATGGCGCTTCAAACGCCATTCTCCCATCTCTCTCTTCTTCCATATCCACCCATCTTCAAGCTCTTTATTACTCTCTCTCTCTCTCTCTTCTTTCAGAATATGTAATATTACGAGCAAATAAAATTTAAAATCTTTGAAAAACAGCCACAGTTTCAAACATTATATCAGTCGTTGGGAGTTACAATAGGAGCCGCTTGTTCTTATAAATGGGAAATTGAACCAACTATGACCTGCCTATGACAGTCCACTACTAACCATGTGTCCTACTGCAAAGTTGGGTGAGGCTAGTCTCAAGAATCTGATCTCCAACACAGACAGACAGAAAAAAACTGACTTGTTTTTATAAATATGAGATAGAGTACCCAACAGTTCCCGGGTTGATGAAATGCCTTCCCAGCACAGACTTCCTATTTTGCCTTTAAACACACTGTCCATCTCTCTTTGCACTCACACCCTCTCAGTCTCCCCGTCAGTCACACTCGTCACTACACCATCACGTCAGCACGGTAAACATCGTCAACATTCCCCCGTCTTACCACATACACTCTCCATTTCCTCTCAGTACACATGTGCTACTTACCCATCTCCTCCCTCATTGCATAAACATCCCTTCCTCCATCTCCTCCCTCCCAGCACACATACGCCCTTCCTCCATCTCTTCCCCCTCCCAGCACACATACGCCCTTCCTCCATCTCTTCCCCCCCCAGCACACATATTCTTTCATTCCTCCCTCCCTGAACACTGATGCATTTTTCCCCATCTCATCCCTCACTGCATATATGCCCGCCCACCATCTCTTCCCCTCCCTGAACACTGACTCCCCTCCTGTCCCCTCCGTCCCTGCCCATGCATCTTATCCCTGCGTCCTCTCTCCCTGCTAACACACTCCTTTCTCCTGTTTCTTATTTTCAAGCGCCCCCTCACACCATTCCCCGTCATCTCTCTCCCTGCTCTCACACACATCCTTCCCTGGTCATTGCAACCAAAAGTTTGGACTCATAATTCAAATCGCTGTGTAAGTAAATATGTTAATTAATTAGTATTCATATTAATGATAAAATCTATTGACATATGTCACAACTTTTCGCATCCAAATACTTGGTGGAGGAAGGCCATTATGGCCGTGCAATGACCGTTTTAGGGAGCCACTGAGCAGACCCCAATTTCCCTATGGCTCTCCAAATTTAATCCCCATTAATCCTTCAAAGTTTAATTAGTCTAGTCCCAAGCTTCTGGCCTGAACCCTCGGACAGACAAACAGACAGACAATATATATTGCTCTATTGAAACTGATTATAGAAAGTTAAACGACAGTAACAAGAAAAATTAGATGTGTGTGTGTGTATCATTTGTCACAAAATGTCTGTTAGACAGTGATTGAATGTTTGTACGCATTTAAAAGTACTTACCTTTGCAGTGCTTCCATTAATTGAGCTTCAGCTGGTAGTTCTCGCCTTGTCTGCCTTCATGAAACTAGTGTGAAAAATGTAATGTTTGTTTAGTACATTAAGTGGTACGAATTTATCTTCTCTCGGAGATCGTTCATATATATTAATAATACATTAGAAGAGCATTCTGTGGGATCTTTCTGGTAACATTCTTCCACTGTGAATTCTCGTTCTACATTGTGACTCTTTGTACGCTTTACGTAATCCCTAAGTAACTAGAACATCTCTCTTCTCACCCCTGCCCTTTTGCTTATTTTGTTGCTAGTTGGAAACTGTAATGTTTTTTTAAAGGCTAAAAATATCAAGTCTTCTCCTTCTTCTCTTTCTTCTATCTAGGATCTTGTTATATAATTGTAGCAAATTTATTGGGGCAAGATTTGCCGATCTTGATCTCTTTTTTGTGTTGCTTTATGCTCAGGCATTACTAGACTATTTATTTTGTACAGATTTTTATTGTTTTATGTTGTTTGGAAGCGAAGGGCATTTAACTCTAGCGCCATCAATCTGCTTTCATTGTCGTACGTTGTTACTGTCTTTTAAGATTTTGGTATTTCTCCTGTTTCCAGCGACATGTCAAATATCATGAAATGAAGCAAGATGTATGTCTTCAGCTCTCTTTCTCGGTACACATGATGACATTC